>JAVSCE010017080.1:0-95674 GCA_032199065.1 Smutsia gigantea
ATTTCATCTGGTTTGATATACTAAGGCATTCCACAAAAGAATGTATGCCAAGGCAATGCTGTTCCAAATCCCCACCAGCTAGGATTTACCTTATTGAATTGCATGTGTTGCTTGGCACCAGCCATCAGAGGGCTTTATGAAAGGTATGATCCTTTGAAACTCATCATTGCATTTATCATAATTATGATGTTAAAAATATTTGTCACTATACCATACAACTCCTCTTTTCTCACAGGAAAACTTTATTTCATATGTCACAGCTAGGAATAATTGTACCCAAGTGAAATCTGTTTGTTTTCATCTTTGGAACACTTGAGACACATATAATAGGTTCTTTGTATTTATTGGCTTGTAACAGCTCAAAGACAGGTTTTTGGCTTAAACCTACTGTTCAGTGATTCCAGGCCATTTGATTTTGTGTGTTCTGGTTGTGTCTTTGCTTGTTATTTTTGCATTTGGTTTTTAGACTTTTATTTTCTCTTTAACGTGTTTCATTTCTCATCCAAAAAATTAATTAATCTGATTATGTTATTTGTACTTCTGAATGCTGCCTGAAATGCATTTTTTTGGAACAAGGTAAGATATAAGTTTAATAGAATAATTTGAAAACATACCATCTCTTTTTCCTCATCCATGTGAAGTCTTGAGTGTGTACATTTAATACTAAACCTTCTAAAGCTTTCCTCTTCTTTTGTCAGTATTTATGTTCAACAAATCTAACTTGTCCTTTCACACACTCATTATAAATAAGGTCCTAAAAGTTTTCAAATACTTGATGTGCTCATGAACAATTAGTTGTGATGACTCTTTTTTCCTCAAAAACAATTTAGGTAGAAACATTTGTCTCCTACTTTTAATTCAAATACCAGTACTTCCTAGGTTCCCAGTTTGGTGTAAAAATGCTAAGTTCGAAATGCTTCCAAAACCTTAACAACTAGACAAAGTAAATGGGCCACTAGTGCCCTGAACTTCATTAGCAGAAATGTAAATAGCAGAGCTTTTTCAAAATGTTTTTAGAAGCTAGGCAGAGAAAGTGAGCTCTAATGTGCATACAGATATCAGATATGTAAATTGGGTTGAACTTTGTTTGCATCTGTCAACCTGTCCTCCATGAAGTTAACTAGGACTTTTGTAAAGATTTGCTATAGTAATTGATAAATCTAAAACAACAACTAGTCTCTTAAGTATGGTTTATTGGAAGTCACAGACTCAACATGGAGGAGAAAAGAAATTTAACTTTATCATTTCCAACCATATTTCAGTGCAATGGGGTACTTTCTGTGCCCTCAATTGATAGTCAAATTAACAGATAGTACTCAGGTGCCCTTAAACAGTTAAATAATTTTATTAGGAAATACTTTTCTTCAGTGCCAGGCTCAATATAACTACTCAGTTTAAAATAAATGTTTCCCAATGTTAAAAAATTATCTGCTTAATAGTCAGAGAGCCTAGCAGATCCCCAGGGATAATTAGACAGAATCACACTATGGAAACTGGGAGGCACATCAAGCAGATAATTTCTAATACATTTTAAGCAGTGGCTCTCCACTTTTGCCCTGTAATTATTTCTCACACAATATGATCCATCCCAGGGCAGAATTTTTGAATATAAACATAACTTTCAGTGGGAACTACTAATGAAGGAGCAATGCTTAGTGCTATCTAGCACAAGGACATGCATAAATCATAGTCTCAAATTGCAAAAACAGAACGAACTGCTGTATTATTCAAGAGTTATAGTCCTCAATATATTAGTATCCCCCAAACTAATGACATCAAGTAGACTTTTATTCCAAATAAAACTTTCTATCCCATGAAAGCAATCTGAATACATTTATTATTTCCAAATTTCCTTGAGATATGTTCTAATTAACTGTATAATTTTGGGAAACATATTAATAACATTTCTTTCAACCAAAGCCAGCATTTTAATCAAACCAAATTTTCCCCCAAAATGATTCTACATTGAATAATTTTTATAAATTAGTCTAATGTCTATATATAATTATTGTGTTCATCTCTAATTTACTTACAATTCTGCCATAAGACAAAATCTGTAAACAGATTTCACAGACTTCAGCCCAAACCTAATGTTTGTAAACCAACTATTGATGAAAAAGAAAATTAGTATTTTTTTTCTGTTCCACCTAGAGCCAAGACCAAGACAGGAAATTAAGCATCTTATTGCTTGCTAGTTTTTTCAAGGTTTACTCACTGAGTAGTCAGGGAATCCTGTGTGTGTGTTTGTGGGTGTGTGTGCGTGGCTGTGTTGATGGTAGGAGGATGTTTCTGACCTGCTATTTCCTCTTCCTGGGACCCATTATTTTGCCTTAGTTCCCGCATGCGTATACACCCTGCTGGGTAATAAGCCACTAGGGTTTGGCAGAAGCTAGGTGGGTAAATGCTGCCCAGGATCCCTCAACCTACAGGACTCTGCTCTGACCTCCAATTCTTTTCCTTACTTCTGTCCTTCCAGTTCATCCGTTTAAAACAAAAGCAAGTCTTACCTTCATGTTTCATTTAATATTTTTAGTGTCCTGAACTGGGAGAACTTGCTCTCTACATCTTGCTAACATAATTCCAAAAACTTCCTTTCAGTTATGTTTTCTGAATTGCAGTGAATTTTAATGTACTTTAGCCTTTACTCTCCAGAGAATCCTTGATCAGGTGAAATATAGGTTATATCTATTTGCCCTTACTAGTTAGACATGTCCAGAGCTGCAGTTACTCTATTTCTCAAAGAAGAGTTTGAGCTAAATAGTATTGAGAATTTTTAAAACTGTCTTTTATTCATTGCTGGATCCAGCTCTTTCAGTCAGAATGGAGAATAAACTGTAAGGCTATTCAATTATGGCCTTTGTTTGAGTTGTGGAGCTCTATCCCAGTTTTGGTAGATATCCAACCCACCAGATCTCCTGCTAATATCTTTGTGAAGAGAAACAAAGCAATAGAAAACAAACTTAAAATGATGAGACTTTCTGTGAAATTCATCCATAAGAATGGGATTACTTTGACAAAACAAATGGTGTTTGGTGCAGAGTTCACTTTGGGTCTTTATAGCACAATAAAGGATGGCATTCCCATATATATATATATACATATATATATATATATATATGATCAATCAATGAGGAAAATCTCATTTTGGAAATATAGACTATAGGAAGACACTTCAGTAATATTTTGCAAGCTCATCCAAAAAAATTTGTTATCTGCCCAGCATGATAATGGACCTATTGAGGAATAGATGTGTGAAAACAAATTCTCACTCTTCATTCCTTTCTGAAACTAATCTTGTCACACAAAGCATGTGTCTTCATATGTTTTGCTATGCTTCTCTATTCAATTTAACAATGAAATAGAGAATACTAAGTTATCCACTTCCATTTTGTAAAATGATGAAACATTTGCACACCTGCTGTTGGTTCTGGTTGCTCTGAGGAATTGCTCTCCTAAGCACTTGGCCTTTTCTCAGCCCTGTTACCCTCCCTGCCCCTGGATATAGATTGAATGGTTTATCTGTAAAGAATAATCTGGGCAGGAATGGCATGGACAGCTTTCTTCTGTTTGGGGGAGGGTTTCTAAGCATCAGAGACTTGAGTTCGTAGTTCTGCTCTACTGCTTCCTCTCTTTAATCTTTCCTTGGCACTTCTTGTTACCTTTCTTTAATCTGATGGGTTAAATCTCAGCCTCAAAATAACAGAGGGATACATGAAACTCTCAGTACCATTACCATAAGGCAAATGTACTACTGATTGATGATATCTGCTAATTAAAGCTCTTTCTAAAACAGTACATACAAGTATGGACAAGCAGAATGTGTTAGGCTGTCTTGTGTTCTCTCTTGTACGTGGATAAGTCTGTAGATATCCTTTCAAGCTATGAATTTAGGTCTAGGCTTTTTAATAATACTATTATATTATAATAATTTTCTGTATTTGAGATGTAAAAAAATATATAGGCAGTACATTATTGAAACAATTATCTAATATTACCCTTGTTTGAGCAAGGAGTTTAAATTTTTAATTTTTCTGATATATATGTATATATATAATTTTAATGAATTTAAATTTAAATAAAATAGTCCTATGTGGTTAATAGGTGTCATATATATATACATATATGTACATATAAATTAAGCTTGTTATTAGATATGTAGGAACTCTAATCAATCTAATCTAAGGGTGGAGAACTGAAAGTCAAACCAACTATACACTTTTCAAAATCAGTGTTAATGCTTTATTTTCCTTTTCCCTTCTGAATTGTTCTTTAGTTTATCAAAACACTATTTCTTCTGTTTATTTATCTTCTCAACTTGACTGAAAAGTTGTCTATATTTCTAAAGACTTAATCTTGAATTCTGTTCCAAATGCATTGCCTGGCCCTGCATTCCAATTTCTAAGCAGTTTGTGGGAAGTTTTTGTAAATTTATCTTACAGCAATCAATATTAGAGAAGATTAGCAAATTTATGTCAACTGTATACAGGCTGTTATACCAGGTAAATACAGATGAAAATGGTTGGCTCATCCTCTATTAACCTACTCTCATTTTTTCATGAAAATGTTGTATTTTCAAAAATATTTATTAGGATTTTTTTCTGATTCAAATTTACCACAGGTTTATATTAGCCAGTACAGAGAGAATGTAGAATAAAAAGAGGACTTGATGAATTTGGGTCTCCCTGTGCATTTTCTCCATGTTTGCAAGTTTAGTATATGTGCTGTGAAGTAAGCATCACATGGGTGTTTATAAGGTTTATAATTTTCATACTTTCAAAGCCAAAGCACCTTTAAGGTTAATTTTCTGTGGTGTCATGTGTTTGTAACACCACACCAAAGGTTATGTTTTGTTTACTCACTGATTTGTTCACTGTTCATTCATTTCTTTGAATGGTTTTCTTTAAGGGGAGAAGGAACAAAATGGTGATAACTAGTTGGATGGTTTGCTCCTTCACCAAATCTATTTTGATTTCACTTATTGTGTGCATTTTATGAAAATTTAGTGATATAGAATAATATATATGTGTATATATGTATATATATAATTGCAAGCATATATATATCCTAAATATCATATATGTGTGAGTCTGTGTGTATATAATATATATGCATACACATACATAGCTCCTTAACATTGAAGTAGGAAGCTTAGAAATTTAATTTTTCCAGCAAATAAATATGTGACTCTTTCTACATTCTGTAGAAACCTTGACTATACTTCCCAAAGACTAGAAGCATTTCAAGGAGTAGGAATATTAGAATATCACAAGGCAGGCCATTCCATTTTTGATAGGTTATAATTATTAAAAAGTGATTTCTCATATTGAGCCAAACTCTGTTCTACTATAATTTCCCCAAGGTAATACTAATTATACTTCTAATACTATGATGAAAAAGAGTAAGTGGTCTTCAAAATGATACATTTTGAGCCATCGCGTCCCAAAATTGAATGAACTTTATTGATTTTCATAATACATTGAATAAACTATATAAATTACATTATAAAGTATCTACAATAAATAAAGTAACAATTATGCAGAGGAAAAAACTGTTAATTTTTTGAATAATGTGTTAGCATTTTAATTCATATATATATCCATATCAAAGTTTTATTCTACATATCATTTTATACTTGCTTTGTTTAGTTATTCAGTAATGTCTTAACCATTACATATATATGTCTATATATGTATATATTACATTACATTACATATATATAGTCAAAGTTTTATATGATGCATAATATTCTATTATTGAAATATATAATGATTTAATCAATTCTTTATTAATGAATCTATACATCATTTCTGCATTTCTGTCTTCTAAATAATGGTGGAAAGAAACTCATTCTATTTACAAGTTTATGTCTTTGTGAATATCATCATCCTATTTACAACATCTAAAAACTTTTTATTCTTTCTTTAGACTTAACTTCAATAAGTGACTGCTGGGTCAAATCACTTTGCATATTTTTAAGAATTTTGATATGTATTGCCCTGGTTCCTGGGTATGTATAATCTCTGGTTCTTGATAATAGAAGAATGGATATTTAGAATAAACTTCCCGCTGAGATCAACCAGAAAACCTTGAACAAAGGGTCTTCTCTCTGATATTACTGGAGAACTAACAAAATAGTGGATTTTATATATTTTAAATGAAGAAATAATGCCAAATTCATAATAACTTTTCTTTAAATATAACCCCTAGCTCATTTTATTAAGTCAGAATTTGCCTGACAGTAAAACTTGAAAAGGAATCACAAGAAAGGAAAATGCCTATCTCATTAATGAGCATAAAAACAAAATTACAAATTATCACTAAATATTATAACTACAGTCAAAGTTAATACACCCAGAAATGTAGAGTTGTTTTTAATGTTTGAAAATTGTGATTATCTCCATATGTGAAAAAATAATTTCTTAAAAAATTCAATCTATTTATTATTAAAACTTAGCAAATTACAACCATGAGATTTTTCTTAACCATATAAAGTGTATCTATAAAACAACAATAGCAAATATCAAATTTAAGGGAGAACTTTTGAAAGACTTCTCTTTCATTTAACAAGATATACTTATATTACTACAACTTCTATTCGGCACTATAATTTCATAGGATTGGAAAGGAAGACTATAATTATGATGCATAGCAAAATATATCAGCAAAAATGTTGGAAAATGAAACATAAAAGGTACCATGTGAAACAGCAACAAAATTTTTTACATATGTAAGAACACATCTAAGAAAATATGCCTAGACCTCTATGTAGAAAATTTTTTAAATATTATTTAAAGAAATTAAAGAAAACTTAAAGTTGGAATACAAAATATTCACGCATCAGAAGATATAATATTATAAAGATGACAATTTAATATGATTCCAACCTAAATGTCCTTTTTTTTCTTTTGAAAATGACAAACTGATATAAAAAGTTACCTGGATATGAAAGGGATAAAATATATGCGAGAAAATCTTTAAGAAGAACAAAGCATCAGAAGTTACACTACTAGACACCATGATTTATTATAAAACACAGTAATTAAATTAGTGAAGTATTGACTCTAGGAAAAACAAAATTGGTGGAACAAACTAGGGAGGCTAAAATCAGACCTCTGTGTGTGTGTGTGTGTGTGTGTACACAGTCCAATATCACAAGGTGTCAGTATAGAGCAGTGGGAGAAAGGGAATCTTGTCACTACATAGACTTGGACTGTTTGTATAATTTGGAAGAAATAAAAGAATGAAACTAGCCACTAACTCACAATATATATAAATAAATTCCTGCTGGACTATTGATCTAAGTGTTCAAGTTCAAAGAATATTTATTATTTTCATATTTCCTATGTTTAAATAATATTAAAAATATCCCAATGACCTTGGGTTAAGAAAGTATTCCTTAAACAAAACAAAGAATTTAAACTGGAAAGGAAAATATATAAATTGGACTATATTAGAGTTTTGAACTTTTACTTCTCAAAAGGCACTATAAATACAATGAAAAGGCACAGATCTGGCAATATACATAACCAACAAAGATATTCTATTCAAATATATGAAAGTTCTAATATGTCAATAAAGAAAAGATAGACAACCATATAGAAAAATGTGGAGTAAAACTTCACTAAAGAATATTCAAGGACAAATATACATGAAAACTTGTTTAACATTATCAAGACTCAGGGAAATATAACTTAAAACTGAGTGAAATATCACTACATACATATCAGCGTTCCAAAAATTAAACATTTTGACATGTATATAGTGTATCAGGGTCTCTCATATACTACAGAAGGGAATGTAAATCAGCCAACCATTCTGCTAAGCAATTTGGAATCATCTACTTAAGTTAAATGAATGTTTGTAGTAGACCCAGAAATTCCACTCCTTTGAATGTATCAAACAGAAATGTGTGCCCAGGTTCACCAGAAGATATGTACAAGAATATCCATGGCAGTTATATTCATAGATGCAAAGTCTGGGAATAAACTAAATGGTCATCAGAAACAGAATGCATTTATAAAATGTGACATGTTTATACAAAGGAATACTATCCAATAATAGAAACAAATCAACTAGAGCCTAAGGTGATGAAAATATTCTAAAATTAGATTGTGATGATTATAGCACAACTTTGTAAATATACTAAAACTCATTGAACTGTACACTAAAAACAGATTAATTTTATGGTATTTAAATTATATCTCAATGAAACTTTAGAAAATTCATTCTTCAGAAAAAACATCAGTGAACTGGTACTATACACAGAGTGGAGTAAAAATGTAAACTATTTTAAAATTAGATTTTATTGGAGCTATTTTGTAGTCCATTCCACATAAAAATGAATTTTCCAGTCACTATACAATTGAAATGTATATAATTTAATGATTTTAGTGCCTCTTTTTTATTCTCAAAAGTGCCCTGGCTTGGACAATAAATTTTATGGTCACTTAATCATAAGTCTTTGTTTCCACAGCTTTAAATAAAAATTAGCCTCTTGAAAACAGAATCCACTTTTGCTATTGTCTACCTAAAGCTGTGAAACGATGTACTAGTTGATATTAGTATGAAACATTGTTTTTAAAATTGTTTTCAGATATTTGTTCATGTTTTACAAACAATAATGAAATGTTAATGAAAATTATATTAGCCTGATGTTTATAATAAGATAATTGCAACTCAGATTTTAAAATCCCAAATGGCGAGACACGGTTGTGCTCTGCTGCTGCCTCTTCCCCAATGCCACAGGAAATTTGTGTAATTATCCTGGATCTTATTGGTATTAATAAAGTACAAATATGAAATATTTCTTTTCAGAAACAAGATCTCACTATAGAGAAATTTTCCATGATGAGGATCCTAATTTACAAATCTCGTCCTTTTTGTCTTATTGTTCTGACCACTTGGAGGTGTCAAAAGAAAATTCTGTCACCTGCCTGACTAGCCTTGCGAGCTCAGGTTTTGTTGTCTTTATTTCAGGTTTTTGTCAGCCTCATTTCAGGCTGGAGAACTCCCAGGCTTATTTTTCACAGGTTTTTGCTTTTTAAAATTTATTACCTTTGGATTATATTCCCTCTTCCCATCTTGCACTTGTCAACCATTAAAAGTAATACTTTTTAATCCAAAATTTCATTATAAGTTGAAAAATAGTCCTTTGTCTTGGTTGTTAGTTGTACACATACCCAGAGTATAAATTGTCATTGTGTTTGCATGATTGACTTCCAAGCTAGATAAATTCAGTAAGCTTTGTTCTTTTATCATTATTCAACCTCTTACTGAAATTGTAGTCTATTCATTCTTGCCTAAAATAACTTTAGATCTTACAGATTCTCCCATAATCTTCAAAAAAATAACAATTAAAATTATTATTTACAAGTGAACAGTTTTTATTTATTGAAAAGCCCTATGTATTCTGAAATTTCCATGTGTGATTATGACTAAAAATGTAAATAAATGCAGCAATCCCTAATCCATGTGCTTTGAATAAAATGCATCAATGTCAATTTTTTAGAAATGTGAGCATAATGTAATGAAGGATTTGTTTTAGTCTACACATAAGAGAGTCTACATTTCTTCACTAGTGTTACAAGAGAAAAATCAAGAAGCTTCAAAAATCATTTATTATTTGACTTTAAGTTTACCATTAGTTTTTCTTTTTCTCCCAAGTGGTTATAATGCCCCTCCTTCCTATTAGATAAGTAATACATTTTTTGCTAATATATGAAAACAAACAATTGAAACTTAAGTTGTTTTGTGTATATTCTCACTTTTATTTTGCTCTTTAGCATATTACAAGATATGAACAAACCATCATTCACTTATCAATATGAAAGTGAAAAGTCTTCTGTTATTAAATGAGGAAGCCAAAATTTCTTTAGATGGCTATTTTCCTTCTCTCCTTAAATTCTTACAAAGGATGTGAAATATATACTAAGCTGCATCAGAAAACCAACTGCTACTTAAAAGATTATATAAAAGGCACTCTTTCTACTGTATAAATATCAATTTATTTTTTGTTTCTAATGAGTTTGACCTTGCTATAAATATGAACCCCCAAATCTATTTCCTTCCTGATTCTGCATTCTGGCAGAACTTATTCAAGCATAAGTCTTCATAAAGCAACTCTTTGCTTGGGTCACCTCTGTGGAAATATAAAATAAAATGAGATAGTTTACCAATTTAAGGTACTCTATGACTTGTGCATTGTGTGCAATATTTAGAGAGATGAGGAGAATTAAAGAGAAGCTGTTGGTTTCAAATGGTCTTCAGGGAGAAGAAATAGCTGTGATATACTTTGGCCTTGAGTCTGATTCTGAAAGTTTTATGATAATGTGCTGTCTGCCAAGTTGCTACACGTGGCAGTTAATCAACTAGAAGAATTAAGGTGCCAAGGTAGACAGTTCCCATCAGGATGAATTCCTATGTGCAGTGACCCACTAGAATCATATTTCATATTTTGAAGCTACCCTTATTATCATTTCATCTTTTATTTAATATTTCTACTCCATGGTTTCTGCCATGCCCTTTTTTTTACCACACCTATTAATAAAAATTTATGCAATCTCACATTTTAAAAAGTACCTCTGTCATAAAGAAAATCGAGTAAATATTATGACTTCTCTGAACTCTGGGCAAGGAGGGCATTTTAAGCATAAATGTAAAAAAAAAAATAAGGAAAGCCAATTTTAGACAAAAGGTTAATTCTTTATTAAATAAAGTTATAATCAAAGCTTGAAAATCCAATAGAAAAATGGTAACATATATAAACACATAATTTGCTACAGAATAAATACAAATGGCAAATAATTTTTTAAAAATCACCTCACTAATTATTAATAAAATGCAAATAAAAATAATTCAAGACTTATTTGACTTATCAAATTGTTAGGAATTCAAATATAGTTAGAGATAGGGAGGAGGGGAGAGAGAGGAGAGAGAGAGGGAGAGCAAGAGGGATAGAGAGATAGAGGGAGAGATATGGAGACGGAGAGCCCTGCGGGTTGGAGAGGTGCAGGAAAAAAAAAAGACTGCTAGTCTACTTGTAGAAGTTCATCATGAAGTATTCAGTTTCAGGAAGTATTTGATAATGTACATATATATTTAGCTTTATCATAGCCTTGCTTTTAAAAGTAAAAGAAACATTTAAAAAGGCAGGTCCCAGAAAAGATTAAGCTAATTTGTATACATGAAGAAAAATTTAATACATTTTCTGTGCCTACCATATTCTAGGAATTGTGCATTAAAAACCATGATTCAAAACTATGAAAGGGAAATATCCTCATTATGTAGTATTAATGAAATAAAAAGTAATTTCAACTCTCTTTATCTCTATATACATTATATGGTCCCATGGTTAATTTGGTGAATTTCTGCATAACAAAACTATTAATGGTTTCATGTTCATTACATATTTCTACATTCTCTAATATCTGCAACTTATATATTACTTTCCTAATTAGAAAACTATTATAACATAATAACATAACTTTGTTGACAATTCACTGATTACTTTGTTTAGCACTATGTACATTTTTCCTCTCTTTAACTATATGCACTTTTTTAGAAATGAATTCTTTAGAAAGGTAGATTGTGATGCAAACTCATAAAGATTTACTAAATAAGTAATTTGGAAATACATTCTTTTAATTTATAAGTTAATTTCCAGGTAATT
This sequence comes from Smutsia gigantea, assembly GCA_032199065.1. Classification (NCBI taxonomy): domain Eukaryota; kingdom Metazoa; phylum Chordata; class Mammalia; order Pholidota; family Manidae; genus Smutsia; species Smutsia gigantea. Next base: position 11,669 of record JAVSCE010017080.1, read on the forward strand.
TGTTGAAACTTAACTAGATTATATCAGCTTTATAAAACCTGTAAGTCATCTATAAAATGTGGAGGCTGATTAAAATTTTGGAAATATTTTTCTTAATTCAATCAAATAAATACTTTTATGCATCCTACCAAGTAGTTAAAAAATGATCTGGATATTTAGTTCATTTAAATATAATTGAATCAGATTTCAGGACAACTAACTGACTTCTCTAGTCCAGGCTTCCAAACATAACATCCTAAGACCTTTCATCTTCCATTACACAATTTTAATCCATCTTCCATTACATTTTTCTATGTACACAAAATGGAAATAATGACTGACTTTTTAAAATTATTATTTGGTTGTCTTAAATGAAGCATATTTCCCCATATTCCTACACATGCCTTATTCACTGCTTTTTCTAAATTAAAGGGAGTAATTTGATTTTTCTTGAAAGACAACTTGCAACTACAAAGAAGCTGTTTTCAGATTCATCCTTAATAAGCTGGAAAAAAACCCTAGGAAAGACCGTTCAAGACAGCCAGACCCTAGTTACCCTGCCAGCTAGCTGACCACGGTGCTTGAACAGACCCTGCTGGAATCCATAGACAAGGTCCCACACCAGAAGAGCTGCCCGGGCACCTTGTAGACTCATGAGAAATAATAAATGTTTCTTCCTTTTAGCCATTACAGTTTTAGAGTACGTTGTTAAAGAGCAGTAGCTAATTGATACAGGTATATTAAATAAAGCACGTGTTTCTAAATTATTTAAATTATATTTAATTCTTGAATTTTAATCCAATACAGTATGAGATAGTCTATAAACTCATGAGAATCTCTTCCCAGATTCTGCCTTTAATAAGCTATTTAAAATTTCCTAGTGGTAGACTCTAACAGAATGTATTTGGGGCTAAATAATACAACCATTTTTGGTTATAATAGCTACACAATCACAAATATAAAGTAAAAATAGAACATATTTGCTTTTTGAGAAATATAATGAAATACAGATAATTCTTCATTATCCAGAAACAAATCGAACAGTTTAACCTTGAATGTGTGTCCATCTCCCCACTAACATCAACTACGACTTTGGGTAGGTGAGGGTGGAAAAAGCACTGACATCTTTCGTACGCTCTTTCCTCCCCCACTCTTCCCATATCAAGAGGGTCTCTAAATAAGCACCAAGTCCCACACTGTCGATTTCCATCTAGGAGATGAAGATGTCCCATGTCATTGCTGGGATTGTCCTGATTTTTCTGACCCTGAAAAGGTTAACATTATAAATATAACAAATAGACTATTTGGAAAATAAAAGTTTTCTTTTGTTTAGAATAACAACAAAAAAGCATAGTTATGTATCCTCAACATTTTATCCACTGATATTTTAAAGCATCCTAATAAATACCTTAGCTACTTAAGTATTAGGTAAAAACCTATTAGCTTTATTCACTGAGTGGAAGCAGATGGCCCCCAATTAACTAGTGAACAGGTTCACACATCTTTTAATAAATTATGTCAAAAAATGTTCTTAATGAGCATATGTGGAAATGTTTTAATCCCCAAGACTCCCTTCTGGAATTGTGAAGGTGAAGGAGGTAATCTATAGAAAGAGATGAGGCAGACCACTGCACTAGACAACAAGGAGGCCTATGTCTGGGTGGAGGGGTGGCTTGTCCATGTATTTCAGTGTGATCAGTGCCTATCACAGCATTCAACTCTCACAGTCTGTCATGTGGCTGGTATGATGAGTATTAGAGCAATTTATCTGGGTCAAAGTGTTTAGTAAAAGCCCATTAAAATGCAAATATATTACTTGAGAGAGGTAACACTTTAAGTCACAGAACATATTAATAATGTAACCTGTATTACACTATCCTAAGGTTCTCATAATTGATCTGTTGACACAGAACTTAGAAGATGTACTCACTTGTACTTTTAATAATAGGCTTCTCAAAATCAGGATTATTCTGACTCAATTCTTGATCTCCACCCTCTGCACAGTTTTCCTCTGTTAAGGACAAAATGTTTGTGTCCCCCAAATTCTAAGTTGAAGTTTTTATCCCAGTTTGATGGTATTAGGAGGTGGGGCTTTGGAAGGTAATTTGGTTTATGAGGTTGTGAGGGTAGAGGCCCCATGATGGAATAGTGCTTAGAAGAAGAGATACCAGCGTACCCTCTTTCTACCATGAGAGAACACAGCCATCAGGACTGTGAGGACACTGAAGGAAGCCATTGCAAGCCAGGAAGTGGGCATTCGTCAGAACCCACCCATGCTGGCATTCTGATCTTGAATTTCCAACCTCTAGAACTGGGAAAAAAAAAATTTCTGTTATTTAAGCCACCCAGCCTATGGTATTTGCTTACAGCAGTCTGACCTAAGACAACACCCACTTACCCAGTTTCTCAAACCAAGAACCTGGGAGTCATCTTTCACTCCTTTAAAGTTTTCCATATCTCATACCTAAACCAACAGCCAATTCTTTGCAATCTTACTATTTTCTTGATGAAAACCTTCCAATGGTTTGTCCTGCAATAATAATGCAATCTAAACTATTCATGTTAACCCTCCCTCTCCAACCCTTCCCTTATGGCTCACCTTCTGATCCATGCACTCCAGTCAGACTAACCTTTGTGTTCCACACATCACAAAGCACATTCATAACTAGGGCTGCTGTACTTGCTCTTTCTGTGCCCGGCAGTCTCTTTAACTGGCTATCGCATCTTACCATTCATGCCCCAAAGCATTCTCGCTGCCCAGAGAGGGCTTCTCTGACTATCCTCATTGAGAAAGCTCCCAGTAACACACCTACCATATTCTGTGCCGTTTCCTACTGAAATTTTATCACTGTCAAAGTGCTTATTACTCATTGTTTGTGTGTATTTTTTCCATTTTACTTAACAAATATATCCAATGGGGTGTGAATATTATTTACTTTATGTGTTGCTATAACCACAAAGTGTAAACAACACCTTAATATATCATAAGTGACTCAAGAAGGTACTTTAAGCAGCAAGCTAAAATTAACATATTTTATATATTAACATACACATTTCATTCTATAACACAATCTAACGAAATTTTATAAACATAATATGTATGATATTCAATATAAAAATCATAATTTCAAACATATGAACCAGAAAACAAACTTGTGAATAAAGGATAACAAGATTATGTCAATATTTTCCCTTAAAGCATATTTGAAAATTGTCAACCTCTGGTATTTCCTGAACAGAAGCAATGGTAATATTTATAAAATATACCATAAATAAAATTTTCAGTTGAATATATTTATATATTTCAGTAAAATGCATTTATAAACATAATTGTGGAAAACTTTAAAAGGGAGAAATTATATTCCTTGGTAACCTCCCCTCCTAAACACACATACAGATTTGGAAAATACAGTCACTACTCAATATTAGTTTAACCAATCATGCATTCATTCCATAAGCATAATTTAGATAATATATGTTAGAGAGAAGAGTAGATCTCATATTAGGAAGCAAAGATATTTATATGCTACACAGACTTATCCTCAAGGAAATAAGTCTAGGTAAGGAGATAGACATGAGAATACATGAAATGGAGCTAAAATTCAATGGAACTATACACACAAAGACAGACATACACATAGGCTAATATGAAAACATATGGGAGAAGGTTCCCAGTAGTTGAAATGCTGTGGGGAGAGGGAGGAAGTGATTGCTGAGCTGAATTATAAAAGATGATTAGATATTAGCAAGGCAAAGAAGAAAGGGGTGATTTCATGTAGGGGGCCAATGTCAGAGACAAAAATATGCAACAGAAAGGTAAGAGATAAGAAAGGAAAAGCAGAAAGGAATCTCACTTGGTAGTGCCTTGTCTCTGATTTATTCCTTAAACAAATATTTTCATGGCTCATATGTGCCATGCAGGATGCTTCATAGTAAAGAGCTTGAACTCTGTATTGTAAGTGAAAACAATAGATTTCATGTTGGCTTGTGTTTTCAGACACATTACTCTGGCATTTCTGTGGAGGAATAAAGAGTTTAGGATTGCAGGTAGGGCTGTTGTAATAATCTACAAAAAAGTTGATAATGGTCTGCATTAGGGCAGTGGTAGTAGAGTAGAGAGAATGAGACAAATTTAAGAAATATTTAAGAGAAAACATTAGCAGATTTTACAAGTGAAAGAGAAGAGTAATTGTCAGCCATATGCAGTGAGTAAGGAGTTTATTAACCTTTGTCTTGTATCTGTTCCTTAATAGCTTTAGGGGCAAAGGTTCTAAAAAATGGCATGATCTGTCATGTTTAAATGCTTCAGCTGAACTCCCAAATAAGGGAGAAAGAAGTCTGTTTCTCTTTTCCTCTTTCCATATGGTGCTCATACTGGTCTCAGAGCCCCACAGACTTCTCTCCCTGGAGGAGAGAGCTCTTCTGACCCTTTAGAGAACTTTTGAACACATATCTGTTACATATTGCAGATCAAAAGATTAGGCAAGAATTCCCACCCCAATCCTGTTGTTGTCCTTTAGTCTGTTCTTCACTCAGTAGATGATGTTATAAGAGAAAACAAAGAGAAATCTGAGTATTTTGCATCTGTACAGCTTGGATTTCTATGCACTGCCCCTGATAAATAAGGACCAAGCAGGGGCTGAATAATCTATCCTCTACTCTTGGGCTGAATTGCAACTAAAGATCCCAAGACAACCTAGGCTTTTTGTTCATAATCATCAAGACAGAAAACTGTAATCAGTGTGCTACAATTTGAGTTTTATTTACAAGCATATTTTTAACATTTTTATAGGCAAACATTCTTTATGAAGTAGGCATGAAGTCTCAATGCATGACTTGGAATTTTCAAAAACTAATTTGCTTTTAAACAGAAAATTCTAAAAATTTTTCTACAGGTAAGATCTCACCAAACTGTTCTCACAGTTAGATTAATTTCTTATTAATGAGTTATTTGAATTCAATTCTTTTTGAGTCCAGGTAAGATTGTACCTACAAGTTCAAAAATATCTTGCCTATTTTATCTATAAATATACTACTAGTCTTACACATATAAGTGCATTTGAATTCTGAATCAATATTTATTTCCAATTATAATTTGAAGAAATGAAGAAGTTAGAAAAATTCAAATTGTGTGTAATGGGTATATTATATATTTATTTCTTGTATTTTGATAATATTGAAAGTTTCTCATTGTTTTGTTTTCATTTAAGAATATTCTGGAAAAAATCTTATTTAAATCTAATTTAACTCTATCCTTTCTGAAGGACATTAGGTTATGCAACTAGATAATTATGCAACTACACACTCTGGACTGTGTCTAATATAAATCTGTAGAGATCTCTAATAGTGAAATGTCATACTCATCACAAAAAAGAGACCATTTTCAATCTATTTAAATAAATGTCTTGTCAATGAATATTGGTACACATTTTTGTTAGCTTTCCAACTGCATTGCAATATATCATAATATACTGAATTTCAGGAAATTTGGGGGTTTTATCGGTACTAAACTATATTCTTATTTTCCTCTGTGTTTTAAATGTAAATTAATACTAATAAGCTGAAATCTATGTGACATAGGTATATTCTTAATGATTACAGGCATTCAACAACCATAAGATTTTACTATATAACAGATTACTATGCAAAATAGAACAATATGATCTTTTAGTCAGTCTTCCTGTGTGGAGTTCCATTGATAATACATTCAGAACACTGTAATATAGAAATGAACAAAGGAAATAATTTCTTCTTCATCTCTTGGGTATTGTACAATGCAAATTTTATCAGTTCTTTTCTAAGGCAAAACACAAAACTCACCTATTAAACATTATAAATTAACATAAAAAATACACTGGAGTCCAAAGACAAAATAGAAGAGATAGTATTACTCACTGGGAAGTCCAAACACAATAGAAGAACTTGAATTATTTTTATTCTGTTATTCCTGTGTTACAAAAGAGTGTGAAAGACATTGTAAATTCATCAGGCATATTCCATTTGTACTTTCTTTGTATTTGAAGAAATGTATTCTTTGATATATTGAGTAAGTGTATTCCCTCCAAAATGGTAAAATTCTATATATTAAGTACATTTTAATATTAATATTTAATACAAATTTGGAAATTATTTTGTTCAGGAAATTTCATTGCAGGATTTCCTATTTCTAATATCAATGGTCTAAATTATCAGAACAAACTGTGACTACTAGATATAATACTAACAAAATATTTTTTTAAAATAATTGAAGAGTTGACAAGATCGCAAAGAATTCGTGGGTCAAGTTGAAGTCAAGTTCAAAATCCGGAGAGATAAACAAGTAAGAAAATTTCTCTCAGAATAATTGCTGAGACTGGAAAATTTGAAAAGGTGTTGAGGGAATAAAATAAAAGTCTACAGCCCACAGAGTATGGGAATTCTTTAAAGAGAACCATCTAGTTCTGTGTTATGGTCCACTGGGAGCTGACCAACCTTCATGAGGAACTGAGAGCCAAAATATAACTCAACTGAATCTTCTGAGAAATCTCAAGGCTTAAATTTAATTTAAGTTGGTCTTATACTGCAGTGAGCACAGTCAACTGGAAGACAAGGACATCTTTTTCTTTAGCATTCAAATTATGCTTTCAATTTTTTTTTTTCACATACACTGACATGAACATAAAGCAATCGAGACAATTAAAGAATTCAGAGTAAGTTTAACTAGAGAAACATGCAAAGAATAGACATGGAAAGATTTTGAATATTAAATTATCAGAAAAAATATAAAGTAATCTTTAACATATATAAACATGTCTAAAGTTCATATAAAGAACATTTTAACATATATGAATATATCTGCAAGGGATAGGAAACTATACAAAAGATAATGAATTTAAAAATCATATCAATATGTCATCTAGAAGTGAAAACTAAAATTAAAATACTATAAGATTTTACAACTATTTAGACAAAACTGAAAAGATTATTAGTAAACTGGAAGAGAGGATCCAGTTTGAAACCTTATGAAAATTGTGAAAATAACAATTATCCATTCTTTAGAACACAGATTTGTACATATGAAAAATATAGTGGGGATAAAAGTTGAACTTCTGAGGTATAATATGTATTTAAACAATCTGAGAATAGAATAAAGAATGTGAAAGTGATGACAGAATGTTAATGGCTAAGAATTTTCAGAACTGATGAAAACCGTCATACTATAGTATAAAAAAATCTTTATTTTAAATAGGATAAATAAAAAGAAGTCCACATACAGACAGATGATAACAATACTGCAGAAAGCACATACAATGGCAAATTCTTAAAAGAGCAGAGGTGGGGTAGAAGACAGGCCATCCTAAAAGGAATCTTAAAAGGAGGAAGACTGAGAGCTGATTTCCCAATGGTAACAATGGAAGCCAGAAAATAGTCCAATGTTAAAAGAAAATAACTGCCATCCAAGGGGTACAAACTTCAGAAACTGAACTTGAGAAATTGCAATCACAATTATGAACACTGAGATAAATCCTAGTAACCCTATTAGACAATAAACATAAATTATAATCTCTAGGATATCCAGACCAAGATAATGAGTCACTCAAAGGGAACAGAGAATTAGATTGGAATTATCCTTCTTAAACCAACAGAGAACTTTTAAAAAATGACTTCAGAAAGAGAAGGTGAATCAAAGACAGGCTCTAGAGCCAGCCAAACTCTGCTTCAGGTGTATGGTCATGAAAAATTCGTTATGCAAATGCAAAACTCAGGGATTATAGTTCCTATGAGAACTCTTGAGAAACTACTAGAAAATGATTTTCAGACAACCAAAAAAATGATTTGAGAAGCTTCAACATAAGGTCTGTGGTCAAATATATTTAATTGTTGGACTTGGATTTAAAAAAATGGGATAAAGTGCCAGAAGAGTATATAAATGTCACTGTTTGAGCAATGTAGAAAAATCTGTAGAGGGAGAATAGACAATACTTGTGATTGCCTCAAAGATTTAAGTTGAATATAAAGGTATTATTTAAAGTAGGTAGCAGGGAAAGAAGGGAAAGAAGAGATGACTATATTACATTACAGGTTGTAGTAGAGCTATAATATCTGATACTTATAAAAAGAAGAGATAAAGGTTTGCATAAAATAATTAGTATAAAGATAGTATAAAAATAAAAAAAGAGTTCCAAGATGGCGGCGTGAGAAGTGAGACAGAGAGCTCCTCCCTAAATCACAAACAGTACAAAAATATCGTTAATAAATACAACTAACCTTCAGACAGCAACAAGAAAGAAGGCTGAACCAGACTGCATACAGACCTCACGAAGAGAGCAGACCTCAAGAAACAGGGTAACGTAAGAAAGCCTTAATCTGGTGGGACCCAAGCCCTTCCCCAACCCCAAGTCACCAGCGGGAGGAAGAGAAACGGAGTGGGGGAGGGGGTGGAAGCCTGGGACTCCTGGACACCTAGCCCTGGACATCTGCTTCGTGAGCAGAATCCTATAGTGTGTGGTGCTCTGGACGTTGGGAAGCTCGGACAGGCAGAGTACTTGAGAAAACTGACATTCATGCCATTTGTGGAGGACGGGATCCACACCTGGCTGCTCTGTGTCAGAGGAAAGGCAGGGAGTCTGAGAGGCTTCCCTGAAGGGGCGGGGTTTGCACGGAGCCTGCTGTGCAGGGGAAGGGAGAGCTGGATGAGGTTGTCTGGGTGCGCTCTGCCCAGCTGGTTGGGAACTTTGAGGAGCTTCAGATGCTCCATCCCCCCTGCCTACTCAGCTCCGAGGCCTCCCACTGTGACACACAGCCTGTGAGCCTTCCTACTGACCTGCAGGCACCAGCTCGCAAACCTGCAGTCACTGTGCAGGTGCCAGGCCAGCCAGAGGGAGGCCCCGCCTACAACAGCTGAGATGCAAAGCACAAAAGATTACCCATGTGTGCTTGGCCCACTGCCTCTGACACTGGAGACAGGCACTGCAGATGGGAAGCAGGAACAGATCTTTCCTCCCACCAGGCACCAGCTCTGCTCCCCTAACACCCAACCTCACTCTACGGACTGAGCAGCTCCAGAGACTGGAGTTTCCGCACACTAGTGCGCAGCACACAGAAAAATGAAATGTCAAAAGAATATGGTCCAGACAAAAATCAATCTCACAAACCCTAGAAAGAGGGCCAAATGAAACCGAACTCAACAATCTTCCTGAGAGTTCAAAATAAAAATTATAAACATACTTATGGAGGTACAGAAAAATATTGAAGACCTTAGGAACGAATTTAGGATGGAGATTCAATCATTAAGAAATACCATATCTGAAATGAAACATAAAATGGAAGGATTTATTTATTTATATAATATATTTATTTATTTATTTTTCATGATTTATTTTGGTGTCATTATTCTACAATTACATATGCAATATTATGGTTATTAAACTACCCCTTCATCAGGTCCCCCCACCAACCCCATTACAGTCACTGTCCATCAGCACTGTGAGATGCTATAGAGTCACTACTTGTCTTCTCTGAGTTGTACAGCCCTCCCCGTGCCCCCCCAACATTATGTCTGCTAATCGTAATGCCCCTTTTTCCCTCTTATCCCTCCCTTCCCACCCATCTTCCCCAGTTCCTTTCCCTTTGGTAACTATTAGTCCATTCTTGGGTTCTGTGAGTCTGCTGCTGTTTTGTTCCACCAGTTTTTTTCTTTGTTCTTATACTCCACATATGAGTGAAATCATTTGATACTTGTCTTTTTCGGCTTGGCTTATTTCACTGAGCATAATACCCCCTAGCTCCATCCATGTTGTTGCAAATGGTAGGATTTGTTTTCTTCTTACGGCTGAATAATATTCCATTGTGTATATGTACCACCTCTTCTTTATCCATTCATCTACTGATGGACACTTAGGTTGCTTCCATTTCTTGGCTATTGTAAATAGTGCTGTGATAAACATAGGGTGCCAGGGCCTGCCGGCAGGAGTCAAACACTTCCTGAGTGGGGGCTTCGGGCTGTATATACAAGACCACAGGAGGGCAAACTGTCTGGTGCAGAATGGGAAGAAGCTTTATTCTGGCATGGCTTATATACACATGAATTGCCTACAGATTAGATTCACATGCCCTTTTGAAGAACCTTAATCCAATCACTTAAGTATTGCCTACAGATTAATCCAATCAGACATTAATCCAATTACTAAATCACATGTGCCTGGGGGCACCTGGTCCAGGTGGCAGGCAGGCCTTGAGATAAGACCTCTCTACATTCCTGAGATACTTGTTCCTGGAATTTAGGAAACTTTTCAAGGTTTCTTTCAGAGTAAGGCCCAGTTCAGGCCTTAGATGGAGACTAGGCACAAAAACATAATAAGTCCTGTCCTGTACTCTTGCTCCTTCTGTCCCAACCACTCTCCACATCTCCTGTACTCTTGCTCCTTCTGTCCCAACCGCTCTCCAAAATAGGGGTGCGTATGTCTTTTTCAAACTGGGCTGCTGCAGTCTTAGGGTAAATTCCTAGGAGTGGAATTCCTGGGTCAAATGGTATTTCTATTTTAAGTTTTTTGAGGAACCTCCATACTGCATTCCACAATGGTTGAACTAATTTGCATTCCCACTAGCAGTGTAGGAGGGTTTCCTTTTCTCCACATCCTCGCCAACATTTGTTGTTCTTTGTGTTTTGGATGTTGGCCATCCTCACTGGTGTGAGGTGATATCTCATTATGGTTTTAATCTTCATTTCTCTGGTGATTAGCGATGTGGAGCATCTTTTCATGTGCCTGTTGGCCATCTGAATTTCTTCTATACAGAAGTGTCTATTAATGTCCTCTACCCATTTCTTAATTGGATTATTTGCTTTTTGTTTGTTAAGATGCGTGAGTTCTTTATATATTTTGGATGTCAACCCCTTATCAGATACGTCATTTATGAATATATTCTCCCATACTGTAGGATGTCTTTTTGTTCTACTGATGGTGTCCTTTGCTATATAGAAGCTTTTCAGCTTGATATGGTCCCACTTGTTCATTATTGCTTTTGTTTCCCTTGCCCAGGGAGATATGTTCATGAAGAAGTCGCTCATGTTTATGTCCAAGAGATTTTTGCCTATGTTTTTTTCTAAGAGTTTTATGGTTTCATGACTTACATTCAGGTATTTGATCCACCTTGAGTTTACCTTTGTGTATGGGGCTAGACAGTAGTCCAGTTTCATTCTCTTACATGTAGCTGTCCAGTTTTTCCAACACCAGCTACTGAAGAGGCTGTCAGCTCCCCATTGTATATCCAAGGCTCCTTTATCAAATATTAATTGACTGTATCTGTTTGGGTTAATGTTTGGATTTTTCTATGCTATTCCACTCGTCTGTGCGTCTGTTTTTATGCTAATACAAAATTGCCTTGATTACTGTGACTTTGTAGTAGAGCTTGAAGTCAGGGAGCATATTCCCCCTGTTTTAGTTCTCCTTCTCAGGATTGCTTTGGCTGTTTGGGCTCTTTTGAGGTTCCATATGAATTTTAGAATTATTTGTTCCAGTTCATTGAAGAAAGCTGTTGGTAGTTTGATAGGGATTGAGTTGAATCTGTAGATTGCTTTAGGTAGTATAGCCATTTTGACAATATTTATTCTTCCTAAGCAAGAACATGGGGTGCATTTCCATTTGTTAGTGTTCTCTTTAATTTCTCTTAGGAGTGTCTTGTAGTTTTCAGAGTACAGGTCTTTCACTTCCTTCGTTAGGTTTATTCCTAGGTATTTTATTCTTTTTGATGCAATTGTGAATGGAATTGTTTTTCTGATTTCTCTTTCTGTTAGTTCATCATTAGTGTATAGGAAAGCAACGGATTTCTGTGTGTTAATTTTGTATCCTGCAACTTTGCTGAATTCAGATATTAGTTCTAGTAGTTTTGGAATGGAATCTTTAGGGTTTTTTATGTACAGTATAATGTCATCTGCAAATAGTGACAATTTGACTTCTTCTTTACCAATCTGGATGCCTTGTATGTCTTTGTTTTGTCTGATTGCTGTGGCTAGGACCTCCAGTACTATGTTGAATAACAGTGGAGAGAGTGGGCATCCCTGTCTTGTTCCCGATCTTAGATGAAAAGCTTTCAGCTTCTCGCTGTTAAGTATGATGTTAGCTGTGGGTTTGTCATATATGACCTTTATGATGTTGAGGTACTTGCCGTCTATACCCATTTTGTTGAGAGTTTTAATCATGAATGGATGCTGAATTTTGTCAAATGCTTTATCAGCATCTATGGAGATGATCATGTGGTTTTTGTTCTTCTTTTTGTTGATGTGGTGGATGATGTTGATGGATTTTCGAATGTTGTACCATCCTTGCATCCCTGGGATGAATCCCACTTGATCATAGTGTATGATCCTCTTGATGTATTTTTGAATTCAGTTTGCTAATATTTTGTTGAGTATTTTTGCATTTATATTCATCAGGGATATTGGTATGTAATTTTCTTTTTTGGTGAGGTCTTTCCCCGGTTTTGGTATTAGAGTGATGCTGGCTTCATAGAATGAGTTTGGAAGTATTCCCTCCTCTTCTATTTTTTGAAAAACTTTCAGGAAAATGGGTGTTATTTCTTCTCTGTTTGTCTGGTAGAATTCAGAGGTGAATCCATCTGGTCCGGGGGTTTTGTTCTTGGGTAGTTTTTTGATTACCGACTCAATTTCTTTGCTGGTGATGGGTCTGTTTAGTTTTTCTGTTTCTTGCTTGGTCAGTCTTGGAAGGTTGTATTTTTCTAAGAAGTTGTCCATTTCTTCTATGTTTTCCAGCTTGTTAGCATATAGATTCTCATAATATTCTCTTATAATTCTTTGTATTTCTGTTGCGTCCATAGTGATTTTTCCTTTCTCATTTCTGATTCTGTTTATGTGTTTAGATTCTCTTTTTCTCTTTATAAGTCTGGCTAGGGGTTTATCTATTTTGTTTATTTTTTCAAAGAACCAGCTTTTGGTTTCATTGATATTTTCTATTGTTTTATTCTTCTCAATTTTATTTATTTCTTCTCTGATATTTATTATGTCCCTCCTTCTGGTGACTTTGGGCCTCATTTGTTCTTCTTTTTCCAATTTCAGTAATTGTGTCTTTAGACTATTCATTTGGGAATGTTCTTCCTTCTTTAAATAGGCCTGGATTGCAATATACTTTCCTCTTAGAACTGCCTTTGCTGCGTCCCACAGAAGTTGTGGCTTTGTGTTGTTGTTGTCATTAGTCTCCATATATTCTTTGATTTCTGTTTTGCTTTGTTCTTTAACCCATTGATTAATTAGGAGAATGTTGTTAAGGCTCCCTGTATTTGTGAGCCTTTTTGATTTCTTTCTAAAATTTATTTCTAGTTTTATACCTTTGTGATCAGAGAAGTTGGTTGGTAGGATTTCAATATTTTTGAATTTACTGAGGTTCTTTTTGTGGACAATGGAGGGATTTAAAAGCAGATTAAATGTAGTAGAATAGACAGTAAATGGAATAGAAATTAGAGAAGGGGAATACAAAGAAGCTGAGGCACAGAAAGAAAAGAGGAACTCTAAGAATGAAAGAATATTGAGAGAACTGCGTGATCAATCCATATGGAACTTCGCATTATAGGGTTACCAGAAGACGAAGAGAGAGAAAAAGGGATAGAAAATGTCACTGAGGAGTTACTTGCTGCAAATTTCTCCAATCTGGGGAGGAGATACTGTCTCACGCCATGGAGTTGCACAGATATCCCAGCACATGGTACCCAAGGAAGACAACATCAAGGCATATAATAATTAAAATGGCAAAGATCAAGGATAAAGACAGACTTTTAAAAGCATCTAGAGAGATAAAAAAACATTACATACAACGGAAAACCCATCAGGTTATCTTCAGTCTTCTCAACAGAAACCTTATAGGACAGAAGGTAGAGACATGATATATTTAATTAAATGAAGCTGAAGGGCCTTGAACCAAGAATACTGTACCTAGCAAGGTTATCATTTAAATATGAAGGAGGGATTAAACAATTTTCAGATAAGCAAAAGCTGAGAGAATTGACCTCCCACATACCACCTCTGCAGGGCATTTTGGAGGGACTCCTGTAGATGGAAGTATTCCTAAGGTTAAACAGATATCATTGAAGGGAAGACAAAGAGTACAGAGTATGATTCATAACATACAAAGAAAGGAGGAGGAAGAAAAATGAGGGCAAAAAAAAAAGAACCTTTAGTTTGTGTTTGTAATAGTATAAGAAGTAAGTTAAAATATACAGTTAGATAGTAAGGGAATTGCCCTTGAAACTGTGATAACCAAGATCTAAAGCCTGCAATGGCAATAACTACATACGTATTGATAATCACCCTAAATATTAATGGTCTGAATGCACCAATCAAAAGATATAGAGTAACTGAATGGATAAAAAAACAAGACCCATCTACATGCTACCTACAACAGACTCACTTCAAACCCAAAGACATACACAGACTGAAAGTAAAGGGATGGAAAAAGATATTTCATGCAAATAATAGTGAGAAAAAAGCAGAAGTTGCAGTACTTGTATCAGACAAAATAGACTTCAAAACAAAAAAGTCACAAGAGAAAAAGAAGGACATTACATATTGATAAAGAGGTTAGTCCAACAAGAGGATATAACTATAATAAACATCTATGCACCCAACACAGGATCACCTACATATGTGACACAAATACTAACAGAATTAAAGGGGGACATAGAATGCAATGCATTCATTTTAGGAGACTTCAACACACCACCCTCCAAAAGACAGATCAACCAGACAGAAAATAAGTAAAGAGACAGAGGCACTTAACAACATATTAGAACAGATGGACCTAATAGACATCTACAGAACATTCCATTCAAAAGCAGCAGGATACACATTCTTCTCAAGTGCACATGGAACATTTTCAAGAATAGATCATATATTAGGCCACAAAAAGAACCTCAGTAAATTCAAAAAGATTGAAATTGTACCAACCAGCTTCTCAGATCACAACAGTATGAAACTAGAAATAAATTATACAGAGAAAACAAAAAAGCCCCCATACACATGGAGGCTTAATAACATGCTCCTAAATAATCAATGGATCAATGACCAAATAAAAACAGAGATGAAGCAATATATGGAGACTAATGACAACAATAATTCAACACCACAAAATCTGTGGGATGCAGCAAAGGCTGTGCTAAGAGGGATATATATTGCAATACAGGCCTACCTCATGAAAGAAGAACAAAATCAAAAGAACAGTCTAAACTCACAATTAATGAAACTAGAAAAGGAAGAACAAATGAGGCCCAAAGTCAGTAGAAGGAGAAACATAATAAAGATTAAAGCAGAAATAAATTAAATTGAGAAGAATGAAATAATAGAAAGAATCAATGAAACCAGGAGCAGGTTATTTGAGAAAATAAACAAAATAGATAAACCCCTAGCCAGACTTACCAAGAAAAAAAGAGAGTCTACACATATAAAAAGAATCAGAAATGAAAAAGGAAAAATCAGTATGGGTACCACTGAAATACAAACAATTATGAGAGTATACTATGAAAAATTATATGCTAACAAAGTGTATAACCTAGAACAAATGGACAACTTTCAAGAAAAATACAACTCTCTAAGGCTGACCCAGGAAGAAACAGAAAATCTGCACAGACCAATTACCAGCAAAGAAATTGAAGTGGTAATCAAAAACTACCTAAGAACAAAATGCCTGGACATGATGATTTCACTGCTGAATTTTATCAACCATTTAGTGAAGACCTAATACTCATCCTCATTAAAGTTTTCCAAAAAGTAGAAGAGGAGGGAATACTCCCAAACTCATTCTATATGGCCAACATCACTCTAATACCAAAACCTGGCAAAGATACCACAAAAAAAGAAAATTACAGACCAATATCCCTGATGAACACAGATGCAAAAATACTCAACAAAATATTAGCAAATAAATTCAAAAATACAACAAAAAGATCATCCATCATGATCATGTGGGATTCATCCCTGGGATGCAGGAATGGTACAACATTAGAAAATCTATCAACATCATCCACTACATCAACAAAAGGAGGAAAAAAAACACATGATCATTTCCACAGATGCTGAAAAAGCATTCAACAAAATTCAACATCGATTCATGATAAAAACTCTCAACAAAATGGGTAAAGAGGGCAAGTACCTCAACATAATAAAGGCCTTATATGACAAACCCACAGCCAACATTATACTTAACAGCGAGAAGCTAAAAGCTTTTCCTTTAAGATTGAGAACAAGACAAGTATGCTCACTCTCCCCACTTCTATTCAACATAGTACTGGAGGTCCTAGCCACAGCAATCAAACAAAACAAAGAAATAACAGGCATCCTGATCGGCAAGGAAGAATTCAAACTGTACTTGTTTGCAGATGACATGATATTGTACATAAAAAACCCTAAAGAATCCACTGCAAAACTATTAGATCTAATATCTGAATTCAGCAAAGTTGCAGGATACAAAATTAATACACAGAAATCTGTTGCATTCCTATACACTAACGATGAACTAGCAGAAGGAGAAATCAGGAAAACAATTCTATTCACAATCACATTAAAAAAAAATAATACCTAGGAATAAACCTAATGAACGAAGTGAAAGACCTATACCCTGAAAACTACAAGACACTCCTAAGAGAAATTAAAGAGGACACTAACAAATGGAAATTCATCCCATGCTCTTGGCTAGGAAGAATGAATATTGTCAAAATGGCCATCCTGCCTAAAGCAATCTACAGATTCAGTGCAATCCCTATCAAAATACCAACAGCATTCTTCAATGAACTAGAGCAAATAGTTTAAAAATTCATATGGGATCATAAAAGACCCCGAATAGCCAAAGCAATCCTGAGAAGGAAGAATAAAGCAGGGGGAATTATGCTCCCTGACTTCAAACTCTACTACAAAGCTACCGTAATCAATTTGGTACTGGCATAAGAACAGACCCATAGACCAGTGGAACAGAATGGAGAGCCCAGATATAAACCCAAGCACATATGGTCAATTAATATACGATAAGGGAGCCATGGATATATAATGGGGAAATGACAGCCTCTTCAGCAGCTGGTGTTTGCAAAACTGGACAGCTACATGTAAGAGAATGAAACTGGATTACTGTCCATCTCCATACACAAAGGTAAACTCAAAATGGATCAAGACCTGAATGTAAGTCATGAAACCATAAAACTCTTAGAAAAAAACATAGGCAAAAATCTCTTGGACATAAACATGAGCAACTTCTTTATGAACATGTCTCCCAGGCAAGGGAAACAAAAGCAAAAATGAACGAATGGGACTATATCAAACTAAAAAGCTTATGTACAGCAAGGAATACCATCAGTAGAACAAACAGATATCCTAGAGTATGAGAGAATATATTCATAAATGACATATCCAAGAAGGGGTTAATATCCAAATTATATAAAGAGGTCATGCACCTCTTCAAACAAAAAGCAAATAATCAAATTAAAAAATGGGCTGAGGAGCTAAACAGGCACTTCTCCAAAGAAGAAATTCAGATGGCCAACAGGCACATGAAAAGATGCTCCACATCACTAGTCATCAGAGAAATGCAAATTAAAACCACAATGAGATATTACCTCACACCAGTTAGGATGGCCGCCATCCAAAAGACAAACAACAAGAAATGTTGGCAAGGATGTGGAGAAAGGGGAACCCTCCTACACTGCTGGTGGGAATGTAAATTAGTAAAACCATTGTGGAAAGCAGTATGGAGGTTTCTCAAAAAACTCAGAATATAAATACAATTTGACCCAGGAATTCCACTTCTTGGAATTTACCCTAAGAATGCAGCAGCCCAGTTTGAAAAAGACATATGCACCCCTATGTTTTTCGCAGCACTATTTACAGTAGACAGAAATGGAAGCAACCTAAGTGTCCATCAGTAGATGAATGGATAAAGAAGATGTGGTATATGTATACAATGGAATATTATTCAGCCATAAGAAGACAACAAATTCTACCATTTGCAACAACATGGATGGAGCTACAGGGTTTATGCTCAGTGAAATAGCCAAGCGGAGAAAGACAAGTACCAAATGGTTTCACTCATATGTGGAGTATAAGAACAAAGAAAAATCTGAAGGAAGAAAACAACAGCAGATTCACAGAACCCAAGAATGGACTAACAGTTACCAAGGGGAAAGGGACTGGGGTAGACGGGTGGGAAGTGAGGGATAAGGGGGAAAAAGGGCTATTACAATTCACACACATAATGTAGTGGGGGTGGGGATCGGGTAGGGGGATACTGGGAAGGCAGTATAACACAGCGAAGACAAGTAGTGATTCTATAATATCCTTCTAGGCTGATGGACAGTGACTGCAATGGGGTATGTGGTGGGGACTTGATAATAGGGGGAGTCTAGTAACCATAATGTTGCTCATGTAATTGTATATTAATAATAGCAAATAAAGAATAAATAAATAAAAACTTAAAAAAAAATAAAATAAATAAATAAGGAGAACATACTGTATTTAGTAAATACATTATAATATGGCAAACTGAGACCAACCATATGGGTCAAATAATTTTGGGGTATTTTTAACAAATATTTTATACTTAGGAACATACAATAAACAGCACATACCTTAGTGTACAGCTTAGTGAATTTTGTCATGTGTATAAAATCATCTAACCATTGCCTAGATCAAGATATCAAACATTCTTAATAATTATTTTTCCTTTCACCCATTTCTCCCCTATGGTAACCCCCTTTTTCTGTATTTCTGAATCTCTTCCAATTTTTTTTGGTTTTTGTTTTTCAGATTCTTCAAATAGAAGAAAACATATGGTATTAATATTTCTTCATCTCATTTATTTCACTTAGCATAACACCCTCTAGGACCTCTAGGTCCATTTTTTTTTTTATCATTTAAACAACTTATGATGCAATTAGTGACACAGGTGAGGGCATTTAAAATGCATGTTAGTTTTTATCCTGTCCTATTAAAATAAAGAGGCATTTTGTTGAAGCAAGATGATTATCTCTAAGATATTATTCTTTCATCACATTTCCCAATTTAACCTACTTCTGTGTTCTCGCAGGGTTTGAGTAAAGAGTATGATGATTGAATTGCTTTAGCTCATGATATCACCTGATGGGGACACAGGAAAGCAAAGCAATGTTTTGAACAGCTGAAGGTGCAATTTGGCTTGGCATGAACCTGCTTTCTTGCAAGAGATGGAAGGGAAAACAAAATAAAACAAAAAAAATAAATAACTTTTTGAACTAATGTGCTTTAAAGATAAATACAAAAATCTCCTTGAAGGAAAATTTTCTTAGAATCTGCATCTTCACAGTATGAGGTGTAAGCAATGACTTTTCAATATTTTAAACAAGTTTTGAATTGTACTTGGACAAAGAATTGAGGCATTTGGTCTTGAGTTATTCCACATGGCAAGATTTCATTCTTTTTTATGGTTGAATAATATTCGTGTGTGTGTGTGTGTGTGTGTGTGTGTGTGTGTGTGTTTGTACCACATCTTTTTTTCCATTTATCTATTGATGGGCATTTAGGTAGTTTCCATATTTTGGCTATTGTAAATAATGCTGTGATAACACAAGAGTGCATATATCTTTTTAGATTAGTGATTTTATTTTCTACAGGTAAATTACCAGAAGTAGAATTGTTGGGTCCTATGGTATTTCTATTTTTAGTTTTTTGAGAAACCTCCATACCACTTTCCACAGTACCTGCACCAATTTGCAATCCCGCCAGTAGTGTGCAGGACTCCCTCTTCCCCACATCCTCACCAACATTTGTTATTTCTTGTATTGTTGCTATTAGCCATTCCGACTGGTGTGAGGTGTATCTCATTGTTTTAGATTGGCATTTCCCTGATGATTAGTGATGTTGAGCACCTTTTAATGTGTCCCTTGGCCATCTGTATAATTTCTTTGGAAAATGTCTATTCAGGTACTCTGCACATTTTTTTAAATCACATTATGTGGGGATTTTTTGGTCTTGAGTTATATGACTTCTTTATATTTTCAATATTAATTCTCTGTCAGATTTATCATTTGCAAATATCTTCTCCCATGCAGTATGTTGCCTTTTCATTTTATTGCTAGTTTCCTTTGCTGTGCAGAAGTTTTTGAGTTTGTTTATTTTGCTTTTGTTTCCTCTGTGGAGAAATATCTAGAAAATTTAATAATGCTGATGTTCAGGAGTGTACTGCTTATGTTTTTTCTGGGAGTTTTATGGTTTACATCTTATATTTAGGCCTTTAGTCCATTTTGAGTTTATTTCTGTATATGAGGTGAAACAGTGATTAAACTTTATTCTTTACATGTAGCTGTCTAGTTTTTCCAACACCATTTATTGAAGAGACTATATCTTCCCCATTGTATAATTTCCCTCCCTTGTCATGTATTAATTACCATATAGGGATGGGTTTATTTCTGGGCTCTCTGTTTTCTTCTATTGGTCAGTGTATTTTTTCTTGTGTCATTGCTGTACTATTTTGATTACTGTCATTTTGCAGTATAGTTTGAAATCAGGGAGCATAATATCTCCCTTTGTTCTTTCTCAAGAATGCTTGGGCTTTTCAGAGCTTTTCGTGATTCCATATAAATTTTTAGGATTATTTGCTTTAGTTCAGTGAAAAATGCCATTAATATTGTGACAGGGACTGCACTGAGTCTGTAGATTGCTTTGCAAAGTTGGCCATTTTGACAATATTAGTTCTTATTGATGAGCAAAGAATAGCTTTCCATATCTTTTATCAATGTCTTACAGCTTTCAGAGTATAGATCTTTCACTTCCTTGATTAATTTATTTATAGGTATTTTATTCTTTTTGATGCAATTGTAATAAATACTTTTAACTCATCTCTTAAGCAAAAAGGATGTTCACATTGGGTAACAAAGAAAAATAACACTACACTATAGACAAGTGACATACTTAAAATGAATGACTCAGAAAGGTTAAAAATAAACTATGGGAAGTCTGTATCCCAAACAGAGTTCTCCTTCCACTTACAAGGTAGAAAGCTAAAAAGTATATTATTCCCTTCCTAACTGTGAGGAAAAAGCTACATTAACTATAAAGTCATAACTTTTTCAAAAACCCCATATCAGAGCTGACATCACAGAATAACAGTGAAGCCTGAAATCCAAGGAGGGACAGGTCTCCCCAAATAAAGACAGATGTGGGGAAGAGGTGGCCAGCATCAAATGGATAAAAATAAATCAACCAATATCTGAATGAATTGCTAGAGGCTGAGTACAGGTTAGTGTGGCAATATAGAATCCCTAAGTGGGAAATTGGAGACAGCTTCCTTCTGTGGTACAGAAAAGGAGAAGGGGATCAGGGAAAAGATATGAAAGGAAAGACATGCAAAAGTGGAAATAGAGAAGGATGAAAGTAAAGCAGGCTACCTTTTTCAGCAGATGAGATTATGGTCAATATACTTGCTTCTCAAATTATTTCTGGTAAAAAATCAGAATTTTTCCCAAAAAACATTTATGACCATATTTTTTACAAAATATAATAATCATGCACCCAGATGCCATGACAACCCTAAATTTCTATGAAAATTTTAATGTGCTTACTGTGAATTTCTGCACATACCTCTGCAGATCAGTAATGAATAGTGGGTGGACCAGTCTGAGTACACTTTGAGTAGTACTGAAGCTCTAAATTAAAAATAATAAAACAACAACTGCACAATTTATTTATTTTTGCTTAATAAGATATTTAGCAAGGTTTCTAGTTATAAAGTCAAAGAGCACAGCAAATTGCATTTATTTTTACTATTAAAAAATGAAAATTGAATTTCAAATAAAACATTCTTATAATACTTTAAAACATAAACAATGTTTAGAAATAAATCCAACAAAAGTTTAGAAATAAATCCAACAAAAGATATGTAAGAGATGTATTGTAAGGAATTAAAATTTATATAAATGTATTCATCATTGAAAAACTCAGAGTTATAGAGGTGTCTGTCTTCCATAAATAATCTGCAGATTCAGTTCAATTTCAATCAAACCATGACCAGATATTTTGTGGAAAGGACAGGCTGTTCTAAATTTTAATATTAGGACAATGAGCCAAATACAAACACAATTTTCATGTAGAAAAAGTACAAGGAGGGAAAGAATGTTTTATGAAATTTTATTAAATAAAACATTATGATATTGGTGCTTGAGTAAAAATAAATGGACCAACTTATTTATGAAAATAAGACAGAAATGACATTACAGATCATAAAGAAGATGGACTAATCTAATATCTCTGCCTTCTAGCAGAGTCAGCTGTGAGTCTTACTTTTGCATTTTTATTCTTTGGCTGTTCTTAAGATTTTTCTCATCTTTTCTTTTTCAATAGAATTACTATGCTTCACCTAGGTTTGGTTTGCTTTGCATTTAACAAGACTTGGATTTGTAGTGTTGTTACTTGGTATCCTTAGAAAAGTTTTGACAGTTCTCAGCCATTATGTCTTCAAATAATTGCATCTGTTCCATTTTCTCTTTATCTCCTCTGAGACTCCAGTTATACGTATGACAAACTTTTCACTGTATCTTCCATGTCTTTTGTACATTTTTTAGATTTTCTTTCTTTTTATCTCTCTGGGCTTCATTCTAAACATTTCTTTTTATATTCCCATATTCTAATTTTCCAGTTGTGACTAATCTATTAATCCCATACTTTGGATTCTTAATTTCTGTTAATTAAAATTTCAGCTCTAAAACTTCTAATAGGTTCTTTTTAAAAAATCAAGACCTCTGACAGAATTTTCAAACTCACCTTTTATTTTCTTTAACGTATTAAAAATGGTTTTATTTTTAAAATCTATGTCTGATGCCTTCCTCATCTGGATTCCCCGAGTCTGTCTCCAGTATCAAATTGTCTTGCTCTGTATGCATGATTATTTTTGATTGAGTGCTGGGCATTGTAGATAAAATGAGTAGAGATAAATTGAGCTCTGAAAGAATTTGAGCTCTTTACAGAGCCTTTATATTTTCTTCTGCTAGATAGCTAAGTAAGGCCAATATCAACCTAAATCAACTTAATCCAATCTAGTGTTGAAATAGTTTGAAACTGTGCATCAGTCTTAGTGAGGGTTGGTTCGTTCCCATGAACCTGTGCACCTACAGGGTAGCCCTTTGCTTCTTCATAGTGGGGTGGGTTCATAAGTACTCCCACTCTGGTAGGTCCAGAGCTACAGTTTTTGGCCTCTTATCGTCCTCAATCTATCCAAAGTTTCTCTCAAATTCTAAGTGTTATAGGACAAACAAGGCCCCAATGTTAAGATAAAAGTTTTTTTTTCTTTATTTTCTCTCTGATCCTCACTCTGCAACTCCTTATTACCTTGGGTCACTGTTGAAATTACAACATATATTTTCAATATATATTTTCCAGGTTTTCTATTTGTTCTCATTATGTGGGTTTGTTTGGTTACCTAATTCATTGTTGTAGGATAGAAAACCCTGGTAACTTCTTCTTGGACCTGAAAATCAGACACTACTAACATTTTACTACAGTTGAAGTCTGTTTTACACAATTATATTTTAAGGCTATAGATGTCTGCAGGCTGAAAAGTTATCCATATTTTTACTATAAGTTTGTTTTGTTGCTACATGGTCATCCAACAATAATGTGGCTAATGTAAATTGATGATTCAGTTGAAATGTGGACAAGTTCTGCTAACTTTAACCATTGACATTGCTGCTCAGGTCTACTGACTGGTTTCAACAGAAAAATGTGTGCTCCAACATCTTCTGCTGACCTCTTCATTTTCTTAAAAACCAATTTACTTGCAGATAGGGACAGAAAGGCAGGGTGTGCATACTGGTGAGAATTATGAAACAAAGATTAATGAATGGTGCTTGTCAAAGATTTGCTGAAGTCAAATATTTTGCACAGGCTGCCTGATACAGCAGTCATGCGTCCATTCAGTCTATAGCGTTTAGGACATAAAAATGGAATCATGCCAGACGAGTGAGCTAAGGAAATGTGAATGCTTGAATGGTAGCATTGTATCCCACAAACTTCACCTTAATAAAGCCTGGCAAGTCACCCTTCTTAGACCTCATTTTTTCCCCTCTGTCAGCTGAATTTGGGTAACATTTCTAAGAGATAAAGGATAGGAATGTTATGCAAAATACTTCAGCCTTTAATTTACTCTTAACTCTGACTTTCCAAGCATGTTTGCCATGGTACCAACAGGCAATTTAAGAGAAATTAATCTGTGTTTAGAAGACTAACTATAGATACATTTAAAATGGTAACATAAGCTGTAGTTGAAATTCACAGCACCAGTAATAAATTTCCAGTGTTGGTTGATATTAGATGAATCATTTTGAGAACTTTGGAAAGCAAAATTTTAAGTTTTCATTGTACCAGTCTGTTCTCTTTTACATATGTGAAGAGAACTATATCCTATTTTGCTTCTAATTAAAATATTAGTGGATTAGTTTGAGTGTCAATCCACCCATATATTGGCAATCAATTATTTCTCCAACATTCAAGCCCTAAAAGATTCATAATACATCATGCAGTGCCATTTTCTTTAACTGATCAAAAGGAATAGCAAGAATGTTGTGCTACAAAAATTTTTATAGAGCAAGACACAGTTTATCTAGAGTAGAAAACAGTTTCAAGATAAATCCAGTTCTCCACTAAAGAATTATCTCTGTTTTAGGGTTATTCCATTTCAAAATATTTACTTGCCATGTGTAGAGAAATATTTAATTCTGTTCTGATATTTTACTTAAATGAAAAAAGAACATATCATGTTCTGATGATAAATTGACATTTTATTTGTTCAGTATTGGTTAGACCTTTAAAGATTTCAAGTTAAATTTAAATCAAATTAGAAGTATTTGTGATGAGAGTAAAATTTTAACTGCCTCTGAGACAATTTTAAAACATTATTTACATATTTTCAGAACAATTTTTAAATTTTATAATAGAGTTTGACGAGGTGATGACAAATTCAGTGAAGTTAGAAAACAAACCATAAAATGAAAAAATAAAAACTTAATAATAGGGGGAGTCTAGTAACCAGAACGTTGTTCATGTAATTGTACATTAATGATAGCAAAATAACAAAAAAAATAGTAGCTATTAAAACAATAATGCTACTGAGCTATTTGTGAGTTATAGATGCTGACAGACTAGATACTTGATAATGGTGAACAGGAAGTTTTCTGGTAATTACTTTTCCACATGATTAGAAGAACCTTTCACCTTGGATTTTAAGAAGTAACTAAATCACTAATAGTAATAATGCAAAAATAATTAATTTAATTCCTTCCCTTTTACCTTGCTTACACCTTGCTTCAGCAAGTAGAAAGCTGACCTGGGGAAGGGAATGTAGTCACCACTACCTAGAAGGTGATAGGAACATGTTACTAGGTAAATAGACAAAGGGGCTGAAGGTCACAAAGAAATTTTACATAATTCCTTTAGTATGGAGCTTCTTGAGGTATGTATTGAATACATGAATGTAGATATGAAACTCGGAGAGAGGGTCTAGGACATGAACAATATTTAATAAGTTTTTACTACTACAATATGGTGGGAGAATTCTAAGGTGGCCCCCAAAGATTCCATTGTATACACTGGTGGACACACATGTTCTCCCTGCTATTAAATCAAACACTAATCCAGGTTCTTCTGCAGGAGCCTTTTGCCATTGCAGTTAAAGTTCCAAGTCAGATGTCTGAAAAGTTAGGAAGATAATCCAACAGATCTACACTAGTCAGGTTACGCCTTTAAAAACAGTAATTTTTTTTCTCTAGCTCATTGCAGAAGAGGAAATCAGAGATTTGAAGCACAAGGATAGAATGAGCCATTGTTGGCTAGAAGACAGAGGTGGCCACATGGTAGGGAATGCATGTGGTCCCTCATTTCTGAGAGGGCCCTCAACAAATAAACAGCCAACAAATAAATAGGGACCTCAGTTCTTCAACCACAGGGAACTGAATTCTGGCAACAAGAGTGATCTTGGAAGCAAATTTTTACTGAGTCCCCAGATGAGAATTCAGATTGGCTATTGTTTTTATTCCAGTTTTATAATACCCTGAGCAGAGAACCCAGCCACACATGCTGGACTTCTGACTTACAGAACTGTGAATTCAATAACATGACCACACCCAAGGAAGCCCAGGCAATGCAACCAAAAAGATGATTTGGAAGAGTATACAGTTTGGGGGATAAGAGAGAAGTTTGTCTCTCAGTGTAAATTTCCATTTTTTGAATCCTTTATTAAGTTGTTAAATCTCTTATTAATTTTCTTAATTCTCGTTATTTCATTAAGAATTACAGATGTATGTCACCTAAAAAAATTTTAAAGAATCTACATGTAATATTCTGATTTTTTCTAAAATGATTCCCAGAAGAACCAGAAAATTTAATTACTGGATTGATGATATAAAAAATTTTAAAACCTTCTTAGCAGTACATAGGAATGAATATCTCCCAATGGTTTCTTCAGTTTACTAATTTTATCTATTATCAAAATTCTATTTTATAAATTGTACCATAGATTCCAGAATATTTGAAGGAATATGAGTGATATTCTATTCTAATCATATATTTAAAATGAATAAAATTATATCCAAAGATGTAATATAAAGATCTTTTAGATAAACAGTTTTTAATATTTTTTAAAAATTGAAAAGTATATACAAAAGTAGAGGGAATAATACTGTGAACCATCACTTGTCATCCATTTTCAATAATTATCAACCCATGGCCAATTAAGGAAGTGTATGTTGAGAAAATGATAACACTAGAAGATATTACAATTTGGAAATAATATTGTATTTGGTCAAGGGAGTTTACTCAGCAGCCTAAAAGTGCTGTCATTAACTACACCTTTTAAAATTTAATGCTGTAACAGTTCAGTGCAGCAAATCATGAAATAGCATCCTCATATATTACCTACTGATACTGTACACAAGACATGTTGACTTCATAATTTTGCTTTTTTGTAAACTTGTAATAATACTTTGAACTATATTATGATTTTCAATGCTCTTTGGCTTGCCTGGGACTTCTAATTATTTTAAAAGCCAACTTCCTCACATTATTGTCTCAAAGGAAAGTATTTCTAATATCTATAGAGAAAAACAGTTGAATGTGATGTTGTCTTAATTCTCTAGGAGCTTACTAGTGAGGTAGTATAGTTAAATAAAACATAGTAGAGATTATTGTAAATTCAATAGGAGAGGTACAAAGATTATGGAAATTCAGAGGAGTAACAGTATGTACATTTTCTTAAGTGAGGAAAAACTCTGTAAAAAGGATCATTTAATATGGACTTCGAAGAACCAGTAGGTATCCAACCATATGAAATGAGAAAACATTCTAATCTCATTTGCACAAGTAAACACACACATACATACATATAATTTCTACTGGACTGCTCCCAAATAAGGGATATTTAACTACTGGATTGAGGCTTCCCAGTAAGGGAGCAGTTAGATGCAAAACCCTAAAAGGATTTTCTGATGACCAATATTAGATTGACAATTTTTTTTAACTTCATAAATATTTTGGAATATAGAAAGCATAAATTTACTAAATCCATTAATGATGCAGCATTTTCCATTTAGGAACATAACACAGAGGTGAAGTAAACCTCAGAAAGATAGTAAAAAGCTATGTGATGAGACAAAAAATACAGGACTCAATATAGACAACCAGCTAATGATAAAGGAGCCCTTATTCTAATCTTACAGGAAGCCAAGATATGTTGCCAAATGTTTTAACTAAAAACCTAGTTACCTAAATTTTAAACAAAAGGTGCAAACATGCAAGTATGTTCATACTGATTTATTCATTGATTCCATAATCAATCACTAATTCCTACCTTCTGGGAAAGGGTCTCACATAACTTAGAAGGAAGAAGCAGCTAAATATTGCATTTTAAATCCAAAAAATGAAGTTAAAAGTGATTTATTTGATCTTAAAGAATGTGAAAACAGGGAAGGGAATTGCTTTTATTCTTAGCTTGATGGTAATACTGTTCATTAAGTCTTTCAACTATAACCCTGTCTAATGTTCTCTCAGGTATATCTCTCTAAATCTGTTCCTCCTTTTTTCTCATTGCTGCTGTCTTACTTCCGTCCCTCGTATTTGTCATTTGAAATATTGTAAAACAACCTTCTAGCTGGTTTCCATACAACCAGTTTATCTAGGTCCATTTGATTTGTCACGCTGCCACTCCAGTTAACTCACTTAAAATACAAATGAATTGCCTCCTTACCAGTAGTAAAGCTGCGCTGGCACCCTAAGCATATAGAATAAAATGCAAACCCTTGGCTAAGCTCCAAATGCACCCGTAAATTGTGCAGCATAACCCTAATGTACATTTATCAACATCATTTGCTACCACACTCTCCAAACTTCCCGCCCCTTCTCTTACACTGTGGTCCGTGAAACTTTTAACCATACTCTAGGCACATTAGGCTCTTTCACAAACAGCCCGATACAGTTTTCCCCCCTCCTCCACTGCCTATATCTCCCCTCAATTTTTTGTATTAAAGTCCTATATCATTGATGACCCAGCTCAGATATTCCCTCCCCATTATGACATTCTCTGTAATGCCCAGGAAACACTAATTGCTTTGTGCTCTGTGTCTCCCTTAGAACCAAACATATCCAAATAAAAACATTTTTTTCATTGTATTATAATTTGGTGATTTCTGGGTCTTTTCTTACTCTAATAGGTAAAATAAATTCAAGGGGCATTTTGATCTATCTTTTTTCCCTTAACGCCAACATAGTGCCCAGCCTAATGAAAGTAATAACAAATGCTTTTTACATAAATGAATACTCTGCTGAAAATGATGGTGTAGTGAAACTTAATGCTTATCTATAAATTGTAGATTTTATATTTGTCACTTCTTTTATATTCTAGTGTTCTATATTCTAGGGTTAAGTAGAGTAGCAAGAAGAAAAGGATCAAATTCTGTGAATAAAATTCATTCAGTCATATATTTTGTTAACTATGGATGGACTTTTGCCTGTTGAAGTTAAATACTCCCTCCTCTCCCACCAGTTGTGATTTGTGCCTTCTTAGGATGCCAATATAAGGGAAATTTGTAAATATATGTTCTATATTTTTACTATGGGAGACAGTAATTGAAAAAAATCTATGATATTCTTGTGGAAAAATCTCCACAAAAGATCAAAGTAAACTCAGAACTTGGCAAAATATGGGAATTTTAATGTATTTTTTTCTGTAAAGTTCAGACTTTAGAAACTTTTGTAATTAGAAACTTTTTATGGCTTTTGCTATTTATTTTATGTAATACATTTGAAGGCTTAGATTTCTCTGTCTTTGGGACAGCAAGAGAGATTTATTCTGGAAAACTGAAGTATTTCTGAAGCATATTCTTCAGTACCGTTATTCCTTAGCAAAGTTCCATAAATGTAACTGGTGCCCCCCAGCCTCCCCCAAACCCATGTAGTTTCTTTACTTTTCAGCTCTAATAATTCACATAAGAAGTCTAAGAGTTCATACTGTATTGGATATAAAGTGGTAGCTGATGAAGTGGAGAAGAGAGGGGGTAAATATCTTTGCCTGCCAAATTCTTAATTCTAAATGAAATCCTGTTAATTATGGAGTTAAGAAGTAAAGGTTAGGAAAGACAAAATGGTGATGAGGTGAGATAAATGGTATGAGAACTGGTATAATCTCTTCTAGAGGGACTGTGTAATCTCAGATTTGGAATAAAAAGAAATCCTTCTAAAACTGTCCCAAGCCCTCTTGAATGCCATTCCACTATAACTCAAGCATCTTACTAGTTGTCTTTCTTTATTAATTCCAGTTTGTGATATTCATTAAAGTATATGCAGTGAATATGGCATTAGGTATATTATTAGTCACTGTAAATATCAGTTTGAAATTTTTTTTTTCTTGTCTGTCTAAATGACAGTGCATTTTTTCTTTTGAATGCTGGCATGATGTGCAGAGCACAAAAGTATAACTATAAGACTAAACAGATTTTACATATACTTTCTAAAGTCAGATAGCTCAGTTGATAAAGATCTCTAATAACCTTTGTGTGTTAATATATTTTTAGAAAAAAATTACCGAAAAATAATAAATTAACTAAAATTTTAAGAGAAAGCTATAATTCAAAACTTTTAATGAAACAATGATTTTCAGCTTCTTTTCAGTTCTTACCCATATGTTCCCATACATTGTCATAAGTGTAATCATACAGCAAATTTGGGTTGCTTAATTTAGCACTGTATTGTATATATTTTCCATGTTGTCATACATATGAATCATTTAGTTGATGTGTCATAATTTACTTTAAGGATTCTTCTCAACGTTTTTTTTGTTTTAGTTTTTGAATATTATAGATAAAGATTCATAAATGCAGGATTGTTTTCTATGGAGTTATTTTAAAGTGAAGTTGGAAGGAAAAGTCATAGAATTTCTATGGAGAAAGTAAATTTCAAATATGTGTGTCTGATTTCAAAAGGTTTTTTTTATATATGAACTGAAGAAAATCTATGAATAATAGGTTTAGCTCTTGTCATATTAAATCAATACTAATTATATTAGTTTATTATGTGAACAATATAGTTTATATTATATTATAATTATCCTGTTATATTAGGCAATCAATTATGTTCATTTTAGAAGTAACAGGTGAAAGTATTTTGTGGCTTTGTATCATTTTTTTTATGCTATTTTGGATGAGTGATTTTAACTCTGAAATACTGTGGTTTCCTTATACATAAGAATGACAATGTGTACTTTGCAGGGTTTTTGCTTGTTTTTAAAAAATATTAACAGACCCCACTATACTGCCTAGAATGTAATAGTATCAAGACATAAAAAATTAGGCACAATTGAAAGATATATACATAGATCAATTGAGCCCTACTTTTTTCCAGATTTCAGTTAACTGGTAAACAATTATTCTGTCTCTTTATTCCTAGAACTTATGTTTTTTGTTTGCTTGTATTTGGAAATAAGATTGATGTTTCAGTTCAAAAATGGGTAGTTTGTACTCTTGCTTAAGCATGTACTTTAGAAATTCATCAAGGCAGGAACAGTACTATGTTCTCATCTCTAAAATAATGAGTAATTATTAATCCATAGTATTTTACCTTTTTATTTTGAAATAATTATAAATTAACAAAGATAGTAGATAGAGATGCAAAGATAGAAAAGTCCCATGTAGCCTTCATACAGTTTTCCTTCATTGGTTACGTCATATATCTGTAGCACAAAATCACAACTAGGAAATTGACTGCCATTACATGTCATTCTCTTATATATGTAGACTGATGAAAGCACCCCTAGTCAAGGTACAGATCTTACATCACCTCAAAGATTTCCTTGGAGCTATACAGTCATATCTACCCTCTTCCCACACACCATCCATAATTCCTGGTAACCACTAATCTGCTCTACATATTCATACTCTTGTCATTCTGAAAATGTTTTATAAATGGAATCATACAGTTTTTAGCTTTTGAGGTTGTGGCTTTTGACTCAGCATAATACCTTTGAGATCTATCTAAACTGTTGCATGTATTAATCGTTCTTTTATATTCCTAAATTGTTTTCAGTTGTATGTATGCACCACAGTTTGTTTAACAATTTACCTGTTTAAGGACATCTGTTATTTCCAGTTTGGCTGTTACAAATAAAGTTGCTATGAAGAGTTGTGTACATTTTTTTGTATGTGTACATAAATTTTCACATCTCTGGAATAAATACTCAGAAATACAATTGCTGAGTCATATGGTAAATGTATGCTTAGTTTTTACAGAGTGGTTATACAATTTTACACTCCCACTGCCAGTGTATGAAGGATGCAGTTCCTCCACATCCTCTCAAGTATTTGGCATAGTCACTACTTTTATTTCAGCTGTTCTAAATGAGTACATAGTTGTGCAGTCTATCCTAGTGACCTATGATTGCAATCTCAGCTTTGACCTTGGCTGTCATCTTGGGACTTGGATTTAGAGGGGTTTCCCATCATTCTCTGGTAAGAATGGCTCACTGTACCTAAACTCTTTATACAAACAATTTGGTTTATGTTCATCACATGCTTTCCTTCTGGGAGTTGAATTTGACCCATGGTGTGCAGAGACTGCTTCCCTGACCAGCTACCAATTAACAACCCTGGTCAGTGAGTCTCAAATGAACTTCCCTGATACACAGCACTTAACATGTGTTGTCACAACTCATTGCCGGAGGAAGTGTGTCCTGCATGGAGAGAGGAGTGAGAAAAAGTTGGAGGCTTGTGCCTGATTTCCACAGGAATTCTTTCCACACATTCACTGATGGAGATTCCCTTCACTGATTTTGCTTCATATCATTTCACTGGAATCATAGCTGCAAGACTATGTGCTGAGCTCTTGAGTCCTCCTAGAGAATCAGCAACTGTGGGTGGTCTTTTGAAGCCCAACATAGTAAATATCTCATGTTAGTCTTAATTTGCATTTCCCTACTGGCTAGTGATATTGACATATTTTCATGAGCTTATTTGCCATTTACGTATCATCTTTGGTGAAACGTATTTCCTGTCTCTTCATTTTATAAATGAGCTATTTGTTTTTACAGTTGAGTTTTGGGAGTTCTTTATATATCATACTTTTGAATCTCTTATCATATTTATGGTTTACAACTATTTTCTCCCAGGCTGGAGTTTTCATCCTTTTAATGTGGCAGAAGATTTAATTTGGATGAAATCTAGTTTACTGATTTTTATTTATGGATCATGCTTTTGATGATATGTCTAAGAATACTTCACCAAATCCTATGCACCAAGGATGCTCTGGTTTTCTTCTAAAAGTTTTGTAGTTTTACATTTTGCATTTAAATCTATGATCCATTTTAAGTTAATTTTTGTATAACAGGTGAGGCTTAGGTCAAGGTTTTGGGTGAATGGATGTCTGATTGCTCCATATCCCTTGTTGAAAATACTGCCTCTCATCCATTTAATTGTTTTTGTACATTTTTCAAAAAACAGTTGGCTATACTTATGTGGGGCTACTTCTGGGTTTTCTATCCTGCTCCGTTGATCTATGTATCTTTCCCTCCACTAGTACCATGCAAATTTGATTACTATAGCTATGTAAGTCTTGATATAAGATGGAGTGATCTCTCCCATTTTATTCTCCTTTTTCAAAACTATTTTAGTTTTTCTAATCCCTTTGCCCTGAAACATAGTTTTTAGAATAACACCACCAAATCTACAAAAAATCTTGCTGAGGACTTTTTTATTAATATAATTTATTTTATTATCATTAATCTACAGTTACATGGGCAATATTATGGTTATTAAACTACCCCTTCATCAGGTCCCCCCCACCAACCCCATTACAGTCACTGTCCATCAGCGTAGTGAGATGCTATACAATCACTACTTGTCTTCTCTGAGTTGGACAGTCCTCCCCGTGCTCCCCCAACATTACGTCTGCTAAACGTAATGCCCCTTTTTCCCTCTTATCCGTCCCTTCCCACCCATTTTCTCCAGTCCCTTTCCCTTTGGTAACTATTAGTCCATTCTTGGGTTCTGTAAGTCGGCTGCTGTTTTGTTCCTTCAGTATTTTTTCTTTGTTCTTATACTCCACATATGAGTGAAATCATTTGATACTTGACTTTTTCGGCTTGGCTTATTTCACTGAGCATAATACCCTCTAGCTCCATCCATGTTGTTTCAAATACTAGGACTTCTTTTCTTCTTATGGCTGAATAATATTCCATTGTGTATATATACCACTTCTTCTTTATCCATTCATCTACTGATGGACACTTAGGTTGCTTCCATTTCTTGGCTATTGTAAATAGTGCTCGATAAACATAGGGGTGCATCTGTCCTTTTCAAATTGGGCTGCTGCATTCTTAGGGTAAATTCCTAGGAGTGGAATTCCTGGGTCAAATGGTATTTCTATTTTGAGTTTTTTGAGGAACCTCCATACTGCTTTCCACAATGGTTGAACTAATTTGCAGTCCCACCAGCAGTGTAGGAGGTTCCCTTTTCTCCACATCCACGCCAACATTTGTTGTTGTTTGTGTTTTGGATGTTGGCCATCCTCACTGGTGTGAGGTGATATCTCATTGTGGTTTTAATCTGCATTTCTCTGATGATTAGCGATGTGGAGCATCTTTTCATGTGCCTGTTGGCCATCTGAATTTCTTCTTTAGAGAAGTGTCTATTCATGTCCTCTGCCCATTTCTTAATTGGATTATTTGCTTTTTGTTTGTTAAGGTGCATGAGTTCTTTATATATTTGGATGTCAATCCTTTATCAGATTCGTTTTTTATGAATATATTCTCCCATACTGTAGGATGTCTTTTTGTTCTACTGATGGTGTCCTTTGCTGTACAGAAGCTTTTCAGCTTAATATAGTCCCACTTGTTCATTTTTGCTTTTGTTTCCCTTCCCCGGGGAGATATGTTCATGAAGAAGTTGCTCATGTTTATGTCCAAGAGATTTTTGCCTATGTTTTTTTCTAAGAGTTTTATGGTTTCATGACTTACATTCAGGTCTTTGATCCACCTTGAGTTTACCTTTGTGTATGGGGATAGACAGTAGTCCAGTTTCATTCTCTTACATGTAGCTGTCCAGTTTTTCCAACACCAGCTGCTGAAGAGGCTGTCATCTCTCCATTGTATATCCAAGGCTCCTTTATCAAATATTAATTGACTGTATATGTTTGGGTTAATGTTTGGATTTTCTATTCTGTTCCACTGGTCTGTGGGTCTGTTTTTGTGCCAATACCAAATTGTCTTGATTACTGTGGCTTTGTAGTAGAGCTTGAAGTCAGGGAGCATATTTCCCCTGTTTTATTCCTCCTTCTCAGGATTGCTTTAGCTATTCGGGGTCTGTTCTGGTTCCATATGAATTTTAGAAGTATTTGTTCCAGTTCATTGAAGAAAGCTGTTGGTAGTTTGATAGCGATTGCATTAAATCTGTAGATTGCTTTAGGTAATATAGCCATTTTGACAATATTTATTCTTCCTAGGCAAGAGCATGGGATGCATTTCCATTTCTTAGTGTCCTCTTTAATTTCTCTCAGGAGTGTCTTGTAGTTCTCAGAGTACACGTCTTTCACTTCCTTCGTTAGGTTTTTTCCTAGGTATTTTATTCTTTTTGATGCAATTGTGAATGGAATTGTTTTTCTGATTTCTCTTTCTGTTAGTTCATCATTAGTGTATAGGAAAGCAACAGATTTCTGTGTGTTAATTTTGTATCCTGCAACTTTGCTGAATTCAGATATTAGTTCCAGTAGTTTTGGAATGGAGTCTTTAGGGTTTTTTATGTACAGTATCATGTCATCTGCAAATAGTGACAATTTGCCTTCTTCTTTACCAATCTGGATGCCTTGTATGTCTTTGTTTTGTCTGATTGCTTTGGCTTGGACCTCCAGTACTATGTTGAATAACAGTGGAGAGAGTGGGCATCCCTGTCTTGTTCCCGATCTTAGATGAAAAGCTTTCAGCATCTCACCGTTAAGTATGATGTTAGCTGTGGGTTTGTCATATATGGCCTTTATGATGTTGAGGTACTTGCCGTCTATACCCATTTTGTTGAGAGTTTTAATCAGGAATGGATGCTGAATTTTGTCAAATGCTTTTTCAGCATCTATGGAGATGATCATGTGGTTTTTGTTCTTCTTCTTGTTGATGTGGTGGATGATGTTGATGGATTGTCGAATGTTGTATCATCCTTACATCCCTGGGATGAATCCCACTTGATCATGGTGTATGATCCTCCTGATGTATTTTTGAATTCAGTTTGCTAAAATTTTGTTGAGTATTTTTGCATCTACGTTCATCAGGGATATTGGTCTGTAATTTTCTTTTTTGGTGAGGTCTTTGCCTGCTTTTGGTATTAGAGTGATGCTGGCTTCATAGAATGAGTTTGGAAGTACTCCCTCCTCTTCTATTTTTTGGAAAACTTTTAGGAGATGAGGGTTATTTCTTCTCTATATGTCTGGTAGAATTCAGTGGTGAATCCATCAGGCCCTGGGTTTTGTTCTTGGGTAGTTTTTTGATTACCGATTCAGTTTCGTTGCTGGTGTTTGGTCTGTTTGGTTTTTCTGTTTCTTGCTTGGTCAGGCTTGGAAGGTTGTATTTTTCTAAGAAGTTGTCCATTTCTTCTATGTTTTCCAGCTTGTTAGCATATAGATTCTCAGAATATTCTCTTATAATTCTTTGTATATCTTTGGCGTCTGTCGTGATTTTTCCTTGCTCATTTCTTATTGTGTTTATGTGTGTAGATTCTCTTTTTCTCTTAATGAGTCTGGCTAGGGGTTTATCTATTTTGTTTATTTTTTCAAAGAACCAGCTCTTGGTTTTATTGATTTTTTCTATTGTTTTATTCTTCTCAAGTTTATTTATTTCTTCTCTAATCTTTATTATGTCCCTCTTTCAGGTGACTTTGGTCCTCATTTGTTCTTCTTTTTCCAATTTCAGTAATTGTGTCTTTATACTATTCATTTGAGAATGTTCTTCCTTCTTTAAATAGGCCTGGATTGCAATAAAGTTTCCTCTTAGAACAGTCTTTGCTGCGTCCCACAGAAGTTCTGGCTTTGTGTTGTTGTTGTCATTAGTCTCCATATATTCTTTGATTTCTGTTTTGATTTGGTCGTTAACCCATTGATTAATTAGGAGAGTGTTGTTAAAGTCTCCATGTATTTGTGAGCCTTTTTGATTTCTTTCTAAGATTTATTTCTAGTTTTATACCTTGGTGATCTGAGAAGTTGGTTGGTAGGATTTCAATATTTTTGAAGTTACTGAGGTTCTTTTTGTGGCCTAGTATGTGATCTATTCTGGAAAATGTTCCATGTGCCCTTGAGAAGAATGTGTATCCTGTTGCTTTTGGGTGTAGAGTTCTGTAGATTTCTGTTAGGTCCATCTGTTCTGGTGTGTTGTTCAGTGCCTCTGTGTCTTTACTTATTTTCTGTCTGGTTGATCTGTCCTCTGGAGTGAGTGGTGTGTTGAAGTCTCCTAAGATGAATGCATTGCTCTCTATTTCCTCTTTTAATTCTGTTAGTATTTTTTTCACAAATGCCGGCCCTCCTGTGTTGGGTGCATATATATTTAAAATGGTTATATCCTCTTGTTGGATTGACCCCTTTATCATTATGTAATGTCCTTATCTCTTGCTACTTTCTTCGTTTTGAAGTCTATTTTGTTTGATACATGTACTGCAACACCTGCTTTTCTCTCCTTGTTGTTTGCATGAAATATCTTTTTCCATCCTTCACTTTTAGTCTGTGTATATCTTTGGATTTGGGGTGAGTCTCTTGTAAGCAGCATACAGATGGGTCTTGCTTTTTTATCCATTGTGTTACTCTGTGTCTTTTGATTGGTGCATTCAGTCCATTTACATTTAGGGTGATTATTGATAGATATGTACTTATTGCCATTGCTGGCTTTAGATTCGTGGTTACCAAGGGTTCAATGGTTGCTTCTTTACTATCTAACAATCTAACTTAACTTTCTTGTTAAGTAATTGTAAACACTGTCTGATGTTTCTTTGTTTCTCTCCCTCTTATTCCTCCTCCTCCATTCTTTATATACTTGGTTTTTTTTCTTTGCCTTTAGTTAGTATTTGGATGGTCTGCTTTCTTTGCTATGATTTTATCTTCTCTGGTGACATCTTTTTAGCCTTAGGAGTGCTTCCATCTAGAGCAGTCCATTTAAGATATCCTGTAGTGGTGGTTTATGAGAGGCAAACTCTCTCAACTTTCGTTTGTCTGAAAATTGTTTAATCCGTCCATCATATTTATATGATAATCATGCTGGATACAATATTCTTGGTTCAAGGCCCTTCTGTTTCATAACGTTAAATATATCATGCCATTCTCTTCTAGCCTGTAAAGTTTCTGTTGAGAAGTCTGATGATAGTCTGATGGGTTTTCCTTTGTAGGTGATCTTTTTTCTCTCTCTAGCTGCCTTTAATACCCTGTCTTTATCTTTCATCTTTCCCATCTTAATTATTATGTGTCTTGGTGTTGTCTTCCTTGGGTCTCTTGTGTTGGGAGATCTGTGGGCTTCGGTGAACTGCAAGACTATTTCCTTCCCCAGTGAGGGAAAGTTTTCAGCAATTATTTCTTCAAAGACACTTTCTATCCCTTTTTCTCTCTCTTGTTCCTCTGGTACTCCTATAATGCGAATATTGTTCTGTTTGGATTGGTCACACAGTTCTCTTAATATTCTTTCATTCCTAGAAATCCTTTTATCTCTCTCTGCCTCAGCTGCTCTGTATTCCT
Source organism: Smutsia gigantea (assembly GCA_032199065.1). Taxonomy (NCBI): domain Eukaryota; kingdom Metazoa; phylum Chordata; class Mammalia; order Pholidota; family Manidae; genus Smutsia; species Smutsia gigantea. The sequence goes on from JAVSCE010017080.1 coordinate 49,869, forward strand.
GTTCTCTGATTTCTATTCCATTAACAGTCTCTTGCATCTCATCCAGTCTGCTGTTAAGCCCGTCAGTCGCTTGTCTGATTTCTGCATTGTCTTTCCTCACTTCCCTCACTTCCTCCCTCAGCTCTTGCACATTTCTCTGTAGGTCCATCAGCATGGTTATGACTTTTATTCTGAATTCTTTTTCAGGAAGACTGTGCATTTCCATCCCTTCAGACTCCCTCTCTGGGGTTGTCTGGTTGATTTTGGTCTGAACCATATTCCTCTGTCTTTTCATGGCTATAGAATTGGTCACTGGTAGTTGCCACGTATGTCAGCTGGGCTCTTTAAGACTTTAAAAAGAGGGAAAAAAAAGCGAAAAAAAGAAAAAAAAAGAAGAAAGAAAGAAAGAAAAGAAAAAACAAAAAACAAAACAAAACAAAAAAAACGCCCACTGGGAGTAGATTCTGTGGAATGCTGTAGGTGGCGCTGTTGCCCCACTATTCTGCAGCCATGGCTGGGCCGCTCCACAGGGCCCTTTATCGCTCTGGCAGGGGTGGGAACAAGTAGGAAGGTGTTGATCTCAGTGAGAAGTGTAAGTATGGCTACTCTTCCCCAGTCACCAGCTAAGGCATCTGAAACTCCCCAGGACTCCCAGCCTGCTGGGCTGAGTGTGCTGGGGCGATCCGGCTCCTCCGCTGGGCTCCTGTCTGTTTAAGACCGCTGAAGAAAGCGCGCGCTTTTTTTTTTTCTTCCCGGAGCCGGCTGCAAGCACCCTGGCGCGTTCCCCGCTCAGATCCTGCCCCACTGTGTCTCCAATCTCCGCTGCACTGCGCAATGTGGGTCAGCACTCCCCACGCAGATCACCGGGGCTGGCTACTTTGCGGGGTTTACTTCCACTCCCTCCCGGCTCTGAATCCTCTCCTCCCGCTGGTGCGCTGGGGTGGGGGAGTGCTCGGGTCCCGCTGGTTCGCGGCTCCGTATCTTACCCGCCTCTTGGGGTGCTGAGTCCTCTCGGGTGTAGCTGCATGCTGTGCGCTTTCCTGTGTATTCTGGTCTCTCTTTTAGGAATAGATGTATTTGCTGTGTTTTCGTAGATAAATATAGTGTTGGGAGGAGATTTCTGCCGCCCTGCTCATGCTGCCATCTTCCCGGAAGTCCCTTGCTGAAGATTTTTATAAGAATTGTGTTAAACCTACATAACAATGTAAGAAGAATGAGCATCTTTCTACATTTAGTCTTCTAATATAGGGACACAGTCTATCCATTTGTTCATACCTTGTTCGATTTTCTTTTATCAGATTTTTTAATCAACATGCAAGTTATGTGCATACTTTCTTAGCTCTTCATCTAAGTATTTCACCTTTTTGAGTGATTGCAAATAGTGTTATATTTTTAGCTTTGATATCTATATAGTCATTGCGAGTATACAGAAATATAATTGGCTTTTATTTATTTATCATATATCCTGTAAACTTGCTGTACTCATTAATTAGTTGTAGGAATTCATTTTGTAGTTACCTTGGGATTTTCCACAAAGACCATCATGTTGCCTATGAATAGGGACAGTTTTATTTCTTCATTTCTGATCTGGATTACTTTTATTTCCTTCACTTGCTGCTTTCAGCTTGCTTTCTTTGTCATTAGTTTTCAGATTTGACCATGATAAGGTTTAGCATGGATTTCTGTAGGATTATGCTATTTGGGGTTTGCTTAGCTTCTTGAATATGTTGATTTGTAACTTTTGTCCAATTTGGAAAATCGCCAGCCACTATTTCCTTGAAAATATTTTCAGCTCCACCTTCTTTCCCTTCTTACAGGCCATGATCACATTTCTTTTCCCACAGGTTCCTGAGGCTCTGTTCATTTTAATTCCAGCCCATTTTCTGTCTGTGATTTCTATTGTTTTAATCTTTAAGTTCACTGATTCTTTTCTCTGCCTTCTCTAGTCTGCTGTGAAGCCCACCATTACGATTTTTGTTATGTTTTTAGTTTAAAAAATCTATATTTGATTATTACTTGTATCTTCTATTTCTTTGAAGATATAGTCTATTTCTTTAAGGACACATTCTATTTTTTATTAGTTTTAAGCTTGTTCATAATTGCACGTTGAAATATTTTTATGATGGCTGTTTTACGATCCTTGCCAGATAATTCCACCCTCTCTGTCATGCATGTCAGTGCTGATATCTATTGATTGACTTTTTACATCAAGTTGACATTTTTCTGATTCTTTATATGACAAGTGATTTTTAGTTGAAAGCAGGATGTTTTGAGTATTGTGTTATGAGTCTCTGGATCTTATTTAAGGTTTTGGTTTGTTTGTTAGTGTTAAATGTTATTTCAGACACTGCCCCAGAAGGGGTCGGGGATAGGGATTTCCTCCTTGATTCCTGATAGTTGTAGAAGTCTAGATTCCCCTCTTGGCCTCCAAGACCACCTGTGGCTAGAGAGAGGGTTTCTCGTTATTGCAGAACAAGGGTGGAATTTTCAACTTCCAGTTCTCCCCCAGGGAGACCAGCCTGGCCAGGAAAGGGCACGAGTGCCCTGTTACTCCTTCTCACTTGGCTCCACTGTCACTGCTCGAAGAGGAAGAGCTCATTAATGTTGGGTGGTGGTGAAACCTGTCTCTCCACTCAGCTCCTCTGATGCCAAAAAGGAAAGGTGCCTTATTTTCCCCAGTGAAAATGAGTGCAGACTCTACATCTGGTCTTCATTCACATTCAAAAGGGGTGATAAAAACTCTGGCTCCCTTCAGGGTTGTTGGGTGTCTCAGGATGGAATGGCTCCTCACTTTGACTTTGCTGCTGAGGTAAGGAGGGGCCACAGATTTTTCTGTGATGTTTCAAGTTTTCCTGAAATATTTCTGTTTCAGTGGGCTGCCCTCTTTCCTGTTCCTTTGTTTAAAGAGAACAAGTTTTGTTCTTTATTTGTTTTATCTGTGACTGTTGACATTTCTTGGGCTTCTCTAGCACCAAGTCTGGGAAAGGTGGGGCAAAAAGAAAACCCAGTGATCTCACTACCACATCTTTCCTTGGGTTTCGAGGCTCCTAGATGGTCTGTCTTCTCTTCACATTTCAGAGTCTGTAAGTTTTATAGTATCCAGGGATTTCAGTTGTATCTAGTGGCAGGAGTAAGAAAAATATTTCTCCATCTTTTTAGAAGTGGAAGCATCCCATTTATATAGGATTTTAGTGAAGAATAATGAGATAAATTTTATCAAGAGTCTAGAAGAGTAACTGTTATTCAAGGATATTTAATAATTATTAGTATCCTACTCTGACATCTGCATAAATATTCTGAAAATTAATTAAAAGAATAATTACATTAAGTGAAGAATTAAGTTTCCTCATTGATAATATGATGTATATTAAATTCACACATTAGTTAATCATTTTCTATCAGGAACATGTATAGAGTTTGTTAGAAAGTGAAGATTTTTAGAATGCAATCTACTGAATGAAAGTCATATTTCTTCTGTACGGCACTTGCATGGATTTAATTATTTCGAAATCTTTGGTACAAGTTCCCAATTTATATTTCTTAAACATAATTACGAAAAAGGAATTGCATCAACTGGTCTCACTGCCCTATTGCTTTCCCATCTGTCCTTGACATTTAAATGGATTTTCTGAGGATGAAAGAACATAATAAAAAAGAGAGAAAGTGATAAGAGCATAACTAGAAAGAGGTCAAATTACTGAATTCTCTCTCCCATTTAGCAGCTTGGAACCTTAGAGAGTCCATAATTTGTAGATATACTTGCTAGTTATACAGTCCCACATCAAGTTTTATTCATAATGGTGCAAAATAAAAAAAACAGATAGTGTATAAAGCATGATCAATTTAACCTTTTTCTTTTTATGTGGAGGCTCACAGTATTCTACTGTCTTTTACGGTCTTGGTACAAACACCCCTGACTGAGAATTTGCAAATTTTTGTTGCCTAGTTTTTCCACTGTTTCATCTCAACCCTCCTGCCTACACAGTGCTTTCTCATTATTTTTATGTGTGTCTTTTCACTTTTGTTATATTAAATGTTATTATTTCCAAAGCCTTTGCACAGAGCTCTGTGTTCTTAGGAGGAAAAGCACTATATAAATCTAACAAGCAAAGCCAAGACTGAAATTCAATAAAGGAGGACCTCTAGAAATTACTAAAGACTTCACTGACAGAGAAATTAAACCGTGATATCCTATTTCCTTATCTTTTCACTGCAGTAGATTCAGTGAAATCAATACATCTGAAATGAACCACACACAGTCCATTCATAAGAATGACTGGCACAAAAGTGAGCAGCTTCTAAAACTTGTCAAGATTGCCTCATCTTTGAAACAGTGTATAGAGTTTTATCAAGTTTTTTAAAAGACTTATCTAAACTTGTAAACAGGAATGCCAGTGCTTTTGAAGAATCCACAGATAGATGCTAATGGGCCTCAATATTAATAATGAAAATCTCATAACATAGTTATAATTCTATAAAAAATGTCCTGACGTTTCACATTCAGAACACAGAAGCACCAGGATTAAACAAGTGTTTATGAATATGAATATGACAGATAAACAAATGGTTTCTTTGGGAGTTAGCTAAAAGGCAAGAGGTAGCCAGTCTCTCAGATGGAGTATAATCAACATCTAGATCAGCTTGGCACAGGACCTATAACCATCTAAGAGACAATAGACAACAATACACACAGGTTTGGAGAATTTTTTCATATTTCTTCTGGCCACAGTAATCTAGGTGATTTTTTGTTTTTTAAGTTTAAGGAATAGCTACACATAAATACTTACACATTCCTATATATGAATGACAAACTGAAAGATAGACAAAATAATTAAAGAGTAATACACTAAACACAAGCCAGGTACTGTATAAAGAATTTTGTATACATTTTCTCATTAAGTACCACCAATTCCCCTGCAACTTGTATGTGATAGCTTATTCTTTTTTTTAATAATTTATTTTGGTATCATTAATCTATAATTACATATGCAGTATTATGGTTATTAAACTACCTCCTTCATCAGGTCCCCCCACGAACCCCATTACAGTCACTGTCCATCAGCGTAGTGAGATGCTACAGAATCACTACTTGTCTTCTCTGAGTTGTACAGCCCTCCCCATGCCCCCGCAACATTACATCGGCTAATCATAATGCCCCCTTTTCCCTCTTATAATTCCCTTCCCACCCACCCACCCCCCGACCAGTCCCTTTCCCTTTGGTAACTGTTAGTCCATTCTTGGGTTCTGTGAGTCTGCCGCTGTTTTGTTCCTTCACTTTTTGCTTTGTTCTTACGCTCCACAGATGAGTGAAATCATTTGGTACTTGTCTTTCTCCACCTAGCTTATTTCACTGAGCATAATATCCTCTAGCTCCATCCATGTTGTTGCAAATGGTAGGATTTTTTTTCTTCTTATGGCTGAATAATATTCCATTGTGTATACGTACCACATCTTTATCCATTCATCTACTGATGGACACTTAGGTTGCTTCCATTTCTTGGCTATTGTAAATAGTGCTGCAATAAACATAGGGGTGCATCTGTCTTTTTCAAATTGGGCTGCTGCATTCTTAGGGTAAATTCCTAGGAGTGGAATTCCTGGGTCAAATGGTAATTCTATTTTGAGTTTTTTGTGGAACCTCCATACTGCTTTGCACAATGGTTGAACTAATTTGCATTCCCACCAGCAGTGTAGGAGGGTTCCCTTTTCTCCACATCCTCGCCAACATTTGTTGTTGTTTGTGTTTTGGATGTTGGCCATCCTCACTGGTGTGAGGTGATATCTCATTGTGGTTTTAATCTGCATTTCTCTGATGATTAGCGATGTGGAGCATCTTCTCATGTGCCTGTTGGCCATCTGAATTTCTTCTTTAGAGAAGTGTCTATTCATGTCCTCTGCCCATTTCTTAATTGGATTATTTGCTTTTTGTTTGTTAAGGTGAGTGAGTTCTTTATATATTTTGGATGTCAACCCCTTATCGGATATGTCATTTATGAATATATTCTCCCATACTGTAGGATGTCTTTTTGTTCTACTGATGGTGTCCTTTGCTGTACAGAAGCTTTTCAGCTTGATATAGTCCCACTTGTTCATTTTTGCTTTTCTTTCCCTTGCCCGGGGAGATATGTTCATGAAGAGGTCGCTCATGTTTATGTCCAAGAGATTTTTGCCTATGTTTTTTTCTAAGAGTTTTATGGTTTCATGACTTACATTCAGGCCTTTGATCCACCTTGAGTTTACCTTTTTGTATGGGGCTAGACAGTAGTCCAGTTTCATTCTCTTACATGTAGCTGTCCAGTTTTGCCAACACCAGCTGCTGAAGAGGCTGTCATCTCCCTATTGTATATCCAAGGCTCCTTTATCAAATATTAATTGACTGTATATGTTTGGGTTAATGTTTGGATTTTCTATTCTGTTCCACTGGTCTGTGGGTCTGTTTTTGTGCCAATACCAAATTGTCTTGATTACTGTGGCTTTGTAGTAGAGCTTGAAGTCAGGGAGCATATTTCCCCTGTTTTATTCCACCTTCTCTGGATTGTTTTGGCTATTTGGGGTCTTTTGTGGTTCCATATGAATTTTAGAATTATTTTTTCGAGTTCATTGAAAGAAGCTGTGGGTAGTTTGATAGGGATTACATTGAATCTGTAGATTGCTTTAGGTAGTATAGCCATTTTGACAATATTTATTCTTCCTAGTCAGGATCATGGATGCATTTCCATTTGTTAGTGTCCTCTTTAATTTCTCTTAGGAGTGCTTGTAGTTTTCACAGTACAGGTCTTTCACTTCCTTCGTTACGTTTATTCCTAGGTATTTTATTCTTTTTGATGCAATTGTGACTGGAATTATTTTTCTGATTTCTCTTTCTGTTAGTTAATCGTTAGTGTATAGGAAAGCAACAGATTTCTGTGTGCTAATTTTGTATCCTGCAACTTTGCTGAATTCAGATATTAGTTCTAGGAGTTTTGGAGTGGAGTCTTTAGGGTTTTTTATGTACAGTATCATGTCATCTGCAAATAGTGACAATTTGACTTCTTGACCAATCTGGATGCCTTGTATTTCTTTCTTTTGTCTGATTGCCGTGGCTAGGACCTCCAGTACTATGTTGAATAACAGTGGAGAGAGGGGGCATCCCTGCCTTGTTCCTGATCTTAGATGAAAAGTTTTCAGCTTCTCGCTGTTAAGTATGATGTTAGCTGTGGCTTTGTCTTATATGACCTTTATGATGCTGAGGTACTTGCCGTCTATACCCATTTTGTTGAGAGTTTTAGTCATGAATGGATGCTGAATTTTGTCAAATGCTTTTTCAGCATCTATGGAGATGATCATGTGGTTTTTCTTCTTTTTGTTGATGTGGTGGATGATGTTGATGGATTTTTGAATGTTGTACCATCCTTGCATCCCTGCGATGAATCCCACTTGATCATGGTATATGATCTTCTTGATGTATTTTTGAATTCGGGTTGCTAATATTTTGTTGAGTATTTTTGTATCTACGTTGATCAGGGATATTGGTCTGTAATTTTCTTTTTTGGTGAGGTCTTTGCCAGGTTTTGGTACTAGAGTGATGCTGCCTTCATACAATGAGTTTGGATGTATTCACTCCTCTTCTATTGTTTGGAAAACTTTAAGAAGAATGGGTGTTACTTCTTCTCTATACGTCTGGTAGAATTCAGAGGTGAATCCATCAGGTCTGGGGGTTTTGTTCTTCGGTAGTTTTTTGATAACCGATTCAATTTCGTTGCTGGTGATTGGTCTGTTTAGTTTTTCTGTTTCTTGCTTGGTCCATCTTGGGAGGTTGTATTTTTCTAAGATGTCGTCCATTTCTTCTATGTTTTCCAGCTTGTTAGTATATAGATTCTCAGAATATTCTCTTATAATTCTTTGTTTTTCTGTGGGGTCTGTCGTTATTTTTCCTTTCTCATTTCTGATTCTGTTTATGTGTGTAGATTCTCTTTTTCTCTTAATGAGTCTGGCTAGGGGTTTATCTATTTTGTTTATTTTTTCAAAGAACCAGCTCTTGGTTTCATTGATTCATTCTATTGTTTTATTCTTATCCATTTTATTTATTTCTTCTCTGATCTTTATTATGTCCCTCTTTCTGGTGACTTTGGGCCTCATTTGTTTTTCTTTTTCCAATTTCAGTAATTGTGTCTTTAGACTATTCGTTTGGGTTTGTTCTTCCTTCTTTAAATAGGCCTCGATTGCTGTATACTTTCCTCTTAGAACTGCCTTTGCTGCGTCCCACAGAAATTGTGGCTTTGTGTTGTTGTTGTCATTAGTCTCCATATATTCTTTGATTTCTGTTTTGATTTGGTCGTTAACCCATTGATTAATTAGGAGAATGTTGTTAAGTCTCCATGTATTTGTGAGCCTTTTTGATTTGTTTCTAAAATTTATTTCTAGTTTTATACCTTTGTAATCAGAGAAGTTGGTTGGTAGGATTTCAGTATTTTTGAAATTACTGAGGTTCTTTTTGTGGCCTAGTATGTGATCTATTCTGGAAAATGTTCCATGTGCACTTTAGAAGAATGTGTATCCTGTTGTTTTTGGGTGCAGAGTTCTGTAGCTGTCTGTTAGGTCCATCTGTTCTAGTGTGTTGTTCAGTGCCTCTGTGTCTTTACTTATTCTCTGTCTGGTTGATCTGTCCTTTGGAGTGAGTGGTGTGTTGAAGTCTCCTAAAATGAATGCATTGCTGTCTATTTCCTCCTTTAATTCTGTTAGTATTTGTTTCACATATGCTGGCGCTCCTGTGTTGGGTGCATATATATTTATAATGGTTATATCTTTTTGTTGGACTGACCCCTTTATCATTATGTAATGTCCTTCTTTATCTCTTGCTACTTTCTTCGTTTTGAAGCCTATTTTGTCTGATACAAGTACTGCAGCACCTGGTTTTCTCTTTTTCTTGTTTGCATGAAATATCTTTTTCCATCCCTTCACTTTTAGTCTGTGTATATCTTTGGATTTGAGGTGAGTCTCTTGTAAGCAGCATATAGATGGGTCTTGCTTTTTTATCCATTGTGTTACTCTGTGTCTTTCGATTGGTGCCTTAAATCCATTTACATTTAGGGTGATTATTGATAGGTATGTACTTATTGCCATTGCTGGCTTTAGATTCGTGTTTACCAAAGGTTCAAGGGTTGCTTCTTTACTATCTAACCGTCTAACTTAACTTTCTTGTTAAGTTATTGTAAACACCATCTGATATTTCTTTATTTCTTTCCCTCCTTATTCTTCCCCCTCCATTCTTTATGTACTAGGTGTTTTATTCTTTGTCTTTACTTATCATTTGGATGATCTGCATTCTTTGGTATGATTTTATTTTCTCTGGTGACTTCCTTTTAGCCTTAGGGGTGCTTCCCTCTAGAGCAGTCTGTTTAAGATATCCTATAGTGGTGGCTTATGAGAGGCAAACTCTCTCAACTTTCGTTTGTCTGGAAATTGTTTAATCTCTCTGTCATATATAAATGATAATCGTGCTGGATACAGTATTCTTGGTTCGAGGCCCTTCTGTTTCATTACGTTAAATATATCATGCCCTTCTCTTCTGGCCTGTAAGGTTTCTGTTGAGAAGTCTGATGGTAGTCTGATCGGTTTTCCTTTGTAGGTGATCTTTTTTCTCTCTCTAGCTGCCTTTAATACTCTGTCTTTATCTTTGATCTTTGCCATTTTAATTATTATGTGTCTTGGTGTTGTCTTTTTGGGTCCCTTGTGTTGGGAGATCTGTGGGCTTCCATGGACTGCGAGACTATTTCCTTCCCCAGCGTGGGAAAGTTTTCAGAAATTATTTCTTCAAAGACACTTTCTATCCCTTTTTCTCTCTCTTCTTCCTCTTTTACTTTTATAATGTGAATATTTTTCTGTTTGGATTGGTCCCCCAGTTCTCTTAATATTCTTTCATTCCTAGAGATCCTTTTATCTCTCTCTGCCTCAGCTTCTCTGTATTCCTGTTCTCTGATTTCTATTCCATTAACAGTCTCTTGCATCTCATCCAATCTGCTGTTAAGCCCGTCGATCGCTTGTCTGATTTCTGCATTGTCTTTTCTCAGTTCCCTCACTTCCTTCCTCAGCTCTTGCACATTTCTCTTTAAAACCATCAGCATGGTTATGACTTTTATTTACACCATGTCCTCTCAGGTGTAGCTGCACGCTGTGCGCTTTCCTGTGTATTCCGGTCTCTCTTTCAGGAATAGTTGTATTTGCTGTATTTTCATGGATATATATAGTTTTGGGTGGAGATTTCTGCTGCCCTGCTCATGCCGCCTTCTTCCCAGAAGTTGCCGCCTGTGATATCTTATTCTTATAAGTCACAATTCCTGATATGCTTCTGGCCTTGTTTGAGATGCTCCATCTACAGGCCTCATTAAAAATATGGCCTTAAGTAGTCATGAGTTTTGCTGGATGTTTTTACTGCATACCCTCATTTATACATGATTTGTTCAGGAGTAGGCCTCTCATGCAAAATCAGTCAAAATGTGGTCCGCCAGCATCAAAACATATTCCACGCCAAACAAACTTTATCTTACAGGAATTTCATCTGGACCAATGGAAACCAGCCACCAGTGGGTGACTATTCTAGTCAAGGTCCAGTCAGAAGACAGAAATCATGCCAGAAATTTAATATAGAGAATTTTTATAAATGTTACTTGAAAGATGAGAATCAACATTAAGTTTATCACCCTAAAGTGAACCTTGTACCACCCCTAAAACTGAGGATTAAAGGAAGAGGTGACACTGGAGGAGATATTGGCCCATGGTGCTGATGCTTCTGACTTCAGAGGAGGATCCCAGGACAGGTTTTTAAGAAGGTGGTGCTAGCCTCTGGGATTGGTGTCTCAGAGCAGGTATGATCAGGCTGGGTCTGTGCATGGGGAAAAACCTACAAACTTGATTCACCATCTCCTGTAGGAAGGACCTATTTCTCTTAGGTTAAGCATTGCTAAGGTAATGCTCATAGAAACAAGAAATACAAAGTTACTAAGAAGGAACAAGTCCCTTCTTTCTCCACTAGCCTCCCACTCTTCTTACAATACTCCTTCTTAACAGAGGCCAACAGGGAGGCAGCAAAACAGATACATGGTTTGCAGAATCCCAGTTCCAGTATCACAAAGTAGATTATGGACAAATGGGTTTGAATATGAGAAAGAAAACCTTAATAGCTATTATATTCTGCTCCTCTGGCTAATCATCTTTCATGTGTGCTCTTTTATGCATATTTTAATTTCTATACAACATTAAAACAACTTATGTTTCTATTTAATAATATGCAACTGTCTTTCATTCAAGGGAAGATATTCTTATACTCTGCTGAAATAAAAAGGTGTTAAATTCCAACAGTTATTGTATCTGAGAGTGGGAGACTGTCACATTATCCATCTCTGATCTATGTTAATTTGTCCTCTAATTCAGTTACAGTCACATCTGAATATTTTGTTTCCTAAATTATAAATCCTGTTATCTGAGTGGTAAATTCTGTTTCTGATTTATGAAGTTAAATATCTATAATATTTGGATAAAATAATTAGGGGGAGAAAGAGAAAAAACATTATAAAGAAACACAGGCCTATGTACCCATGTGTACACACATATAAGGAAGAAAATTTATAAATATGAATATATACATAAGGAAATTCCTCATTTTTGTAACTGATCTTGAGGGCATAGTTGATATTTATAACTTTAATCTTACATTAATTATTCTATATTTCTTTTCCCCTCAAGCCATAGGTTTCAGGCCACAATTGATAATTATAATTTCCTTTTTCCAGAACTCTTTCCAAATCTTCTTTGCCTTCAGTTACTCGGGTGGTGTTTCTTTTCTTACTGTGGTGTCCTCCAACTTCATTCTTAAAAGGTGCTTATTTTTTGATTGCTGTTATTTTCCCATTACCTTATGTTATCAGACAGAGAAGTACGATGAGATATCACAAAAAAATTCTGTGGGTCCCCTACCTAATCTTTGCTGCCTCCATTTTTATACCAGCAACCAAATTCCCTTTTTGTAATCTGTATCAATCTCCCCATTGAGCAGAGTAACCACTTTTGTGAATCTGTTGGTTCAGGGGCATAGAGAACAGAAAAGGGCCAGGTGACAGTCTCCAGTTGCAGCTGAATGAAACCATGGCTGTATCTCGGTGGAAATCTTTCTCTCTTGCAAGCAACACCTCCAAGACAGGAGAGGTCATAGTTGAAGGGATGGAAAGCAAAAACTCTGTGATTCAACCTGTTTATTTAGTGAGACAAGCCATTCCTACTTCCACTCTGATTCTCATGTATTCTAGATATAAGAGAGACAGCAAATATGTTGGTCCATTATTAAGACATATGTTGAATTCTGAAAGATAAAACCCCAACCTTTCAAATGTTTCTGATTATTTCTCCCAAACTGGCACTCTTGACAGTCTTCCATCAATAGATTAGGACAGCTGCTAAGACCAGTTAATTCAGTGAACACGAGCACTTCACTGCTCTTCTTCTGCTATGAATTTCTTGAATAGAATCAATGTTGTATAAAATGAAATGGTAGGAAGGAAGGATTAAAGATGGCAGCGTGAGAGGTGAGGCACAGCCTTCCTCCTAAAACCGCATATAATATGAAAATATAACTGATACAACTACTCCGGAAAGAACAACAGGAAAGAGGACTGCACCAAACAGAATACACCTGGAGACAAGAGCAGCCCCACAGAACAGGGTAATGTACTAAAGGTTTGGCCCAGAAGGACCCAAGCCCTTCCCCCACCCCAGCTCACCAGTGGGAGGAAGAGAAACAGAGCACGGAGGGAGTGAAGACCTGAGACTGCTGAATACCTAACTCCAGAGATCTGCTCTGGGAGCACAAACCTACATTTCATGGTGCTTGCATGATACTTTTGTAATTAGGGGGTTGGAAAGTTAAGACAGGCAGAATTCCTGGAGAGACTGAGATTCCAGCTGATTGTGGAAAGTGGGGATCCATATCTGGCTGCTCTGGGACAAAACAAAGGTGGGCAGTATGAAAGACTTCCTAACAAGGAAGCCCTTAGCAAGACAGCTGCTAAAGGGGCAAGGATTGCACAGAGCATACTTCTCAGAAGAAAGGACAGGTAGACAAAACTGTCCAGGTGCACTCTGCCCAGCAGGTGGGGAGCTTTCATGATCTTCAGGTGCCCCAGCTCCCTGGCTGCCTACACACCTCCAAGAAACCCCTCTGTGATATGCAGCCTCCTGCGCCTTTCTCCTGGCCAGCCCCGTCTGGCTTGCAAACCGGCAAAGCCTACCCTGGGGTTAGGTAGCCAGAGGGAATATCTGTCTAGTGCAACTACAAACACAAAGCATAGAGGCTTATACCTGTGTGCTTGGCCCACTGGTTCAGGCAGTGGAGACAGGAATAGCAGCCAGGTAGCAGGAAACAGCTTTTTCCTCCCCCCAGGCACCAATACCACTCCCATGCGACCCCGACATTGCTTCATGGGCTGAGCAGCTCCAGAGAGTAGAACATCTGGACACTAGAGGGCACCATACAGAAATATGAAACGCCAAAGGAACCTGGTCCAGAGTAAAATTATTAACACAACTCCAGAGAAAGATTTAAATGATATAGACATCATGACTCTCCCTGAAAGGGAGTTCAAAATAAAAATCATTAACATGCTCATGGACGTATGGAAAGATGTTCAAGAACTCAGGAATGAACTCTAGTTGGAGATCCAATCATTGAAGAGCACAAGGACGGTATTAAAAGCAGATTGGATACAGTGGAGGAGATGATAAGTGAAATAGAAACTAGAGAAGAGGAATATAAAGAAGCTGAGGCACAGACAGAAAAAAGAATGTCTAAGAATGAACGAATATTGAGAGAACTGTGTGACCAATCCAAATGGAACAATATTCACATTATAGGGCTACCAGAAGAAGAAGAAGAAAGAAAAAGGAATAGAAAGTGTCTTTGAGGGAGTAATACCTTAAAAATTTCCCCAATCTGGGGAAAGAGATAGTCTCTCATACCATGGAGGTGCACAGATCTCCCAACACAAGGGACCCAAGGAAGACAACACCAAGACATATAGTAATTAAAATGACAAAGATCAAGGATAAGGACAGACTATTAAAAGCAGCCAGAGAGAGAAATAAGATCACATACAAAGGAAAGCCCATCAGGCTATCATCAGACATCTCAACAGAAACCTTACAGGCCAGAAGGGAGTGACATGATGTATTTAATGCAATGAAGCAGAAGGGCCTTGAACCAAGAATACATTATCCAGCAAGAATATCATTTAAATTTGCAGGAGGGATTAAAAAATTTCCAGATAAGCAAAAGCTGAGATAATTTACCTCCCACAGACCATCTCTACAGTGTATTTAGTGTAGATGGAAGTGTTCCTACGGTTTAATAGCTGTCACCAGAGGTAATAAAACCACAGTAAAGAAAATAGAACAGCTAATTACTAAGCAAATGCAAAATTAAATTAACTATCCTCAAAGTCAATAAAGGGATAGATAAACAAAACAGAATATGATACCTTATATATAAAGAATGGAGGAGGAAGAAAAAGGAGAAGAAAAAAAGAAAGAACCATTAGATTGTGTTTGTAATAGCATATTAAGTGAGTTTAGTTAGACTCTTAGACAGTAAGGAAGTTAACCTTGAACCTTTGGTAACCATGAATCTAAAGCCTGCAATGCCAGTAAGTACATACCTTTCCATAATCACCCTAAATGTAAATGGACTGAATACACCAGTCAAAAGACATAGAGTCACTGGATGGATAAAAAAACAAAACCCATCTGTATGCTGCCTACAAGAGACTCACTTTAAACCCAAATACATACACAGACTAAAAGTGAAGGGATGGAAAAAGACATTTCATGCAACTAATAGGGAGAAAAAAGCAGGAGCTGCAGTACTTATATCAGACAAAATAGACTTCAAAAAAAGAAAGTCACAAGAGACAAGGACATTACATAAGGATAAAAGGGTCAATCCAACAACAAGATGTAACCATTATAAATATTTATGTGCCCAACAAAGGATCACCTACATATGTGAAACAAATATTAACAGAACTAAAAGGGGAAATAGAATGCAATACATTGATTCTAGGAGACTTCAACACACCACTCACTCTGAAGGACAGATCAACCAGACAGAAAATAAGACACAGAGGCACTGAACAACACACCAGAGCAGATGGACCTAACAGACATCTACCGAACTCTATACCCAAAAGCAGCAGAATACACATACTTCTCAAGTGCACATGGAACATATTAAAGAATAGATCATATGCTAGGCCACAAAAAGAGCCTCGGTAAATTCAAAAAGATTGAAATTGCACCAACCAGTTGCTCAGACCACAAATGTATGAAACTAGAAATGAATTACGCAAAGAAAATTAAAAATCCCACAAACACATGGAGACATCACAGCATGCTCCTAAAAAACGAATGGATCAATGACCAAATAACACCGGAGATCAAGCAATATACAGAGACAAATGACAATAATTCAACACTGCAAAATCTGTGGGATGCAGCAAAGGCCATGCTAAGAGGAAAGTATATTGCAATACAGGCCTACCTCAGGAAAGAAGAACAATCCCATATGAGCAGTGTAAACTCACAATTAACGAAACTAGAAAAAGAAGAAAAAATGAGACCCAAAGCCAGTAGAAGGAGGGACATAATTAATATTAGAGCAGGTATAAATAAAATTGAGAAGAATAAAACAATAGAAGGGATCAATGAAAGCAAGAGCTGGTTCTTTGAGAAAGTAAACAAAATAGAAAAACCTTTAGCCACACTGATCAAGAAAAAAAGAGAATCTACTCACATAAACAGAATCAGAAATTGAAAGGAAAAATCACTTTGGACAGCACAGAAATATAAGGTATTATTAGAGAATACTAAGAAAATTATATACTAAAAAACTGGATAACCTAGAAGAAATGGACAACTTTCTAGAAAAATACAACCTTCCAAGGCTGACCCAGAAAGAAACAGAAAATCTCAACAGACCAATTACCAGCAACGAAATTGAACTAGTAATCAAAAACCTACCTAAGAACAAAACGCTTGGACGAAATGGCTTCACCGCTGAATTTTATCAAACATTTAGTGAAGACCTAATACCCATCCTCCTTAAAGTTTTCCAAGGAGTAGAAGAAGAGGGAATACTTCCAAACTCATTCTCTGAGGGCAGCATCACTCCAATACCAAAACTGGGCAAAGACACCACAAAAAGAAAACTACAGACCAATATCTCTGATGAACATAGATGCAAAAACACTCAACAAAATATTAGCAAACCGAATTCAAAAATACATCAAAAGGATCATCCATCATTATCAAGTAGGATTTATTCCAGGAATGCAAGGATGGTACAACATTTGAAAATCCATCAACATCATCCACCACATCAACAAAAAGAAGGACAAATACCACATGATGACCTCCATAGATGCTGAAAAAGCATTTGACAAAATTCAACATCCATTCATGATGAAAACTCTCAACAAAATGGGTATAGAGGGCAAGTACCTCAACATAATAAAGGCCATATATGACAAACCCACAGCCAACATTATACTTAAAAGCAAGAAGCTGAAAGCTTTTCCTTTAAGATTGGGAGCAACACAAGGATGCCCACTCTCCCCACTTCTATTCAGCGTAGAAGTGGAGGTCCTAGCCATGGCAATCAGACAACACAAAGAAATAAAAGGCTTCCAGATTGGCATGGAAGAAGTCAAACTCTCCCTGTTTGCAGATGACATGATACTGTACATAAAAACCCTAAAGAATCCAGTCCAATACTACTAGATCTAATATCTGAATTAAGCAAAGTTGTGGGATACAAAATTAATACACAAAAATATGTGGCATTCCTATACACTAACAATGAACTAGCAGAGAGAGAAATGAGGAAAACAATTCCATTCGCAGTTGCATCAAAAAGAATAAAATACCTAGATATAAACCTGACCAAGGAAGTGAAAGACCTATTTTCTGAAAACTGCAAGACACTCATGAGAGAAATTAAAGAAGATACCAATAAATGGAAATACATCCTGTGTTCATGGATAGGAAGAATTAATATTTTCAAAATGGCCATACTGCCTAAAGCAATCTACATATTCAATGCAATTCCTATCAAAATACCAACAGTATTTTTCAATGAACTAGAGAAAATCGTCGTAAAATTCATATGGAATCCCAAAAGACCTCGAATAGCCAAAGCAATCCTGTGAAGGAGGAATAAAGCTTGGGGGATTATGCTCCCCAACTTCAAGCTTTACTACAAAGCCACAGTACTCAAGACAGTTTGGTGCTGGCACAAGAACAGACCCATAGACCAATGGAACAGACTAGAGAGCCCTGATATAAACCCAACCATATATGGTCTATTAATATATGATAAAGGAGCCATGGACATACAATGGGGAAATGACAGCCTCTTCAACAGCTGGTGTTGGCAAAACTGAACAGCTACATGCAAGAGAATGAAACTGGATTATTGTTTAACCCCATACACAAAAGTAAACTCAAAATGGATCAAGGACCTGAATGTAAGTCATGAAACCATAAAACTCTTTGAAGACAACATAGGCAAAAATCTCCTGAATATAAGCATGAGCAACTGCTTCCTGAACGCATCTCCTCGAGCAAGGGAAACAAAAGCAAAATGAACACATCGGACTACATCAAACTAAAAATCTTCTGTATGGCAAAGGACACCATCAACAGAACAAAAAGGCATCCTACAGTATGGGAGAATATATTTGCAAATGCCATATCCAACAGGGGGTTAACATCCAAAATATATAAAGAACTTACATGCCTCAACACCCATAAAGCAAATAACCCAATTAAAAAATGGGCAGAGGATATAAAGAGACAGTTCTCCAAAGAAGAAATTCAGATGGCCAACAGACACATGAAAAGATGCTCCACATCACTAATAGTCAGGGAAATGCAAATTAAAAGCACAATGAGATATCACCTCACACTAGTAAGGATGGCCAGCATCCAAAAGCCTAAGAATAAAAAATGCTGGTGAGGATGCGGAGAAAGGGGAACCCTCCTACACTACTGGTGGGAATGTAAGTTAGTTCAGTCATTGTGGAAAGCAAAATGGAGGTTCCTCAAAAAACTAAAAATAGAAATACCATTTGACCTGGGAATCCCACTCCTTGAAATTCACCCAAAGAATACAACTTGTCAAATTGAAAGAGACATATGCACCCCTATGTTTATTGCAGCGCTTTTTATAATAGCCAAGATATGGAAGCAACCTAATTGTCCATCAATAGATGGATGGATAAAGAAGAAGTGGTACATATATACACAATGGAATACTATTCGGCCATAAGAAGGAAACAAATCCTACCATTTGCAACAACATGGGTGGAGCTGGAGGATATTATGCTCAGTGAAATAAGCCACGTGGAGAAAGACAAGTGCCAAATGATTTCCCTCATTTTGGAGTATAAAAGTGAAGCAAAACTAAAGGAACAGAAGAGCAGCAGACTCAGAGAGTCCAAGAAGCAACTAGTGGTTACCAAAGGGGAGGGGTGTGGGAGGGCAGGTAGGATGGGTGGTAGAAGGGGATTGAGGAGTATTATGTTTAGTACACATGGTGTGGGGGATCACAGGGAAAACAGTGTAGCACAGAGAAGGCATACAGTGAATCTGTGGCATCTTACTACAGTGATGGACAGTGACTGCATTGGGGTTTGGGTGGGGGCTTGATAATATGGGTAAATGTAGTAACCACATTGTTTTTTCATGTGAAACCTTCATAAAAGTGTATATCAATAATACCTTAATAAAAAATGGAAAAACAAATATAATGGTAATGAATAAGCCATACCGTAAATCCATGAATGGTGGTATTGGCAGAAGCATTAATGGCAGAAAAGACAAATCCATATCCAGGATACATATTTATTCCAGTGAATTCCTGTCCTCACCTTAATGGAAGTGGCCTTATGCAATAAACCTGCCACTCTCTGCTCACCTCAGAGAATGGTTCCATACCAAGGTTCACGTTGGTCTCTGCTGTTGACAGATAAGGTTCTCCAGGATAGCTCACCAGTTTAGCATTGGTGAAGGACAACCATGTTTGTGATTCCTCTGGTGAGGATCCAGACTTTTCATTATGAGTACCATGGACATGTTGAGCACAAATTGGGTGGCTGGATAAAGAGGTTGACTGAAATCCATAGGATGAGTCATTTTTGTCAACCTAAGAACATCTCCTGCAGTGGATAACCTTTGCGGAACATTCTAATGGAACACAATTATTTCAGACTCTCAACCCATTCTTGACACATCTATCCACACACCTCTTACCCAGACCTCATGTCAACAGTTTAACAATCCTGTTCTTTACAACTTCCTAACTGTCCAGGAAAACCATTAGCAATTACCCCTGAATCAATGCAGATGTCTTCTTTTGGCTATCACTTAATCTGGATAAAGTGAAGAGCCAAATATAATGATTGAAGTTCTAAACACTGGAATATTTCCCTTCAAACTTTCCTTTAATAAATACATAAACTTCCTGAATAAAGCCTGAATGTCTTATCCTTAGCCATTTGAATATAGGAAACTCCCTAAAGGGCCATAGGTATAGAGAGATAGAGTCTAGAGATATGGAATCAATGTAACAGAAATTATTGTCAAAGAAGTGAGAGCCATATACTCATTCAGTTCACATGTGCCTTTCAGACCTCCTCAAGCCTGAATTGTTACATTTCCTTTTGCTGATTGATTATTGCTGCAAATGCTCAAACATCAGAATTGGTTAGAAAGATGACAGTATTTCATTATAAGCAGCACAGGTGACACAGTCATTTGTACTGTTAGGTGCTAAGTGTCTTCCAGGGCTCATCAGCAAGCAAGGGACTATGTCTCAAAGAGTAGAATAGCTATTTGCAGAAAAGAGCAAGGATGTCTCAAAAACTTCACGGGGCTTCGCTGTGATTCTTCTGTTTAAGTCCTTGCTAGAGACTCCATACATCATCCCTATTTGCCACAGACACTTTGAACAATATTGGATCTTCTATTCATAAGTCAGAGTGAGTGGAAAAGTAGCTGAGACTTCAGTCTAAAATTGCTGCTAAACCATCTCTTTGGTCCCACTAAAGACTGGAAGACTTACAGGCTACTTGTTAAATGTTTTAATGCATCACACCTAAATAGGATGTATGACATTCCCTAATCCAGAAAAGGCCCAACAAGCATGTGTTTCTTTTCTGCTGTTAGCAATGTAAAGCATAGCAACTTGTCTTTCAGTGTGAAAGGAATAGTATGCCATACTCCAGACCTCTGTACTATCAGAAAATTCTGAGTTAGTAAGCCCCTAAATATTCTTGGGGTTTATATCTACCCTCTGATTCACATGGCTCTTACTAAGGAATCTAAAGTTTTAATAATTTCTGTTCATAAAGTCCCATAAATCATAATGTTAGTGGAGCAATGTGATGTTGTATGAAATATTGAAACTATTAAGATCTCTATGGACTATATTATTACAGAGGGCAGAAGGGTTGGTCCAGTCTTGAGGTAAGATTTCCGAAAGTGTATTCTTTCTCTTGCCAAGTAAAAGCAACAGCTTTTGATAGCCTTTTCAAACTGATACATAGAAAACTGTATTACTCAGATCAATATTCAGCTGCATATCAAGTACCCTGAGATGTGTCAGTTTGGACCATAAAAGCTACAGGAGTCTCTACCTGATTGAGTTACAATAATTCATATTCTCTTAGATTCAAATACCCACATAAGTCTTTCAGGATGCAAACCAAAAAGGGGCATGTTAAATAGTATTCTCATGGGAGTAATGATCACACATCCTTCAAGAGAGAAAAGAGAAAGAAATTTTAGGACCTTCAACTTCACCTTTCCTACTAATGGCTTTATGCCATTGGTCAGATGGCAAATGTGGGGATTCTTTGCCAATTACATCACTCTATTTCTATTATATATATATGGAAGACCTCAAACATTGGGCTTAATGTGATGTGAACTTAAGCCAAAATCCCATTTATCACCAGAATCAAGTGTAATCTCCTTTTGACTGGTGGACCATGAACTATTATGGCATTTTGAATTCTCATGATTTACCATCAATCCAGAGAAAATATCTAGTAATTTTCAAAAGGCTTGGGTATTAACTTTTCCACAGTGTGCAGTCATTCTAGTAATTGGCTGTAATTCCCTTTGGGGAGTGCTTGACAGAAGTTTACAGTTGGAGTATATACTTACGGCAGCATTGCTGGGTCCTTCCTCAAAGCTATCTCCTTCAATCCATACGCTTTAGGTCTGTGAAATGGCTTAGTCCTAGAAACTGTATGAACAATAGGATTTATTATGGTGGTGAATCAAAGTTAGGTTTTTGGCCACTAGATCTGGAGTTTATTTCTGTTATATAGATCAAGTAAGCTTTTAGTAACTGGGCCATAAATTCATTCATAAAGACACCATGAACAATTAACTACCAACACGGATCCCTGTGGATCAAAATTTTCTAATTACAACTTTATTCCTGCTTTTTCCAGTAAAAAAAAGAAAAAAAAGTTAAGTACCGCCACCTAGTGTCTCTATTTCCCCCATCCAATTATCCCCATTAAAATTGGAGAGCTCATTTCTACTGCATCATCTCTACCATCATACCTATTCTACAAAAGACAGCTAACACAGAGCATTCCAAAGATGCTGATGCTCCACTCACTGATATATTTGTTTTAAACAGTGGAGAGTTCTCTGGGTATTATGTACCAATTATTTTGGTACACGAGCTGTTTTCTCCAGGAACATTTTTTTGTACTAACCTGTCTGGAATGTGCTGTAATATGTCCATATTTATGGACCTAGTGATAACAAGGTATTTGGGGGGCTAGTTTTAAATAAAAATAGCATCTCCTTGCAATAAAACTGCTACAAATAATATTCTTACAGGATATTCAAGCAGGGAAAAGACTCCTAATGCTAACAAAGAGAAGCTGCTTCCATTGGCAAGAGAAGCTAAGAGTCATTGAGAAATTCAAAATCCTCAGTTTTGGATGGGTTCTATTAGGTTTTCTTGTTCCAAGTGTTAGGTGTTCAATCCTTCACAGTCATTACCATAACATTTATATCATGAGAGGATGGCAAGGCATGAATTTAACTCACATTCAATTCTGCAAGCCAAACAATGAAATTTTTATGTTTACTTTAGTTTTTGTTATACTGGTCCTGATTGTGTCATGGTAGTCATCATAGAAGCTCTGTGGGTTTCCTAATGACACCGACCTGAAAAATACCGTTTTGTTTCTGTAAGCATTTTAGAAAACTCAGAGAATTTGCATCAAAGACATTTTAGTTACCAGTACCTTCACAATTGAAAAGTGCCGCAGCTATTTGGTCTGCTAAGGCAAGACCTGATGAGGTCTGGCATCAGTAGACATTTCAAGATAAGGCATGTGATAATTGGCTTAACTATGATGATAATGAATGTCAGGGATTACTGGCATTCTACAAGCACACCTTGGAAGTATTGTGGGTTCCCTTCCCAACCACTGCAATAAAGCAAATATCACAAAAAAGTGAGTCAAATGAAAGTTTTGGTTTCCCAGTGCACATAAAAGTTATGTTTATACTATACCATAGCCTATTAAGTGTGCAATTACACTGCATCTAAAAAAAATGTACACATTTTACTTTAAAAATACTTCATTGCTAAAAAATGATAACCGTAATCTGAGCTTTCAATGGGTTGTAATCTTTTGCTAGGAGAGGGTCATGACTTATGTAGATGACTGCTGACTGATCAGGGTGGTTGCTCCTGAAGGTTGGAATGGCTGTGGCAATTTCTTAAAATAAGACAACAGTGAAATTTGCCACATGGATGGACTCTCCCTTTGACAAATGACTTCTCTGTAGCATGCAATACTGTTCAATAGTATTTTACCCACAGTAGAACTTCTTTTAAAATTGGAGTCAATCCTCTGAAGACCTGCTCCTGCTTTATTAACTAAGTTTATGTAATATTCTAAATCCTTTGTTATCATTTCAACTATCTTTATAACAGCTTCACCAGGAGCAGATTCTATCTCAAGAAATCACTATCTTTGCTCATCCATAAGAAGTAACTGCCCATTCATTCAAGTTTTATCATGAGATTGCAGCAATTCAGTCTCATATTCAGGCTTCACTTCTTATTCTGGTTCTCTTCCTAATTTTACATCTTCATTTATTTCCTCCACTGAAGTCTTCAGTGCCTCAAAGTTATCTATGAGGGTTGGAATCAACTTCTTCCATACTCCTGTTAATGTTGAGATTTCAATCTCTTCCCATGGGTCACAAATGTTCTTAATGGCATCTAAAATAGAGAATTCTTTCCAGAACATTTATAATTTTCTCTGCTCAGATCCAGCAGAAAAATCACTGTCTATGGCAACTATAGCCTTACGAAATGTATTTAATAAGACTTAAAAATCAAAATCGTTCCTTGTTCCATGGGCTCCAGGATAATTGTAGTGTTAGCAGGCATGAAAACAACATTCATCTTATTGTGCATCTCCATCAGAGCTCTTGGGTGACCAGATGCATTGTCAACAATCAGTAATATTTTGAAAGGAATCTTATTTTTTCTGAGCAGTAGATCTTAAGAGAAGGCTGCAATATTCAGTAAACCATGTTGTAAACAGATGTGCTGTCATTCAGGCTTTGTTGTTCCATTTAGAGAACACAGGCAGAGTATATTTAGCATAATTTTTAAGGGCCCTAGGACTTTTCAACTGGCAAATGAGCTTTGGTTTCAGCTTAAAGTCGCGAGCTTCATTAGCCTCTAACAGGACAGTGAGCCTGTCCTTTGAAGCTTTGAAGCCAGGCATTGACTTCCCCTCTCTATGAAAGTCCTAGATTGCATCTTTTTCCAGTAGAAAGTTGTTTCATCTACATTGAAAAATCTGTTGTTTCATGAAGCCATCTTCATTCATTATCTTAGCTAGATCTTTAGATAACTTACTGCAGCTTCTCCACCAGCATTTGCTGCTTCATCTTGCACTTTTATATTCTGGAGACAGCTTCTTTTCTTAAACCTCATAAACCAACGTCCGCTAGCTTCCAACTTTTCTTCAGCAGCTTCCTCACTTCCCCTCAGCCTTCATAGAATTGAAGGGAGTTCAGACCTTGCTCTAGCTTAAGCTTTGGCCTTAGGGAATGTTGTGGCTCATTTGATCTTCTATCCAGACCACTAAAACTTTCTCCATACTAACAATAAAGCTATTTTACTTTCTTATCATTTGTGTGTCCACTGGAATAGCACTTTTCACTTTGTTCAAGAACTTTTCCTTTGCATTAACGACTTGGCTAACTCTTTGGTGCCAGAGGCCTAGTTTTAGCCTTTGTCAGCTTTCAACATGCCTTCTTCACTAAGCTTAATCGTTTCTGGCTTTTGATTTAAAGTGAGAGATGTGTGACTCTTCCTTTCACTTGAACACTTAGAGGCTCTTGTAGGCTTATTAATTCACTTAATTTCAATATTATTGTGCCTCAGGAAATAGGGAGGTCAGAGGAGAAACAGGGGAATAGCCAGTTTGTGTATCAGTCAGAATACACATAACATTTATCAGTTAAGATTGCCACCTATATGGGTACAATGTGTGACACCCCAAAATAAATACAATAGTAATGTCATATATCATTAATCACAGATCATCAAATAAAATAACAGCAAAAAGTTTGAAATACTGTGAAAATTATCAAAATGTAAGACATGAAGTGAGCAAATGCTGTTGGAAAAATGGCACCAATAGACTCGCTCAACACGGGGTTGCTACATTTCATTGTGTAAAAAATGCAATATCTGAAGTGTAATAAAGCAAAGAGCAATAAAATTGCCTGTATTTCCCATTGCCAAAAATAAACATGACACTGCATTAAAGACTAGTAATATGACCAACATAACTGCCAAATAATATCCAATGATTTCTTCACTGAAACAAATTTCTTATCAACCAGGGTCCAGTCAGGAGACAGAAACCATACCAGTTAATTTGGATAGAGAGAATTTAGTATGAGGAAGTTTTAACTAGGCATAAATTTTTAATTGGTTAACTAAAAAGTAATAAAGAACACTAAGTTTTCACCATGATTACAATTGCAGGGAGTAACTACTATTTCTAGGACTGTATGAACAAGAGGAAGGGATTGTAATTATTAATATTAAAGGCTGCAGGGAGAGGCCTCATGGGTTGGAGACACATATCTCTGGAAAGGTAATGCCAGTCACTTGGGTGCTATTGTTTAATGGGGGACCATTTAAACTGTTATGCGAGTGTTTGAAAATCTGCATGCTAAATGCAGCAGGTGCTAAAGGAAAGAATGGCAGAGCTGGTGAACAAGAATGGGTAGGGTGACACAGGAATAGGATGCAGACAGGAAGGAAACAGGAAACGAAGAGGAAGGGGTGAGTCTCTTCCTCACTGGGCCTCATTATCTCTTTCTGTCTTCTACTGACAGGGCCTCTGAGGAGCTAACTGGCAAAGGATAAATATGGCTTATAGGATTTAAGCCTAAATGTCACATATCAGACAAAGAATTTGGGTATTTGGAGTTAATAATAAACTGAAAAATGGCATAGTAGCTGAAGGAGGAAGAATCAGTTGGGAAAATAGGCAAATTAATGGTTGAACATTACAGGGAAGATGTTAAGCTTTCTCTGCAATTGATCATTTCCCTGAGTCAACTCTCCATATTTTGCTAATTTTGTCAGCTTGTGTGTCCTTATAATGATATCTGCTTCCATATTTAAGGGTATGTG
Source organism: Smutsia gigantea (assembly GCA_032199065.1). NCBI lineage: Eukaryota > Metazoa > Chordata > Mammalia > Pholidota > Manidae > Smutsia > Smutsia gigantea. The sequence continues at coordinate 75,637 of JAVSCE010017080.1, forward strand.
AGCAAATCCATTCTTTCTAACTAAATAAAATATGCCCAAACAAGCCTTCAATTTAAGGGTGACAAGATAAGAAAGACTAAGTGAATTGCTTGAAGCTAATTTGGCAAAATTCATAGTTTAAACCAGGTCTAGATATGTAATCATAGAAACTGGACATCCACTTATTATCTTAAAATTTTTTCAACCACTAAAATTGATTTTCTTTGGTAGTCCTGGAATTTTTGATGCAATAAATTCAACTGTGAGGACATTTTATTTTCTGATTAAATTATTCATGAATAGCAATTTCAAGACTTCTTTTTTTAAAATTTATTTCTCATGTAAGGAATGAAGATTGTGAGATCAAAGCCTTGTAACTGATCCAGCAAAATTGTACTGCATTATTTCTTTGGGAAATATGGATGCCCAATCCACTTAAACTTAAATTTTACCCGAAGCAGGTACAACCCTCACTAGAAATTAATTGACTTTAGCTACAACACTTTTTATTGTAAATTTGGTTTCTTTAAGTGGTGTTTTCCAGGGACTGATTATCTGAGGGTTTGTTGGCAACTATGCTTTCTGAATCCTGGGGTGAGGAACCAAATCCTTTCAGAAGTGATCATCCTGAGGCAGAAGGTTATTCTGAACAACCCATCACTCTTTATGACAAGCAACTATGACTTTATTCTATTTGCAACACAGTATTAATGTGGTAATAAGGCAGAATCCCAGATGCTTTAGTTTTTAATGTTTAACTATATTTTTTGTTTACTATAGTGAAATAATTATAGACTCTATATACACCATTGTGTATTTAAATTTTTAACAGCCAGAATGCATTTAATTGCATCCTGGCATTATATAATATAGTTGATCTTAATTTTGCTAAATAAATGTTTCTAGAGAAAAATTATAAAATAATTGTATAGTTTCTCTAGTATGCTTCTATAACACTTTTTGCTAGCATGTCATTCTATTTTATCTCAAAATGCAACTCTACATTATAAAGTTATAATAAAAGTACATCTAAGCAATGTATTTATTTTACTCTCCTGTCACACATTCTTGTTTTTTGTAAATAGTACCATGAAATTTTCTATAAATTAGTACATCATTAACTCTATTACTGCATAGAGGGCTCAAACCTTCTTAGAAGATATGTGAATATTATAATGCAGCTATTTCTCCACAATTCCTTAATTTTTAGATTGACCTACTTAAAAGTAACATCCTATGAGACTGTAGTATTATATATATATGACATATATACTCATATATGTGAATTTTTAAGCAATATATATATAGATAAGTGCTTAAAATTATAAAATAAAATAATCAAAGGATGATATCATCCTCTAAACAGGATTAAGTAAAAGTTAAGTACTATAAAGGAAAGAATATTTGTACTGTAGGTCTAAGGCCACTCTATGTTTTACATAGATAGGGCTAATTTGGCTGCTATTAGTTAATGTAACTAACTAGTTAGACTCTTGTGATGAGTTAAATCCCATAATCTTAAATTTGTCATTCTAATACATATATATTTATAGTGATAATCCTATATCTGAGTATTTCAGAGAGGAAATAATTCATTTCTCTAGAAGATTATTCCTTACCTTTATTAAAATCATTAAAAATTTCCATAAATGTGACCAGCTCAATCATGGAGCAGCTAGAATTCTAACATGAGAACCAGGAAAGAGAGGCTAAGAGTCCCCCTGGGGTTGGAATAAGTCTCAATAAAATCTCTGGCCTCAAAGACTACTTCTGCAAAGGGGCTAGGATTTAATTGGATCAAACTGTGAAACAATGTGTGCCAAGAGTATTATGAAAAATAATAGGTAAACTAGCAGAGGCTAACAGCTGTGTGTGATGTAAATAGATAAAGGTAATTTAAGAGAGACCAAATAAGAGATGGTCAAAGAAAGACCTGCTAAAAACATTGTCATCCCAGGGTGACTGTGAGAATGGCCAAGACTGTGCCTTATGAGGAGTGACACCAGAGGCTGGGCACTACTGAGGAAATAAACTTCACTGAGATAGTCCATACAATTCACAAAAAAAATAATCAAGCAAACAGTAACAACAAATCCTAGTGAGCGAGGCTGGCTTGGCATCCAGAATTACCACAATATATTATCTAAAAAATCCAGCTTTCAACAATGACAAAAAAAATATGATATGTGCCAAGAAATAGAAAAAGTGTGTCCCATTCACTGGGGAATAAAAGAAGAAATATAAACTGCTTTCTTAGAGGCCCTAAATGTCAGACTTTGTAGAGTAAAACTTCAATGCAACTATTACAAATATGCTTAGAAAACTAAAGTAAGTAATACTTAAATGAATAAAGAGTTGGATGACAAGTTCTTATCAAAAAAGAGAATATCAAAAAGAAAGAAGATATTAAGTCAAATAGAAAGTCTGAGGTTAAAAAATACAATAACTGAAGTGAAATTTTTATTAAAGGATCTCAGTGGTAGATTTGAGCTGGCAGAAGAAAAAACAAGCTACCTGAAGATAGGTTGATATATATTATGCAATGTAAAGAACAGAAAATAAAAATTATAAAGAAAAATGAACAGTCTTAGAGATCTGTGGGATACCAATAAGAGTAGCAACATGTATATAATGAGAGCAAAAGATCTGAATAAACATTTCCCTAAAGATATGCAAATAACTTATAGGCACATGAAAGGTGCTATAAATCATTCATTTTTCATAAGAAAAATACAATCAATACCACAATAAGATACCACTTCACAGCAACGAGGATGGCTATAAAATGAAAAAAAAAAAACAGATAATGCCAAGTGTTGACAAGGATATAGAAAAAATGAAATCCTTTTACATTGCTGCTTGGAATGGAAAATGTATAGGTACTTTGGAAAAAACATTCAAAATATGAAACACATGAGTTACTATATGATCTAGTAATTCCACTCCTAGGTATATACCCAAGAGAAATTAAAACGTAAATCCACACAAAAATGTGTACACAAATGTTCATAACAGCATAATTTGTAATAGCCAAAGAATAGAAATAATCAAAATGTTTATCAACCGATGGATGGATAAACAAAATGTGGTATATCATACAATAGGGTATTGTTTGGCAATAAAAAATAATAGAGTACAGGTACATTCTACAACATTAATGAATCTTGAAATTATGCTAAGTGAAAGAACCCAGAGATAAAAGGCCACATATTAAATAATTTCATGTATGTGAAATTTACCAAATTGATAGAATAGACTGAAGGTAGATTAGGGGTTAGGGCTGGAGAAATGGAGAGAATAGGGGGAGACTGCTAAAGTATTCAGAGTTACTTTTCTTGGTGTTGGTTGTCCAACTCTGTGATTTCAAAAAGCCATTAAATTATACAGATTAAATAGGTGAAATGTTTGATATAAGAATTATATCTCAATTAAGCTGTTAAGAAAGCACATCCATTTCAACCACATGGATGGACTTGAGGGTGTTATGCTAAATGAAGTCAGTCACGCAGAGAAAGACAAATACTAAAAACAAAAAACCAAAAACAAAAACCAAACATAGAAAAAAGGATAAGATTTGTGGTTACTAGAGGCAGGGAGAGGGGGAGGGGAAATAGGAGAAAGGTGTCAAGAGGTACAAACTTGCAGTTAAAGATGAAAGAAGTGCTGGGATGCAAAGAGCAGCATAGTGACTACAGTTAACACTGCTGTCTGTATGATATAGATGAAAATCATTAGGAGAGTAAATCCTTAGAGTTCTCATCACAAGGAAAAAAATCATTTTTCCTTTTCTTTTTTTCCTTTCTCTTTTTATTGCATCTTTATGAGATGATGAATGCTAACTAAATTTACAGTGTAATCATTTCACAATATATGTAAGTCAAACCATCATGCTGTATACCTTAAACTTACACAGTGATGTATGACAATTATATTTCAATAAAACTCGGGTGAAAATTACATTTACCCTAATTCTAGAATGACAAAAATATCACTGAATAAAAAAGTTCTCTGAATAACATAAATGTACAAAGTTTCTAGACTTTAATTAGAGAAATAATAATTGGTATTTTATGTATTTGGTTTTAGGTATTAGGGTTCTAAGGGAGCTGAACTATCTTTCTGCCTAAAACCAGAAAAAGAGATTCTCTCATGATCCTTTCTAGTCATTAGATTAATTTGTTTCTGTTATTCATGCATATATTTATATAATATAAAGAAGGTATTGATACTTTGATTCAGTAGTCTTGAATCCCCAAAATTTTGAAGTGTATTAGAATTAAAATATTAATTTTTACAGTATTTTAAATTTAAAGTAATGTATATATACATATTAGAAATATTAATATTAGAAATATATTATTAGTAGTAATGTTTTAAATATGTAAAAATTAAAACTATGTTTGACTCACATTGGATCTATTTCAGAAGCTAATATATTAGGGCATTTAAAATTGTATAATTTAATTCTACTTTGAGAAGCATACTTGTAATCCTAAATATGTTCCAACAGTAATATTGGTATTTTAATTGTTTTGTAACATCTGGAAGGCAAAATAGATGTTGATAACTATTGCTTAAAGGTTTGGAAACTATTAAATTAAGAAACTTTATTTTGTCATAAAAAGAAAAAGAGTACTTTTGACTCTTTCATTAAGCTTGAAAACATCATATTCATATCTTTTACAAAGAGCTAAAATTGGTTCACCTGGGAAATGCTAGATGATAAGATTACATTTCAGAAGTATTACTTTGTTTCTCATTAAAAGAAAAGTATATAATAAACTGGTTAACAAATGATTATAAGGATCAGTAAGGACAATTATCTTCTTTCACTGAATATAAAATTTGAAACTAAAGTTCATTTTAGATACAGTCATTAAAGGAGCTACAGAGAAAAAAATCATTTTATTCTGCAAAAAAAGGCAATATTCAGAAATAGAACCCCATTTATCATCTTGCCAGAATTAACATTTTTGAATTATTTCAGTTATCCTAAAGGAGGATTAGAAAGGTTTAAATAAAAACGGATATATTCTATTTTCTATATCCACCAAAACAATTACCCACTGACAGTGACAGTTTTTAGAATTCAATGTAAATTAGTATAAAATTTTAAGAAGAGAGGATCTTTCAAATCTGTTTAATCAAACTTTAGTGAATGATTAGTCTGTTGTTAAAAGTAATGTGTCTTGAAAATTTTAAGGAGATGGAGTGTATGAAATTTATATGAATTGTTCAAACAGAAAACGACCTTTAAAATGTTCTACTAAAGTAAAAACTGTTCAAGGTCTAAATTCGTGAGTAACTACAAAGCAATATCTATCACTGAGTAATTTATAGAAATGTTAATGAATTTAAATACATAAACAAAATATTTTAATTATGTATATTTGAAATGCAAGATGTACATATTAAAATGAAATAATGTCTGCCAAGATTGTTTAAAAAATGAAAATAGAGATGAGCGTTGACCTTCAAAATCATACTTTAGAATAACATGTATTTTATGTTATACATCCACATTCTAAATAACCTACTTAAAATGAAATGTGTCTTTCCTCACTGGAAAAATAAGTTAAACAATGTTAGGTTAATACTGCACATCAGTAACAGTTTCAAATATTGTCATCTTTGTCTATAGAGGTATTTATGCAATTGTATTCATATGTTGGTTTTTATCATAATTATTCTATGACATTGATAATATTGATGCTGGTGATAAAAAATACAGATCTGAAAATATTGGCACACTGTAGATTACAACAACATGAGTTTGAATAAAGTTGAATACTTAATATCATCATTGAGCATTGATTTTCATGACTGCCATATCTAATATATATATATATATATATATATATGTATATATATATATATATTCTATTAAGGTATCACTGATATACACTCTTGTGGAGGTTTCACATGAATACAACATGGTTACTATATTCACATATATTATCGAGTCCCCCACCCATACCCCACTGCAGTCACTTTCCATCATTGTAGTAAGATGCGACAGAGTTACTACATGTGTTCTCTGTGCTACACTGTCTTCCCCATGATCCCTACCACACCATGTGTACTAATCACAATACCCTTCAATCCCCTTCTCCCTCCCACCCACACTCCCTGACACCTTCCCTTTGGTAACCACTAGTCACTTCTTGGAGTTTGTGAGTCTGCTGCTGTTTTATTCCTTCAGTTTCACTTCATTGTTATACTCCACAAATGAGGAAAATCACTTGGTACTTGTTTTTCTCTGCCTGACTTATTTCACTGAGCATAATACCCTCTAGCTCCATCCATATTGCTGCAAATGGTAGGATTTGTTTCTTTCTTATGGCTGAAAAGTATTCCATTGTGTGTATGTACCACCTCTTCATTATCCATTCATCCACTGATGGACACTTAGGTTGCTTCCGTATCTTGCCTATTGTAAATAGTGCTGCGATAAACATAGAGGTGCATATGTCTTTTTGAATCTCAGAACTTGTTTTCTTTGGGTAAATTCCTAGGAGTAGAATTCCTGGGTCAAATTGTATTTCTATTTTTAGTTTTTGAGGAACCTCCATATTGCTTTCCACAATGGTTGAACTAGCTTACATTCCCACCAGCAGTGTAGGAGGGTTCCCCTTTCTCCACATCCTTGCCAGCAATTGTTGTTCCTAGACTTTTTGATGTTGACCATCCTAACTGGTGTGAGGTGATATCTCACTGTGTTTTTAATTTGCATTTTCCTGATAATCAGTGATGTGGAGCATCTTCTCATGTGTCTGTTGGCCAGCTGAATTTCTCCTTTGGAGAAGCATCTGTTCATATCCTCTGGCCGGATTATTTGCTTTTTGGGTGCTAAGGCATGTAAGTTCTTTATATATTTTGAATGTTAACCCCTTGTTGGATATGTCATTTAAAAATATATTTTCCTATACTGTAGGATGCCTTATTGTTCTGCTGATGGTGTCCTTTGCTGTACAGAAGATTTTTACCTTGATGTAGTCCCATTTGTTCACTTTTTGCTTTTGTTTCCCTTGCCAGAGGAGATACATTAAGGAAAAAGTTGCTCATGTTTATATTCAAAAGACTTTTGTCTATGTTTTCTTCTAAGAGTTTTATGGTTTCATGACTTACATTCAGGTCCTTGATCCATTTCAAGTTTACTTTTGTGTATGGGTTTAGACAATAATCCAGTTTCATTCTCTTGCATGTAGCTGTTCAGTTTTGCCAACACCAGTTGTTGAAGAGGCTGTCATTTCCCCATTGTATGTCCATAGCTCCTTTATCATATATTAACTGACCAAAGATGCATGGGTTTATATCTGGGCTCTCTAGTCTGTTCCACTGGTCTATGGGTCTGTTCTTGTGCCAGTACCAAATTGTCTTGATTACTGTGACTTTGTAGTAGAGTTTGAAGTCAGGGAGCATAATTCCCCCAGCTTTATTCTTCCTTCTCAGAATTGCTTTGGCTATTCAGGGTATTTTGTGGTTCCATATGAATTTTTGAACTATTTGCTCTAGTTCGCTGAAGATTTCTGTTAGTATTTTCATAGGGATTGCATTAAATCTGTAGATTGCTTTAGGCAGGATGGCCATTTTGACAATATTAATTCTTCCTGTCCATGAGCACAGGATGTATTTCCATTTATTGGTATCTTCTTTAACTTCACTCGTGATGTCTTGTAGTTTTCAGAATATAGGTCTTTCACTTTCTTGGTTAGGTTTATTCCTAGGTATTTTATTCTTTTTGACACAATTGTGAATGGAATTGATTTCCTGAATTTTCTTTCTGCGCATTCATCATTAGTGTATAGGAATGCAAAAGATTTCTGTGTATTAATTTTGTATCCTGCAATTTTGCTGAATTCAGATATTAGATCTAGTAGTTTTGGAGTGGATTTTTTAGGGTTTTTTTATGTACAGTATCATGTCTTCTGCAAACAGTGACAGTTGCACTTCTTCCTTACCAATCTGGAAGCCTTTTATTTCTTTGTGTGGTCTGATTGTCATGGCTAGGACCTCTGGAACTATTTTGAATAAAAGTGCAGAGAGTGGGTATCCTTGTCTTATTCCCATATCTTAAAGGAAAAGCTTTTAGCTTCTCGTTGTTAAGTATGATCTTGGCTGTGGTTTTGTCATATATGGCCTTTATTTATTGAGGCACTTGCCCACTATACCCATTTTGTTGAGAGAGTTTTTATCATGAATGGATGTTGAATTTTGCCAAATGCTTTTTCAGCATCTATGGAGATGATCATGTGGTTTTTGTCCTTTTTGTTGATGTGGTGGATGATGTTGATGGATTTTTGAATGTTGAACCATCCTTGCATTCCTGAAATAAATCCTCCTTGATCATGATGGATGATCTTTTTGATGTATTTTTGAATTCGGTTTGCTAATATTTTGTTGAGTATTTTTGCATCTATGTTCATCAGGAATATTGTTCTGTAATTTTCTTTTTTTGTGGTGTGTTTGCCTGTTTTTGGTATTAGAGTGATGCTGACCTCATAGAATGAGTTTGGAAGTATTCCGTCCTCTTCTACTTTTTGGAAAACTTTAAGGAGGATGGGTAGTACACCTTCACCAAATGTTTGATAAAATTCAGTGCTGAAGCCATCAGGTCTAGTGGTTTTGTTGTTAGGTAGTTTTTTGATTATCAATTCAATTTTGTTTCTGGTAATTGGTCTGTTCAGGTTTTCTGTTTATTCCTGAGTCAGGCTTGGAAGGTTGTATTTTTCTAGAAAGCTGTCCATTTCTTCTACGTTATCCAGTTTATTAGCATATAATTTTTCATAGTATTCTCTCATAATTCTTTGCATTTCTGTGGTGCCTGTAGTGATTTTTCCTTTCTCATTTCTGATTTTGTTTATGTGTGTAGACTCTCTTTTTCTTGATAAGTCTGGCTAGGGGTTTACCTATTTTGTTTATTTTCTTGAAGAACCAGCTCCTGCTTTCGTTGATCCTTTCTGTTGTTTAATTCTTCTCGATTTTATTTATTTATGCTATAATCTTTATTATGTCCCCCCTTCTACTGACTTTGGACCTCACTTGTTCTTCTTTTTCTAGTTTCATTAATTGTGAGTTTACACTGTTCATATGGGATTGTTCTCTCCTGAGGTAGGCCTGTGTTGCAATATAATTCCCTTAGCACAGCCTTCACTGCATCCCACAGATTTTGCAGTGTTGAGTTATTGTTGTCATTTGTGTCCATATATTGCTTGATCTCTGTTTTTATTTGGTAATTGATCCACTGATTATTTTGGTGCATGTAGTTAAGCCTCTATGTGTTTGTGGGATTTTTTTTTTTTGCTATTATTAGTGTACAATTACATGAGCAACCTTATGGTTACTAGACTCCCCCTATTATCAAGTCCCCACCATACACCCCATTACAGTCACTGTCCATCAGTGTAGTAAGATGCTATAGAATCACTACTTGTCTTCTCTGTGTTATACTGCCTTCCCCATATCCCCCTCCCCCACCGCTACATTATGTGTGCTTATTATAATAGCCCTTTTTCCCCCTTATCCCTCCCTTCCCATCCATCTTCCCCAGTTCCTTTCCCTTTGGCAACTGTTTGTCCATTCTTGGGTTCTGAGAGTTCGCTGCTGTTTTGTTCCTTCAGTTTTTTCTTTGTTCATCTACTCCACCGATGAGTGATATCATTTGTGGGATTTTATGTTTTCTTTGCATAATTTATTTCTAGTTTCATACCTTTGTGGTCTGAGAAGCTGGTTGGTACAATTTCAAACTTTTTGAATTTCCTAAGGCTCTTTTCGTGGCCTAGTATATGATCTATTCTTGAATATGTTCCATGTGCACTTGAGAATAATGTATATCCTGCTGCTTTTGAGTGGAGTATTTTATAGATGTCTTTTAGGTCCATCTCTTCTAATGTGTTGTTCAGTGCCTCCGTCTCCTTTCTTATTTTCTGTCTGGTTGATCTGTCCTTTGGTGTGAGTGGTGTGTTGAAGTCTCCTAAAATGAATGCATTGCATCCTATTTACCCCTTTAATTCTGTTAGTATTTGTTTCACATATGTAAGTGCACCTGTGTTGGGGCATAGATATTTTTATCACTTATATCCTCTTATTGGAATTTCCCCTTTATCATTATGTAATGTTCTTGTTTTTCTCTTATTACTTCCTTTGTTTTGAACTCTATTTTGTCTGATACAAGTACTGCAACACCTGCTTTTTCTCCCTGTTGTTTGCATGAAATATCTTTTTCCATCCCTTCACATTCAGTCTGTGTATGTCTTTGGGTTTGAAGTGAGTCTCTTGTAGGCAGCATTTAGATGGATCTTGTTAATCCATTCAGTGACTATGTCTTTTGATTCATGCATTCAGACCATTTACGTTTAGGGTGATTATCAATAGGTATGTACTATTGCCATTGCAGGCTTTAGTTTCATGGTTACCAACAGTTCAAGGGTAATTCCCTTACTATATAACAGTCTAATATAATTCAGTTAGTATGCTATTACAAACACAATCTAAAGGTTCTCTTTCTTTTTTCCTCCTTTTTTCCTTCTCCATTCATTATATATTAGGTATATTCTGTACTCTTTGTCTATCCCTTGACTTACTTTAGGGGTAGTTGATTTGATTTTGCATCTGCTTAGTAATTAATTGTTCTTCTTTCTTTACTGTGGTTTTACCACCTCTGGTGACAGCTATCTAGCCTTAGGAGCATTTCCATCCAGAGCAGTCCCTCCAAAATACACTCTACAGGTAGTTTGTGGGAGGTAAATTCTCTCAGCTTTTGCTTATCTGAAAATTGTTTAATCACTCCTTCAAATTTAAATGATAATCTTGCCTGTACAGTATTCTTGGTTCAGGCCCTTCTGCTTCATTGCATTAAATATATCATGCCATGCCTTTCTGGCTGTAAGGTTTCTATTGAGAAGTCTGATGTTAGCCTGATCGGTTTTCCTTTGTATGAGATCTTTTTTTCTCTCCCTGGCTGCTTTTACTAGTCTGTCCTTATCCTTGATGTTTGCAATTTTAATTATTATATGTTTTGGTGTTGTCTTCCTTGGGTCTCTTGTGCTGGGAGATCTGTGCACCTCCATGGCCTGAGAGAAGATCTCCTTCCCCAGATTGGGGAAGTTCTCAGCAATTACCTCCTCAAAGACACTTTCTATCCCTTTTTCTCTCTCTTCTTTTTCTGGTACCCCTATAATGCCAATATTGTTCCATTTGGATTGATCACACAGTTTTCTCAATAGTCTTTCATTCCTAGATATCCTTTTTTCTCTCTGTGCCTCAGCCTCTTTGTATTCCTCTTCTCTAATTTCTATTCCACTGCTGTCTCCTCTAATTCATCAAATCTGCTTTTAAATCCCTTTATTGTGTGGTTCATTTCAGATATTGTATTCCTTAATGATTCAATCTCAGTCCTGAATTTGGCCCTGAGTTCTTGAATATTTTTCTGTACCTTCATGAACATGTTTATGATTTTTATTTTGAAATATCTTTCAGGAAGATTGATGAGTTCAGTTTCAGTTGGCCCCATTTCTGGTGTTTGTGGGATATTGGTTTGAACCAGGTTCCTTTGACATTTCATATTTGTATGTGGTGCCCTCTAGTGCCCAGAAGCTCCACTCGCTGTAGCTATTCAGCCCCTGGAGTAATGTCAGGGGTTGCAGGGGGTCACTCTGGTACATGGGGTGGAGGAAAGACCTATTTCCTGCTTCCCGGGTGCTGTGCCTGTCCCCACTGCCAGAACCAGTGGGCTGAACACACTGGTGTAAGCCTCTGTGCTTTGCATTTGTAGCTGTTATAGGTGGGGGGTCTCTCTCTGACTGGCCTGACACCAGTGCAGGGGCTGCCAGTTTGCAAGCTTTTGCCCACCTGCCTGGAGGAAGGTGCAGCAGGCTGCATATCATGGTGGGATCCGCAGAGCTGTGTAGCCAGCCAGGGAGATGGAGTACCTGAAGTTCCTGAAAGTTCCCAACCTGCTGGGAACAGTGCACCTGGACAATTTTGTCCACCTGTCCTTTCTCCTGAGCAGCAAGCTTTGTGCATTCCTTGCCCCTTTGGCAGCCCTCTCACTGTTAGGAAGTCTCTCAGACTGCTCTTCTTTCTTTTGTCCCAGAACAGCCGGATGTGGATACTTGTTCTCTACAAGCAGCTGGAATCTCTGTCTTTCCAAGTATTCTGTCTTAACTTTCCATCCCCACTAATCTCCAGAGCACCATTCCATGTAGGTTTGTGCTCCCAGAGCAGATCTCCAAGGCTGGGTGTTCAGCAGTTCCAGGCCTCCACCACCTCCCCACTCCATTTCTCTTCCACTGTTGAGCTTGGGTGGGGGAAGGGTTTGCAGCCTGCTGGATCATGGTTTTGGTATGTTTCCCTGTTTCATGAGGTCGGTTCTTTTCTCCAGGTGTATATAGTTTGGTGCAGCCCTCTTTTCTGTTACTCTTTCAGGATTAGCTGTATAACTATATTATCATATTATATGTGGTTTTGTCTCAACGCTCACGCCAACATCTTTAATCCTCTCCAGTATCTAATATTTTTAAAAGAAAATATATAAAATCAACATATCAGTTGAAGGTAAGTCTGATATTTCCCCATTTTTAGATCTTTCTTTGCTACTACAACAATATCAATATCAAATGAAAAAAAACTACTCAGAAAATTAAAGTGTGTTATTAATTACTGTTATGGAAATACCATCCTTTTTAAAAAATCAATACATTTTTAAAAGTTTGGAATTATCCATAAAATAAGAATATATATAGGACAGGTCACCTTCAAACCTGTAAAATGAAAAGAAATACTATGAAAAAGTAGAAGTGATTCCTTTAAAAACACTATGTATGTTTTCTCCCACTTTCATCTCTGTCAGAGTAACTAATACTAGAGTAATTTTCTCATTGTAAACAACTATAAGCTGAATAAGGTATGCAGAGTATTTCTTTTATGATGTTGGATGATGTGAAGTTCTGGACTATGATCCTTGAGGGAAGGGTAACATGTGGACTGAGTTTCAAATCACCCTGGCCTTATTCCAGAAGTCATTTTTTTAAATAAGTAAAACAATTTTTATTTTCCACTGAAGATCATTTTATAACATCTAAACACATCTTTGATAATATTCAGCAGATGGTGTTACCATTTGACTTTTAAAATTTTTTGAGCTTTATTGAGGAATAATTGACAAATATAATTGTATTTAAAGTATACAATATGATGAGTTGACATACATATACATCATGAAATGATTACCAAAATCAAGATCACTAACATATCCATCAGCTCATATATTAATTTTTTTTCCTGTGGTGAGAATGCATAACATCTACTTTCAGCAAGTTTCAAGTATATGGCATGGTATTATTACCTATAGTCACCATGCTGTATATTAGATTCTCTGAATTTAGTTATAACTGAAAGTTTGTACCTTCTGACCTACATCTTCCCATTTCCACCTCCACTCAGCCTCTGGCAATCTTTCTGTTTCTATGAAATCAGCATTTTTTGATGCCACATATAAGTGGTACCATATGGTATTTGTCTTTCTCTCTCTGGATTATTTCACTTAGCATGATGTCCTCCAGTTTCATCTATGTTATAGCAAATGGACTGCAGAATAAGATGGTATAGCCTAAAGAGATAATAGTTGTTTCATTAAACAAAGAGGTGGTAAAAAGAGGTGGCAAAAAGAGGTGGCAAAAAAGATTGGAGCTATAGAGAAAAGGAACCCCAAAATTATGACTTTATGAAACATTAAACTGCCTGTGGAAAGTGTGAAGATCTGAAGGAACAGCTATGGGAGAGCCCTGAGCTGAACCATAATCCTGGATGTCACACATCACTGGGGGGATAGGAGGTCCAAGTAGCAGAGTGGAGAGATTGCATTGAGCACCCTAGACATTCAATTAAGACACCAGAAAAATACATATTGGAAGTGGTACCCTGAAGTCAGGGCTACCATAGACCTACTGTGAAAAAAACATTAAAAAAATTTTAAAACAAACCAAACCCACAAAAGGATCAAGGTTTTCTGCCTGCTTGCTAAAACAAAAATCAACATTTTTTAAAGGAAGACATCATTAGAGAGACTGTCAGCGTATGACATCCACAATACAATTATTAGTTGTGTGAAAAAGCAAGATAATACAACCTGGGGGGAAAAAGGCAGTTAGTAACAGTGCTAGTGATGACAGAGATATTGAAATGATTAAACAAGTTTATATATTTTGAGGCAGAAAAATAATTGTGGTTGATTTTCTTTATCAAAATGAAAACATACCCCTCCATTCCAAACTTTAAGCATGATAAACACAAAGAATCTTCACATAAAAAACATCCCAGTTAAATTTCCAAGAAGAAAAAAAATGTGGTGAGGGAAAGAGCTGCAAGGGACAGAGATAGCAATTCGAGTTTAACTATGTTAATTGCTGGTTGAAACAAAGATATTGACAACATTTAGAAGAATATAGCAGAATCTATAAAATATCTCTATACATAACTATAAACATCTCTGATATTTAGGATATAATATGAAATTATTCAATATACAAGGAATTCAGAAATTTTGAATAATTCTGAAGGAAAAAAACCTCCACAGAATGCACAGGAAAAAAAAAATCTGCCAATTCTGAGATGGTCCAGATGTTATCCATAGCATGAGGTCATTAAAGCAGTGCACTATGTTCAAAGAAGTAAGGAAACATCATACTGAATGAAAACCAAGAAAACTTAGCAGATAAATAGAAACAATAACGATGGAGGGCAGAGACGGGAAACAAGCATCATGATTAGTTTTCTGAAAAATGCTGAGATAGAAACAGTATAGAAAGAACAGGAAGGATTCCACCTTTAAGCTAGGATTCCATTTTAAAAACCAGGAAGCTAGGAAGTTAAAATATTCTTTAGCCAACAGACAATAACTCAGTCTATTTTAGGGGCAGGGAAGGTGGTCTTGATTGATCCGTTCCCAGAGGGAAGCTGCTGTCCTGGAGAGGAACTGACCAATTTCTCGTTTTAAATTAATTCTGCAGAATTACCTGGAGGACTGATAATAGAAGAGACTTAATGTCTCTCACTAGAGTTAAGCATTTTGAGACCTTTTACAAGTTAATACCCCCTGGCCCTTTGAAAAATGCTTAAAAGACAGAAACCCCAGTATTTCAGTGCCTCCTCTCTTAGGACACTTACACTTTTTCTCTCCTTAAGTATGTAACTTTAAAGAGAGCTTTCTCACTGCTCAACTTAATTGTGTTTTGTCTCTCTGCACTTTTCCAGTGGTAAGCATCTTTGTTTCTTTCCTATTTCATTCTAAGTCTTCACTTAGTCTCCGCTTTACTCCTGATAAGAGGGGAGGGGCTATTGAGAGCTCAGATTTGGGCCTGCAAATTCCCCTTGCCTGGGTGACCAGGAAGGAACAGCATCTGCAGGAGCCTAATGAAAATCTCCCTTCTTTGGGAAGTTCTCAGAAGATAATCTCACTCTATCCCGTGCTCTGCATCTACCCCAAATCCTGGGGTGGTAGGTGCTAACTAACCCCCACACGATGCAGATCCAGGTGGACACAGGATGCAGGTGACCCTGGCTTAAAGAGATGGCAAGGGAATCTGCCCTATACCAAGAAAATGTTCAGTGAAGTTTCCCTCTGTATTTCTGCAATTTCCTGCTCTCAGCTGCCTGTAAAGCTGCTGCCATTCATTTCTACACTCACTCTAATGAATTCCTTCCTTACCTATACCCCTCCGACCTGCTGGAAAATTCTTCTGCTCTCGGAGTCCAGAACAATCCCCTGTTTAGGTTGAGGATTCACCTGGTGCACAGGCAGAGACCTCCTAGATGCAGCTGCCTGGCAACACTAAGAACAACCAAGGACCTAGGAATTTTGCCTAAGAATGCAGCAGCGCACTTTGAAAAAGACAGATTCA
This sequence comes from Smutsia gigantea, assembly GCA_032199065.1. Classification (NCBI taxonomy): domain Eukaryota; kingdom Metazoa; phylum Chordata; class Mammalia; order Pholidota; family Manidae; genus Smutsia; species Smutsia gigantea. Next base: position 91,515 of record JAVSCE010017080.1, read on the forward strand.
ACCCTGTGTTTATCGCAGCACTATTTACAATAGCCAAGAAATGGAAGCAACCTAAGTGTCCATCAGTAGGTGAATAGATAAAGAAGATGTGGTACATATACACAATGGAGTATTACTCAGCCATAAGAAGAAAACAATCCTACCATTTGCAACAACATGGATGGAGCTAGAAAATATTATGCTCAGTGAAATAAGCCAAGCAGAAAAAGACAAGTACCAAATGATTTCACTCATATGTGGAGTATAAGAACAAATAAAAAACTGAAGGAACAAAACCGCAGCAGACTCACAGAACCCAAGAATTGACTAATAGTGACCAAAGGGAAAGGGACTGGGGAGGATGGGTGGGAAGGGAGGGACAAGAGGGAAAAAGGGGCATTACAATTAGCAGATATAGTGTGGGGGGGCATGGGGAGGGCAGTACAACTCAGACAAGGCAAGTAGTGACTCTAAAGCATCTCACTACGCTGATGGACAGTGACTGTAATGGGGTTGGTAGGGGGGACCTGATGAAGGGGGTAGTTTAATAATCATAATATTGCACATGTAATTGTAGATTAATAATACCAAAATAAATTATAAACAAAAAAAAAGAACAACCAAGGAAATTATAGAACTGAAGAAATATAATATGATATTAAATACTGTAAAGAATTCATAGCAAAATGGAGATGGCAGAGGAGAGAGTCAGCAACTTTCAAGATAGAGCAACAGAAATTATTCAGGAGAGGAAAAAAAATGGAAGATAAAAAAATAGAATGAAAATAAACAATTTCTGGGACTTACTTGGCAATATCAAAAGGTCTAAAAAACATTTAATTTACTTAAAAGGAAACAAAAGAACAGGGCCTAGAAAAAGTTGAAAACAAATCTCAAACCAGAAGATTTCTCAATTTTTGGTAAAAACAAATTTACAAATTCAAATCTTAGGCATTTATACAAAATAAATGGACATCTATGCTCTCAAAAAAAATTTGGTACAAATGTTCACAGTAGCTTTATTCATAATAGCCCCAAACTGGAAATACTCAGATATATACTAATAGGAAAAGAGATAAAAAATAATGTGATAAGTCCATACAGTGGAATTCACTCAGCAACATAAAGGAACAAACTCCTGTAAATGCAGTATGTCTACATCTCACAGTCACTGTGATAGGCAAAAAAGGAAGACACAAATAGTATGTTCTGTGTGTTTTCATTTATTTGACATCCTAGACAGACAGAAATACTGTATCACTATGATAATAGAAATTAAAGTGTTAGCTGCTGAGGAGAGGTGAGCATGAGAATGTTCTTCATCTTGGCATGGGTGTTCACTACATGGGTATATGTGTTTGTCAGAAGTCATCAGACTATAACAAATGTCACACTGATTATGTTTATCACTTTGTAATCCACTAATTCCATTGTTTAAAAATATACCAATAGGACTTCCGGGAAGATGGCGGTGTGAGCAGGGCAGCAGAAATCTCCTCCCAACACTATATTTATCTACGAAAACACAGAAAATACATCTATTCCTAAAAGAGAGACGAGAATACACAGGAAAGCGCACAGCGTGCAGCTACACCCGAGAGGACTCGGCACCCCAAGAGGCGGGTAAGATACGGAGCCGCGACCCGGCGGGACCCGAGCCCTCCCCCACCCCAGCGCACCGGCGGGAGGAGAGGATCCAGAGCCGGGAGGGAGTGGAAGCACACCCCGCGAAGTAGTAGCCAGCCCCGGTGATCTGCGCGGGGAGCGCTGACCCACATTGCGCAGTGCAGCGGAGATTGGAGAGACAGAGGGGCAGGATCTGAGCAGGGAACGCGCCAGGGGGCTTGCAGCCGGCTCCCGGGAAGGAAAAAAAAAGTGCGCGCTTTCCTCAGCGGTCTTAAAGAGACAGGAGCCCAGCGGAGGAGCCGGATCGCCCCAGCACACTCAGCCCAGCAGGCTGGGAGTCCTGGGGAGTTTCAGACGCCTTAGCTGGCGACTGAGGAAGCGTAGCCATACTTAACACTTCTCACTGAGATCAACAGCCTCCTATTCGTTCCCACCCCTGTCAGAGCGATAAAGGGCCCTGCGGAGCGGCACAGTCACAGCTGTGGAATAGTGGGGCAATAGCGCCACCTAGAGCATTCCCACAGAATCTACGTCCGGTGGGCATTTTTTTTTGTTGTTGTTGTTTTTGTTTTGTTTTTTTGTTTTGTTTTTGTTTTTTCTTTTCTTTCGTTTTTTTCTTTTTTTCTTTCTTCTTTTTTTTCCTTTTTTCTCTTTTTTTTCTCTTTTTTTTTCTTCTCTTTTTAAAATCTTAAAGAGCCCAGCTGATATACGTGGCAACTATCAGTGACCAAATTATACAGCCATGAAAAGACAAAGGAATATGGTTCAGACCAAAATCAACCAGACAACCCCAGAGAGGGAGTCTGAAGGGATGGAAATGCACAGCCTCCCTGAAAAAGAATTTAGAATAAAAGTCATAACCAGGCTGATGGACCTACAGAGAAATGTGCAAGAGCTGAGGGAGGAAGTGAGGGAACTGAGGAAAGACAATACAGAAATCAGACAAGCGATCGAAGGGCTTAACAGCAGAATGGATGAGATGCAAGAGACTGTTAATGGAATAGAAAACAGAGAACAGGAGTACAGAGCAGCTGAGGCAGAGAGAGATAAAGGATTTCTAGGAATGAAAGAATATTAAGAGAACTGTGTGACCAATCCAAACGGAACAATATTCGCATTATAGGAGTACCAGAGGAAGAAGAGAGAGAAAAGGGATAGAAAGTGTCTTTGAAGAAATAATTGCTGAAAACTTTCCCTCGCTGGGGAAGGAAGTAGTCTCGCAGTCCACCGAAGCTCATAGATCTCCCAACACACGGGACCCAAGGAAGACAACACCAAGACACATAATAATTAAGATGGCAAAGATCAGAGATAAAGACAGGGTATTAAAGGCAGCTAGAGAGAGAAAAAAGATCACCTACAAAGGAAAAACCATCAGACTATCATCAGACTTCTCAACAGAAACCTTACAGGCCAGAAGAGAATGGCATGATATATTTAACGTTATGAAACAGAAGGGCCTCGAACCAAGAAAATTGTATCCAGCACGATTATCATTTAAATATGATGGAAGGATTAAACAATTTCCAGATAAACGAAAGTTAAGAGAATTTGCGTCTCATAAACCACCACTACAGGATATCTTAAATGGACTGCTCTAGATGGAAGCACACCTAAGGCTAAAAAGATGTCACCAGAGGAAAAAAAAATCATAGCAAAGAAAGGAGACCATCCAAATACCAACTAAAGGCAAAGAATAAAACACCTATTATGGAAAGAATGGAGGAGGAGGAATAAGAAGGGAGAGAAAGAAAGAAACATCAGACTGTGTTTACAATAACTTAACAAGAAAGTTAAGTTAGATTGTTAGATAGTAAAGAAGCAACCCTTAAACCCTTGGTAACCACGAATCTAAAGCCAGCAATGGCAATAAGTACATACCTATCAATAATCACCCTAAATGTAAATGGACTGAATGCACCAATCAAAAGACACAGAGTAACAGAATGGATAAAAAAGCAAGACCCATCTATATGCTGCCTACAAAAACTCACCTCAAATCCAAAGATATACACAGACTAAAAGTGAAGGGATGGAAAAAGATATTTCATGCAAACAACAAAGAGAAAAAAGCAGGTGTTGCAGTACTTGTATCAGACAAAATAGACTTCAAAACGAAGAAAGTAGCAAAAGATAAAGGAGACATTACATAATGATAAAGGGGTCAGTCCAACAAGAAGATATAACCACTATAAATATATATGCACACAACACAGGAGTGCCGACATATGTGAAACAAATACTAACAGAATTAAAGGAGGAAATAGAAAGCAATGCATTCATTTTAGGAGACTTCAACACACCACTCACTCCAAAGGACAGATCAACCAGACAGAAAATAAGACACAGAGGCACTGAACAACACACTAGAACAGATGGACCTAACAGACATCTCTAGAACTCTACACCCAAAAGCAGCAGGATACACATTCTACTCAAGTGCACATGGAACATTTTCCAGAATAGACCACATACTAGGCCACAAAAAGAACCTTAGTAAATTCAAAAATATTGAAATTCTACCAACCAGCTTGCATATCACAAAGGTATAAAAC
>JAVSCE010017082.1:0-101823 GCA_032199065.1 Smutsia gigantea
TAGCAATGGCAGTAAGTACATATCTATCAATAATCACCCTAAATGTAAATGGACTGAATGCACCAATCAAAAGACACAGAGTAACAGAATGGATAAAAAGCAAGACCCATCTATATGCTGCTTACAAGAGACTCACCTCAAACCCAAAGATATACACAGACTAAAAAGTGAAGGGATGGAAAAAGATATTTCATGCAAACAACAAGTAGAAAAAAGCAGGTGTTGCAGTACTTGTATCAGACAAAATAGACTTCAAAACGAAGAAAGTAGCAAAAGATAAAGAAGGACATTACATGATGATAAAGGGGTCAGTCCAACAAGAAGATATAACCATTATAAATATATATGCACCCAACACAGGAGCGCCAACATATGTGAGACAAATACTAACAGAATTAAAGGAGGAAATAGACAGCAATGCATTCATCTTAGGAGACTTCAACACACCTCCAGAGGACAGATCAACCAGACAGAAAATAAGTAAAGACACAGAGGCACTGAACAACACACTAAAACAGATGGACCTAACAGACATCTACAGAACTCTACACCCAAAAGCAACAGGATACACATTCTTCTCAAGTGCACATGGCACATTTTCCAGAATAGACCACATACTAGGCCACAAAAAGAACCTCAGTAATTTAAAAAATATTGAAATCCTACCAACCAACTTCTCAGATCACCAAGGTATAAAACTAGAAATAAATTTTAGAAAGAAATCAAAAAGGCTCACAAATACATGGAGACTTAACAACACTCTCCTAATTAATCAATGGTTAACGACCAAATCAAAACAGAAATCAAACAATATACGGAGACTAATGGCAACAACAACACAAAGACACAACTTCTGTGGGATGCAACAAAGGCAGTTCTAAGAGGAAAGTATATTGCAATCCAGGCCTATTTAAAGAAGGAAGAACACTCCCAAATGAATAGTCTAAAGACACAATTACTGAAAGTGGAAAAAGAAGAACAAATGAGGCCCAAAGTCACCAGAAGGAGGGACATAATAAAGATTAGAGAAGAAATAAATAAAATTGAGAAGAATAAAACAATAGAAAAAATCAATAAACCAAGAGCTGGTTCTTTGAAAAAATAAACAAAATAGATAAACCCCTAGCCAGACTCACTAAGAGAAAAAGAGAATCTACACACATAAACACAATCAGAAATGAGAAAGGAAAAATCACGACGGACCCCACAGAAATACAAAGACTCATAAGAGAATATTATGAGACTCTATATGCTAACAAGCTGGAAAACATAGAAGAAATGGACAACTTCTTAGAAAAATACAACCTTCCAAGACTGACCAAGCAAGAAACAGGAAAACTAAACAGACCAATCACCAGTGACGAAATCGAATTGGTAATCACAAAACTACCCAAGAACAAAACCCCTGGGCCTGATGGATTCACCTCTGAATTCTACCAGACATGTAGAGAAGAAATAACACCCATTCTCCTTAAAGTTTTCCAAAAATAGAAGAGGAGGGAATACTTCCAAACTCATTCTATGAAGCCAGCATCACTCTAATACCAAAACCGGCAAAGACCTCACCAAAAAAGAAAATTACAGACCAATATCCCTGATGAACGTAGATGCAAAAATACTCAACAAAATATTAGCAAACCGAATTCAAAAATACATCAAGAGGATCATACACCATGATCAAGTCGGATTCATCCCAGGGATGCAAGGATGGTACAACATTCGAAAATCCATCAACATCATCCACCACATCAACAAAAGAAGAACAAAAACCACATGATCATCTCCATAGATGCTGAAAAAGCATTTGACAAAATTCAGCATCCATTCCTGATTAAAACTCTCAACAAAATGGGTATAGAGGGCAAGTACCTCAACATCATAAAGGCTATATATGACAGACCTACAGCTAACATCATACTTAATGGCGAGACGCTGAAAGCTTTTCATCTAAGATCGGGAACAAGACAAGGATGCCCACTCTCTCCACTGTTATTCAACATAGTACTGGAGGTCCTAGCCACAGCAATCAGACAAAACAAAGACATACAAGGCATCCAGATTGGTAAAGAAGAAGTCAAATTGTCACTATTTGCAGATGACATGATACTGTACATAAAAAACCCTAAGGATTCCATTCCAAAACTACTAGAACTAATATCTGAATTCAGCAAAGTTGCAGGATACAAAATTAACACACAGAAATCTGTTGCTTTCCTGTACACTAATGATGAACTAACAGAAAGAGAAATCAGAAAAACAATTCCATTCACAATTGCATCAAAAAGAATAAAATACCTAGGAATAAACCTAACGAAGGAAGTGAAAGACCTGTACTCTGAAAACTACAAGACACTCCTAAGAGAAATTAAAGAGGACACTAACAAATGGAAATGCATCCCATGCTCTTGGCTAGGAAGAATAAATATTGTCAAAATGGCTATACTACCTAAAGCAATCTACAGATTCAACGCAATCCCTATCAAACTACCAACAGCTTTCTTCAATGAACTGGAACAAATAATTCTAAAATTCATATGGAACCACAAAAGACCCCGAATAGCCAAAGCGATCCTGAGAAGGAGGAATAAAACAGGGGGAATTACACTCCCTGACTTCAAGCTCTACTACAAAGCCACAGTAATCAAGACAATTTGGTATTGGCACAAAAACAGACCCACAGACCAGTGGAACAGAATAGAAAATCCAAACATTAACCCAAACATATACAGTCAATTAATATTTGATAAAAGTGCCTTGGATATACAATGGGGAGATGACAGCCTCTTCAGCAGCTGGTGTTGGAAAAACTGGACAGCTACATGTAAGAGAATGAAACTGGACTACTGTCTAGCCCCATACACAAAGGTAAACTCAAGGTGGATCAAAGACCTGAATGTAAGTCATGAAACCATAAAACTCTTAGAAAAAAACATAGGCAAAAATCTCTTGGACATAAACATGAGCACTTCTTCATGAACATATCTCCCGGGCAAGGGAAACAAAAGCAAAAATGAACAAGTGGGACTATATCAAGCTGAAAAGCTTCTGTACAGCAAAGGACACCATCAGTAGAACAAAAAGACATCCTACAGTATGGGAGAATATATTCATAAAAAACGTATCTGATAAAGATTTGACATCCAAAATATATAAAGAACTCATGCACCTTAACAAACAGAAAGCAAATAATCCAATTAAGAAATGGGCAGAGGACATGAATAGACACTTCTCCAAAGAACAAATTCAGATGGCCAACAGGCACATGAAAAGATGCTCCACATCGCTAATCATCAGAGAAATGCAGATTAAAACCACAATGAGATATCACCTCACACCAGTGAGGATGGCCAACATCCAAAACACAAACAACAACAAATGTTGGCGAGGATGTGGAGAAAAGGGAACCCTCCTACACTGCTGGTGGGACTGCAAATTAGTTCAACCATTGTGGAAAGCAGTATGGAGGTTCCTCAAAAAACTCAAAATAGAAATACCATTTGACCCAGGAATTCCACTCCTAGGAATTTACCCTAAGAATGCAGCAGCCCAATTTGAAAAGGACAGATGCACCCCTATGTTTATTGCAGCACTATTTACAATAGCCAAGAAATGGAAGCAACCTAAGTGTCCATCAGTAGATGAATGGATAAAGAAGATGTGGTACATATACACAATGGAATATTATTCAGCCATAAGAAGAAAACAAATCCTACCATTTGCAACAACATGGATGGAGCTAGAGGGTATTATGCTCAGTGAAATAAGCCAAGCCGAAAAAGACAAGTATCAAATGATTTCACTCATATGTGGAGTATAAGAACAAAGAAAAAAACTGAAGGAACAAAACAGCAGCAGACTCACAGAACCCAAGAACGGACTAATAGTTACCAAAGGGAAAGGGACTGGGGAAAATGGGCGGGAAGGGAGGGATAAGAGGGAAAAAGGGGCATTACGATTAGCAGATGTAATGTTGGGGGGGCACGGGGAGGGCAGTACAACTCAGAGAAGACAAGTAGTGATTCTATAGCATCTCACTACGCTGATGGACAGTGACTGTAATGGGGTTGGTGGGGGGGACCTGATGAAGGGGTAGTTTAATAATCGTAATATTGCACATGTAATTGTAAATTAATGATAATAAAATAAATTATATTAAAAAAAAAAACATGATTGCCAAATTTAAAAATGCAGTGAAGTCCATTAACAGTATAATGGATGTTGCAGAATGCTGAGTTCATACTCTGGGTTTTCTAGAAAAGTTTCTGGACAAGCTGCCTTCTCAGTGAAGCCTACCCTGACCACTCTGATCTTACTCTGCTGTTTATTTCCCACAGTTCTTAACCAATTTCTAACATACTGGATAATTCATTTATTTTTATAGTTACTGTATACACACACTCACACCTCCATAACTAGAATTAAGTTCCACGAGGGCAGGGATATTTAACTGGGTTAACCCCAGTGGAACTGTGTCTAGCACACAGTAGGTGCTCAGTCAGTATCTGATGTCATGGAGTGAATCAGCCTGAGAGTTAGGAACAGTGCACTTTGCATCCTTTCGTACCTGAAAATGCCTTCGTGTTGCCTTGGAGAAGAAAGCTTGCCTGGCTGCATGAGGTCATGCATTACAGTTGTTCCTTCCCAAATGCTAGGTGCAGGTCTGTCATCTTTTTGGCAATTAGTCAAACCAGTTCTTCGTCTGGGATCCTCCCCCAGGGCCCCTGCATCAGCTGCTCCTGCCTGTCAGGCCACCTCCCCCAGGCTCTGCTACCTCTTCCTGCATGAGGTCCTCGTCTGTCCCTCATAAGCCATGGACTTACTGTTCTCCTGCTTTCTGCTCTACTGTAGGCTAATGCTTCACAGCCCTGGGTTCACACCCATCCTGAGCCTCTGCTTCCATCTCGTTGCAGACCAAGGGAAGCTCAGTGGCTCCCTCCTGGCCAGCAGAAACATGAACGCCGAGCCTGAGACATAGCTGACCTGCTCCTCCTAGCTCCTCATCCGAGCTGTTGGTGACGAGGGCCTCTGGGCCCCTGCATTTGCTCTCTCCCTTCTGCAGCCCTTCCGTAACCTGAGTGCCAAGCCCTGGCCACCAAGCCCTGCGTCCCAGCCCTGCCCCATCTCCTTCCTCCCAATGCTGACTGCATTTCTCTGGCGTAGCTTTTCTCTCCCATCAGACTGTCAACAATTCTAGTTTAGTTTGAACCATATGAAATTGCCTTTTATTCCCCCCGGGTCAGAAATGGTTGAATATTGGCCATTTCATTTCCATTTCATATGGCTCAACCTAAAAACTTTCCCCAAAGTTATACATGTACACACTAGGTGCTTAACAAATACTTGTTGATTAACAGCAGAAGAAGAGAAGCTATAAGACAAGAAGATAATATCCTTCTCTCTAACTGGGTTATATTTAAGCCAAACCTACTTTAAAACATTAGAAAGTTCTAGAAGGCTTGACATGATCAAAGGTTGGCTGAATGAGTGTATTGTAGGTCCCGGTGGTACTGATTTACCCCGAGTTTGCACATTCAGGCCTTGGAACAGAGTGTTGGGTTCTGTGTCTCCAACTGATTAAGATCATGTGTCATCTGAAAATGAGCCAGGACCTCATTACTAGAGCTGTTATTTCTGATCTTTCTAATCTGCCACAGAATTTCTGGAAAATTCCTTACTGGACACGGGATGTGGCGTGTGACCCAGTGTGACTTTTTAAAAAATTGTGGTAAAATTCACCGAAGAAAATGAACCATCTTCATTTTCAAGTGTAGTGCTCGGTCAGTGACATCAGCAGATTCACACTGTGCGGCCACCCCACCACCCATCTCCAGGACTTTCTCATCTTACGAAACTGGAACTCGGTCCCCATTAAACATCAAACAACAAATCCCCATTCCCTCACCCCAACCCCTGGCAACCACCAGCCTACTTTCTGTGCTCATTAATTTGCTGACTGGATACCTCATATAAATAGAGTCCTACATACAGTGTTTGTTCTTTGCAACAGGCTTATTCACTTAGCATCATGTCATCAAGGTTCATGCACGAACTGCGTCAGAATTTCCTTCCTTTGTAAGGCTGAGTAATAGCCCTTTGCATGTAGATGCTGTATTTTACCCATTTGTCAGTCAGTGGACATTTGGGTGGCTTCCACTGTTTGGCTGTTGTGAATGATGCTGCTGTGAACATGGGTGTGCACTATTTCACGGAGTCCCTGCTTTTAATTGTTGTGCGCATATATCCAGAAGCAGAATTGCTGGATCATGTGGTAATTCTATCTTTAATTTTTTGAGGAACCACCATAACTTCTACCACAGTGGCTACACCATTTTATGTTCCCACCAACAGTGCGCAGCTCTTCCTATTTCTCTATGTTGTGGCCAACACTTGTTATGTTATTTTTTGGATTTTTGTTTAATAGTAGCTGTCCCAATGAGTATGGCTACTGTGACATTTTTATAAATCTGAGAGAAAATATCACACCATTAGAACTCACTCTCACACCCACAGCTGCATGTGGGGGCATAAACCTAAGTGTCTGCCTATCCTCAAACCTACACACAGCTTGGCACTAAGAAGCACATTCAACTTACGTTATACCATCTTGAAAGGTTTTTTGTATATCTTAATCCATAGGTATAATGAATAAAGTAGTTTCACCCTAATTTTAAAAAGATGAGCTCTGAAGGCAAATGATCATGGGACTGGAGGTTAGTGTTAAAAGGAAATTGATTCTAGAAAATAACATTTAAGATCCCCCAAAGTAAGCAATAAAGAATGTAATTTTGTCCCAATAGTGACCATTTCTCTTTCACCTGTGACTTTGATGGACTTAATCCCTTAGGATGAAGACAAGAAACCCAGCCCAGTGGGGACCATTTGACTGCAGATGGTTGCATCTGTCTGGGCTCACCTTAGACACCCTTGTTCTTCCATGTAGCTCTTCGTCTGCCTGTGTTCAGCTCTTGGTCCCTCTGCTGGCTCGTTTACATGCTGTGCAAAGCTAGGGGGCATCCAGAGGGGGGAGGGGCAGAGGGCACCTGGGAGGCCCCGGCGTGATGGAAGGTACAAGACCGTGCTGCTACTTGGAAGGGAGGAGGTTTGTAGATATGGTAACTAGTTGTTCTGGGATGGGCTGATAGCCTCTATCTCCCCAAGAAGTATGAGGGGTCACTGGGAGTTTTTTGTGTCCTCAAGGATGGCTTTTGAATAGAGCAAAGGTTATCCAAAAGGAAGTTACTTGAGTTTAAAAAATGTACAGCTACCAAACCCTGGTTCTTAAGTTTTTTAACTCACTTATAAATCTTCTATTTTTAAACCCAGCATTAAACAATTCCTTTTAATTAGTTGATTAATGTCTATTTTCATTTTAAAATGGAATTAACTAAACTTTTAAATTGTATTTATAAGTATTAATTCAATTTCCCCTTTTAAGTGCTTAAGTTATCTAATAAATCTTTCAAGTACTTAAGTAACCTTTGGAAATCTAATAAGTTAAACTTATAAATGCAGTGAATCTTAGGCACTCTTTAATATTCCAATGCTCTTTACATTTATTAAAATTCCAATCTAAATTGAAAAGTCTGCATTCAGTCATACATTTTAAACTAACAGGCCATGTTCCCTTATACATAAGCTACCAAATATGTACAGATTTTCTTATGTCAAAAATAGTAAGCTATAGTTTAATTCTTTTCAACATTTCTATATTTAATCAAAGTCCTCCTGACATTTATCTACAAAAGGAATCATGGTCCCCCCCAACAATGTTGGCATGACTTCCCTAAGAGCTTTCTGGGTTTGCCTTCTCAGCTACAGGAACTTTTATGACCAGAGGGGTCCTGGGCTCTTGCTGTGACCTCAGGGCAGGCGAGTGTGTGCTCTGCGTGTGCTGTGTGCTCCTGCAGCAGATGCTCTGGACCCATCTGCCTGGATTCCAGGGGCCCAGCTGTGAACTGTGTCTGCTCACTGAGGTGGCCAAGGGGTGGCAGGTTTGAGGAGGGAAGAGGCCTTTGAGGAGCACAGAGCTTTATGGACCTCGGGTTGGAAAGCACACCGCACGGCGGTTACTAGTGACAGGCAGGGGCCCCTCCTGAATGCCTGCCCACTCTTGTCTGCATAACGAGAGGCAGTTGCTGTGTTCTAGGCTCACGGGTGCTTTAGCACCTGTTTATTCCAGACTTATGTGCTGTTATAAGAACATAATTGCACTCACATAATTTCTCAGGTGTCATTTGGTATTCACTCCCTTCTAAAGAAAACCAAACTACAAATTGTAGAGGAGGCTTTATAGTGACTTACGAAAGAAAAACTGCAGAATTTCAATCAGAAGACCAGTTCCGAAAGGAAAGCCATGGGCCTAATTCTAAAGATTGGTGAATTCATACCAATGTGTTATAAGCTAAAAAACATGTTCAACAGTGTATCATCTTTTAGAATTCCCAACTTTAACTTAATTTTGTTTACTTTTTAAATGATTTCTACTTAAATTACCTATTTCAAGAGCCAATGATATCAGATAAAATAATCTTTCCTATAATTATGAAGATAAACCATGGGATCAAATTATATAAAAGGGAAAGTAGGGAAACTGGAAGTTTGTGGCGGGATCCTCACCTGGCCCTGGTCCGAGTGCCCACTGCACACGGGTGATGCTCTCAGGCTCAGGTTTGCACACGTGCTGGCAACGGGCTGTCACTGACTCTCTAAACAGAGCTCTGCCCAGCACTCTGGGGCTGTGAGCGATGGAGAGGCCCAGAGGCTGAGACCTGCTTGCTGCATGCAGACTGCCCCGGAGGCAGACAGGATTCTAGCGCTCAACCTGCCATAAAGCTTCGTGCAGGACCTTTTACCCCCAAGACATTGTGTTGTTCTTTGCTCCAGAGTGAACTTGCCCAGGGCTGAAGCCTCAGGTGAGACAGAGGTCCCAGTGACACTGATCAAGGAACTAAACTGGAAGGGTATTTGGCTGTGGAAAACAGAACTTGTGAATTGCAAATTTGGGGGTAATGCATGGGGGTGGTGCAGTCAGCGATCAAGGAGAGGAGGAAAAGGCCCCTGGAGAGAAGAAAATCGAGGAACTGGACTCATCTGGATGACCTTGGGCAATTATTGCTCTTAAAAATGTACTTCAAAGGTCTGCGTTCACATTGACGGGCAGGCCCACTGCTGTTACACAAGGCTTTGCTGAGTTCTCTCAGGGACTATGGGAGCTGCACAGGAAGAGAGTTCCATTGGCAAGGGGTGTGAGGCACAGCCACTTCAGACAGATCCCAGGAAGGCGCCTCAGCTGGGCTGGGCCAAGGCGAGGGGCTCTCGATATGCTGGACTCGGTCTTGCTGGCGTCAGGAACCGGCCTTGGAGCTGCCTTGCCTGCCAACCTCAGTAGTGGCACCAGGTAGACTTCCCTCTGTGAGCAGGTCCGGGGGTCCTCATGCCCTTCCGGAGGTCTCAGGGATGGTGCGATTCTGCTGCCAGCCAGGGTTCAGCGCTGAGATTAGGGGGTCAGAGGCAAGGCCAGGGGCCTGATACTGGAAAGGACTCCCCGCTCAGTGCTGGTGGAGTGAGAGGTAAAGGGGTCATCTTGCAGGTGGGACTATACAGGTATATTCTGAAGTTGGAGAGGAAGGTGTGTGCCGCTCAGCATGAGACAGATCCTTGCTCCCTGCTGGGAAGGAGGCAGGGGACTTTCCGATGAGTCTCATCTGTCACCATCGTGCTGAACACTGTTATTTTCCAGCCTTCGCCTTCTGACCACTGAAGGTCTGTGGACTTGAAAATCAGCACTTTCTCAGTAAGCTTCTTGAATGTTCTTGAACATCCTTGAATTTTATCCTGAATGTTCTTGTTTCTCAACTGAATGGGTGGCCAGGCATTTGGCAGTCAGAGTACTCTACCTCCTCCGCAGGCCACCATCAGGAGTTTCTGTTTTGAAAGTGAATCAGACCATCTCATTCTCTGCCAGACAGACTCTCACCCTCCGCAGCAGTCTCAGGGGAAACCTCATTTCTGTGGACATCACTGTGACCACAGCAGGTCTTTGTGAGTGGCACCCTAGGCTTCCTCCGAGCACAGAAACCTCGGCCCTGGTTGGTGTGGACAGAGTACACAAACAAGGTGCAGTCCAGGCCGGGAAACCACCGGAGAGCCCAGCCCAGAGGCCAGGGAGTGGAGCGCCAGCACACACAGCTGAGCCTCACAGGGCAGGTGGGTCATAACCTACTGCCGCTCCTGTTTGGGAGCCTGCCTTCCTGACTTCCAGAGCTGAGTCTGGAATACGTCTTCCTGTCTCCATGCAGCTAGTTTCTCACTCAAATACATCTCCTAGGGACCCCTGCCTCTAGTCTCAGCCCTGATGCTGTCTTCCACACTGTTGCCTCACGGGGGAGATGGTTATTTCCATAAGTAGCTAGTCCCACATGCTCCTTCAAAGCCTTGGCACTCAACCATCCCACCACGGGGCCTACATCCCCTCCTTTTGAAACTGGGTGGCCTTTGTGACTCTCGACAGTAGGGTAAGGCAGAAATGATGCTCTGGCACTGGAGGCAGGTCGTAAGAGTGCAGCTCCCACCTGGCTCTCTGCCTCGGGGCTCTCACCCTGGACGTAGGTCCCTATGCTCTGAGGGGGACCAAGCCCAGGAGGAGGCCCTCACTGGCCAGGCTCCCAGCACCCCCAGCCCTGACAGGAGGCCGTGTGAGCACTGTGAACTTGGAAGCAGAGCCTCCTACCCTGAGAGAGCCAACGAGCTGACCCCACACGGAGCAAGATGCCTCCCCTAATGAGCTCACACTGCAGGCTCATGAGCAACATAGACCTGGGCTGTGGTCTCAAGCCACTGTTCTGGGTGGTGTGTTGCACAGCAGAGGATAACCAAGCCCTGGGCACTACCACTTCCCAGCCCCCTCTCCCAGCTTCAGCCCATTCATGCTCTGCTCCCTCTTCCTCAGCAGCCAAGCCTCTAGCCATACTCCAGCCTCTAATACACTGTTTGCAGACCCGGGTCCGCTGTGCCCTCTCGTGGCTCTGTGCCTTTGTCCCTGTTCTTCCCTCTGCCTGGCACCGTCTTTCCATCCCCCGTTGCCGCCCTGTCTTAACCTAAGTCCAGGTGTCTTCAAGGCTCAGCTGGGAAACCACACACTCAGGAGGTTTGATCCCCACCTCAGCCAGAACTGGCTGTGCCCCCATGCGGGGTCCCACAGGGGCCTGTGTATGACCTAGTTGTAGCACTCACCACACTGCGCAGCAGTAGGGCCGTGTCTTGCTCTCCCATCAGAGGATGAGCTTCTTGTGTGAGGAGTGTGTCCTATTTGTCTTTGTGACCCCCGAGACTAGCAGTGTCTGCTACAGACTGAGTATTTGCACCCGCCAAAATTCGCATGTTGAAATCTTACCCCCCAAGTGATGGTATTAGGCAGTGGGCCTTTGGGAGGGGGGAGGGGATTAGGTCATGAAGGTGGAGCGCTAATGAGATTCATGCACTCATAAGAGAGCGCTCCCTTTCCCCCGTGCACCCTATGAACAGACAGTGAGAAGACAACCGTCCATGATCCAGGGACAGCGCCCTCACCGGACCCTGAATCTGCTGGCACCTCTAGACTGTGAGACTTCCAGCCTCCAGAACCATAAGATGTTAGAGCGGCCTGAACAGACTAAGACAGTGTCTATCATGAAGACATGCTCAATAAATATGTAGTGAATGACTAATTGCAGACCTGAGGACATGGAGCTACTGAGGTTGGGCCGGTAGTTACTTTCTGAGAGGTCCCACGGAGGTTTCCAGGGCTAGTCCTCTCTGGTGATCTGTGCCTGTTTCTACACCATCAGGTACTTTTCCTGGGTGTCACCAACTGCCCTTCTTGTTCGCACTCGAGATTAGCTCAGGCCAGACCATATTCTCAGCACATTCCTGGCTCTAGAGGACACGCCCCAGAGGTGTCCATACTTGTGACCAACACACAGGGTATAGAATGTAGGGTGGTGGCTTATGGAGAAGCGAGGGGGGAGGTACCTGATGGATGCATCCCCAGCTCTGGAATGATAACTTACATTATGACAACTAATGCTGACTAGCAATAAGATGAATTTCAAGTATCCCACCTATCACCTGAGGCAGGCTTTGGTAAACAAAACTAGGACTCAACAGGAAGTGACCAAAAGAATGTAAAGGAAACATGATGGGAAATTCTGAAGTGCAAAAATAGAAGTAACAACAGAAGAAGCTTAGCTAATTCATCAAGGACTTTAAAGCGAGCAAAATTCGTATTCTCCGATTGAGGAATGCTGCCGTCATGAAAAGGAGAAAGCATAGGCACAAATAGGGGCTGTTGATATCATGGGGACGTTGTCGACCTCGATGTGCAAGTGAGAGTCCAGGTAAGAGAGCTGAGGCAGAAAGGGGGAGAGAGCAGGAGGGCAGAGGCTCTGTCCACGGTGGGCAGACAGTCATTAAATGTGTAAGTTGGCCGAAGGCCCAAAGTTAACCTGGGGAGAAGCAAACAGTGACGTGATATCCTGAAAGGGTGGGAAGGGGAGGTGGAATGTGGAGTAGGCAAACTGAATTCTCTTCACATTGGCAGGCGTCTCATAATTCTGGAACAGACAAAGCTAGAAATTGTGGGTGAGGCCTATTAAAGATATTTAAGTACCTATTTGCTCAAGGCGGGAATATGAGAGGTAGGGATTACGAGAGGTTTCTTCCTGTTTATTTGTATTTTTTAATGCTTCTCAGAATAAAAGATGGATTATCTGTGTAATAAGAATAAATAAAACTATATGATATAAAAAGTAGTTACACTATACACAAATTTTACCCCCCCCCCGACATAAATTCACATATTCCGGTATGTAGAGAATGAGAGAGAAATGACCCCTCAAGTCGTGCAGTGTCTGTGACCCCACTGGGGGGGCCAGCTCAGGGCTTGCCGGGAAGTCAGTGTGACATGGAAATGGGGGCCTGCTCTTGTATGAGCCCCAGGTCCTGCATGAATCATGACACCCAGTGGGCCCCTGATGCTTAGAGAGAAGTGATTTCGTAAAACACACTCTCCTAAACATTAGACCTCACCCACCCCCTTGGAGCATATGCTGAGCCAGTGGGCAGAGAGGTCCGAGTTGGAATCGGCCCCAATGGCAGAGGCCCTGTACATTTGTGTCTAAATATTATTGTTAATTGCTCTGCATATACTGACGGTCAGTAACCGTCTCTGACTGTGTGATCAGTAGCTGGACCCATTAGGGACAAGCAGAAAACTACTCTATTCACTCTCCATTTTGCCTTCTAAGGCCTCCCCACCTTCCCGGCAGTCCCCTCAGGTGAGTCTCCTCTAAGGCTACGTCCTTTCTGCGGGACCGTTCACTGTCCTCCACAACACCCTGCGTTGTCCTCCAGCCAGTGTGGATTGCTGCCAGCCACACTTCATTCCAGCCTGTTCTCTTTATGCCACTCCCAGGAAAGGTGGCTCCACCCTTTAGGCTTCACAGGGTGGGAATCAGAAGTCCCTCTTCCCGCACTCCAGGGGCCCAGGAAGTGCCCCTCTCCACCTGGTCCTCACGAACTCCAAAGCACACCCAGGGGCTGAGAGGCAGCAGTGTCCTAAATAGTCCTCACGCTCAGCCTCTCCCACCAAAACCCACCACCACCTGCTGCTGGTGATGCTGCACGACTGGCTCCACAAGCCCTGTGCACTTTGGCTTAGGACACGGTACCTCTTGTACTGTCCTAGGAGGTGGCCCCTGCCACGTTGCCCTCAGCCTCTGGGCACCTACCACAGCAGCGAGAGGAGAAGTGTCCAGCCTGCATGCTGTTGCATCCTATAGAATTTTCTCTGTAAATCACAGGAGGCCCCAATGATTACCACTTAGAGTCAGACTTTTCTGTGAATATGTGACGGGAGGTGAGGTGGAAATGAACTTGTGTGAAGGTTCTAGACGGAACAAGGATGATGGCATGTGAAGCGGTGTGGGCAGGGGACAAGGGAAAGGAGGGCGTCCCGTCTGTCTGCAAAGGCCCCCCACCCTCACAGGGTGGATTCCCACCTGAGCCCATCAGAGGACACAGGAGCCAAGGCACAGGCGTTCTGTGGATGCAGCGAGGCCAGCTGGTGGGCAGCCAGAGGGCCCTGTCCTTCTGGGAGAGGGTAAGGGGTCCACATGGGAGCTGAGAAGTCTGCTCAGGGGCCAGGTGAGATCACCCAGTGTTTCCAGGAACTACTCGGCAAGACTCCAAAAGGGGCTGGAGACCTAATATTAACAAATTGGTTGAAACTAGAAAAATGAGAGTTATCCTTGGGACTGTCACAATAGGTAGCCTACAGGCTGGGGACCCTGGAACAACAGAGGCTATACTTTTAGTATTTCAATAATGTTGGGTTTAAAAATCCTTCCCCTACCTATTTCCTCTAGAAGACAAGCCCTAGAAAGCCCTCCTTGCCAGCTGGTGCTGTGAAAAGACATCTCTTTGCACCCACGTCTCCACCTGCATATGATTTTGACTTCCTGCTTCACAGGAAGAAGCTGCCGCCTCCTTATGTCTTGTGGATAAAAAGTGCTAGCACACCCAAGATGGAGCAGTAAAAGTCATGGCTGTTTACAATTTCACCGTCTCCAAAAATGGGTTTAAACTTTTCTCAGGGAAGACTGAGCTGGAAGACCATGGAAGACTCTTGGTTGCCCTAAGCCACCTTTAATTTTTATTTACAGTCCCAAATAGACCTTTGTAGGTGATGACAACATTAAAAAGGTAAATGCATTTAAATTATTCACTTGGTTAAAAATCATCACAGTATCTTGAGAGCTCATTATCCTCTCTGGGACTTCAGACTTTTATGGTCCTTTCTCTGAAAACACACTTAACATGCCCAGCAACCCCACACCAATATGCTAAGCCTTCATCTTGTCACTTTCTGACACCCACAGGCCTAATGTCCTAGCAAGTTGCTGAGACTGCCTCCTCTTGTCCCACATTGTCCTTCCTCAGCCACAGCCTTGCTCTCTGTGACCCCTGGGCTCCTTCCTGCAGGACAGATTTGCACAAAGACCTCTCTCATGGCTGTTTCTCTCCGTCTCTAGAGGTCCCTGGGTTGCAACCCAAGCCACAGCTAAATGCAGTGTCACAATCGGGCTGTTGTGTGAGCTGTAAGTCACTGGTGCACAGCAGGGGCTCAGGGCTGGCTCTCCGGGCACACCCGCCTAGCCCGTCCCTCAGGCTCTAGCAGAGGGGAGATCCCTGTACGGCCCAGTCCTCACTCCACTTTTCTGCCTCCCAGCCCTAGGGCATCTCTTCTCCTCCCCATGGCCCTGGTCTTGCCTTCTGTCTACTAATGCAAAGGCCCAGAGCCCAGGACCCAGACACTGCAGCCTCAAGCCTACTCCAGTTCTTTGGCCACTCATGACCAGAGCTGGCCATGTGTCTGGTAGCCTATCCCCCACACAGAGTTTGTGGTTGGAAATAAGCTGGTTGCCTGCCAGATCCAATCCTCACCAAATCAGGGATGGGCTCTATCCAATCTTTCATGACACCTTTAGGCTGCAGCATTTCTAGCCAAATTAAGAGACCAGATTAAGAGCTGGGCAGCAGCCTTGGGTATCAAGGCTGGTATGGCAAAGCTGGGGCTCATAAGTGGAGCCCAAGGATGACAGTTACAGAAGGACAGGCACTGAGGGAACCAGAACTTTCAGAGGGTTCAAGTGTGCAGGTAGAAAATGCCGTAATGCACATGCTGTCCAAGAGAGGAAATATGCAGAGCAGGGCTGGCACCAGTGAGGCCTAGCTGAGACAGGGATCTGGGATCCTCGGCCCTGCCATCCACTGGGGCCAGAGTACTGGGGGCAAATTCCAGAAAGATGGGAGGCAGGCTGGAGAGGAAGGTGTTGGGGAGTCAGGTCTATTTGAAATGAACCTGCAGGCTCTGTCCGGCTCCCTGCAGACCTGAGCTATCCAAAACAGTCACCACTAGCCGCATGTAGCTATCGAGAACTTGAAATGTGGCAAGTCTGAATGAAGACATGCTTAAGTGTACAACACCAAATTTTGAAGACATACCAAAAGATATGAAATATGTCCTTAATATATTTTTATATGGATAACACAAATATGTCTATTAGAAAATGTAAAGTGACATAATTGGGCTGCATCACATTTCTATGGGACAGAGCTGCTCTGGGCTGTTCACTCACCTGAATTCCCAGGTTCCTCCAGCTGGGTCCCCTTATGTCTTTTCAATCCATACTTCTAACTGCGACACAATACTGTTCTCAGAGCACAATGTATCTGCAACAGGAATAGGATGCTATAAAACAGGAACAGTGACAGAAAAAAATTAAAAATAACATGGCTTTATTAATAAATTTATCAGAAGAGTTGGGCAATAATTTTGAGGAAATCTAGAAACGGAAAGAAGAGATATATAAAAGAACTAACAATGAACTACAGCTGACCCACAGGTTTGTACTGTGCAGAAACCACTCATAGATGGATTTCTTACAACAAATACAGCAGAGTACTATAAATGTATTTTATCTTCCTTACAATTTTCTTTAAAAAATTTTCTTTTCTCTAGCTTACTTTATTGTGAGAATACAGTATGTAATACCTATAACATATAAAATCTATGCTAATCGACTGTGTTATTGGTAAGGCTTGCAGTCAACAGCACACTATTAGTGATTATGTTTTGGGGGAGTGAAAAGTTATATGTGTATTTTTGACTGCAGAGTGGTGGGTCAGGGCCCTAACCCCTACATTGTCCAAAGGTCACCTGTAGTTTGCTGTAGCTTGTTTTTAAACTCATATACATGAAATCAAACTTTATTATTTTGCATCTGACTTCTTTCCCTCCACATTACATTAATAAAACATTTTGTGTGTGTGTGTATCTACTTCATTTTAATTACTGGATAGTAAATCTGTTGTGTTAACATATAAAAATGCAGTATTCACTCTACTCCTGATAAATCTTTGGTGATTACTGGAAATAAATAGTGTTTTTCATTATCTAAATTTTAATGTGCGTCCTGAAAAAGTCATCTGGTTAAAAAAATAAAACTGAAGAAAGAATGAAAGTTAAAAGTAGGGAACATTTTGCCCATTTTATTTCAGGGTGCTAATTTCAGTTCAGTTAGTGAAAGTGATGCTATAGTGAATTTGTTTCCAGACCTCTCAATTGTGTAAAACCACTGGTCCAGCTTCTACTTCAGCATCCATGAGAATCCCCTAGAAGCCCACTAAATAAAGAACCCTAGACCCCACCCCCAGTTGCTGATTCATGGGTCTGGATGGGGCCCAAGAAATTTCGTTTCTAATAGGAATCAAACTTTGAGAACTATTGCTGCACGGTAAGTTTTTGGGTAGAAAGCGTAGGTATTCTGACCTGGAAACATCAAATCAAAGAGAACAGCATGCACATTTTTGTGTCACAAAATTACCTTAAAGACTCCTTACTGAAATCTTTTTGGGATCAAAACAGTCTTCTTGCCTGTGTGAAAGTGAAACTGCAACAGAGCTAAACCATTTGGCCAAGGCAACCAGATGGCCTATTGCACTCAATTTCTCAAGGTGACCATGTTGTCTCAAAGGGTAATAACTGCAAAAAATGAGTTTATTCATTCTTGAGGTATCAGTAATTGCTGTTTTTCTAACTCAGTGTGGTAAAGGAAAAGCCATTAATGGGAATTTCTTATTTATAAATTTGACATGGAAGATTTTAGCTAGATGTATTTGCAATCATCCATATTAAATGAACCTTTGAATGTTTTTGGCATTATTACTGATTGAAAACACTATTGCTCAAACACAATCTTGTAAAATTATGAAACGCTGTTTGGATATGAAAGTCAGAAGCTTGTCAGTGTATTCTGACATAGACTTTATGACTGTATTTAGTTTAGATAGGTTGTCTCTGTCCTTAGTAAGGGATACCCATGTATTGCAATCCTTTCTTATTGGACAGATATTTATGAAGACTTCCCTGTGTGCCAGGCACTGTGCTAGGTCTTGGGATATATTGGAGTGGAGGGAAGAGTAAAAATTGTCAGCCTTCAGGGAACTTATATTCTAGTGGGAGGTAGAGGAAGGACAATAAATCATGAACATAATCAGTGAGTAAATTACTTATTTTGTTAGAAAGTGATGAGTGCTATGAAAAAATAGGGAAAGGGGCTCAGTAAGGATTGTGGGGAGTTAATAAGCAGCATGGTCAGATGGGTCTTTTTGAGACAGTGACATTTTGCAAGGGCTCAAAGGAAGGACCTTGCCACATAGATGTTTGGGTAACAAATCTTCTAGACAGATGGAACATCTAATAAAAAGTCCCTGAGGTGGACACATGCCTGATATCTTTGAGCAATTGTGTGAAGAGCACACATTCAGTGTTTGAAGCTGAGTGAGCAAGTCCAGAAAACAGCAGCAAATGGGACAGAGAACCCAGAGGGTATGAGGCCTGGCCGACCAGTGTCAGGGCCTTGGCCTTCGCTCCGAGTGGGAGGGAGGGTCCTGGACAGAGTACAAATGTGGTCTGACTTAGTTGCTTTCATAACAGCTTTTTTGAGGTCCGCTTGCTGTGCCATGAGCTGGCAGGCATGTGGGGAACAGCCTGCAGAGCCAGGTGCCCTGTGACGTGGAGATGAGCGGATGACAGGCAGAGGACAAAGAGAAAAGCATCGAGGCCAGGAAACAGCACGGTAAGCGTGATGACAGCATGGCTTTGAGGAGGAACCCACGGGGGCAACTGGGCAGGGGCAGCGCCTCATGTCGAAGGGGAGCCAAGCCAGCGTGGATTCCTGAAGGCAGAGGAAGGAAGTCCGCGGAGGTGGAAATGACCGTGGTGCCCAGTGCTGCTGGAAGGGAGCTGAAGGATGGCCCGGAGGTCAGCAGGAGAGGCAGGAGACCAGGCTCAGTCCGTGTGAGAGGCAATGGCAGGAGGGGGCTTGGAGCCAGGAGTACAGACAGTTCTTCGAGGTTTGGTTACAAAGGGGAGCAGAGTAATAGGACAAGAGCTGTAAGAACTGTCAGGGTAGGAGATGTGTGAGTGTGTGTGTGTGTGTGAGTGTGTGTAAAGGGAAATAATATGTGTGTAGGCTAAAGAGAAACACCCAGAAGTAAGGGGGACAATCAGAGTCCCCCTCAAATCACTCAATGAACATGGGTGAATTCGAACTCGCTGTTTGAGATGAGAGAAGCCAACTCAAAGTGCAGCAAAAGAATGGGAATGAGAGCCCCACATGGCAAGAAAGGAAGGCTTCACGGACCAGAAACAGCATGTGGCTGCGACTCAGAAGAACCGGGGACCAGGTGTGCAGATGCCTCAGGAATCTCTCTCTTTGCTTTGCTTCTGTGTTTTCAGCAACTGCACTCTCTACTCTCACCATCATCGGCCCTGTGCACATGGCAGAAGTCATGACCGCTGAGAGCTCCTGAGAGGTTTTTACAACTTCAGCCTCTCAGAGAAAGTTTGACTCAAGTCTCTTGGTTTGGCCCATAGATTCAAGAGGAGATCTTTGACCAGCTCAGATTAGGAGCTGCTTATTCCTGGAAGGGTGAACTATGGCCACAGGGGGCAGATATTCACTTTGTAAGATGGTAACTATGTTGAGGGGTGAGGAGAAAACTAGGATCTATGCAAAGTAAAGCGTTCGCTACAAAGTAGTCCTGGGATTGGAATTTGTCAGCAGGTGGCTGGTTCTCAGCCAATAGAAATAGGTTTCCAGAGCCCTGAGGGATTATGCAGGCTCTAGAGATAAGAATGGTCATCAGTGGGATCATTACTGTTTGGGAAACTAACGAAGCCGAGGGTCAGCGGTCTGCACATCCCTTCTGCTGCTCTGGCTTCTGGCGGACCTTCCTGTACTGCAGGTGGGCAGACAGAAAATGCGCCCTGCCCAGAGGCCCTGCAACTAGGACTCTAGACACCACTTTGGGTCCACTTCCTGATGCAAATGGGTGAAATGTAGTTTGGAGCCAGTCAAGTGGCCAGGAAGGGAGAGCCAGAAACATCTACTTCACTGGTGTGAGCTGAGCAGGGGTGGGTGGTCCTGAAGCCGCAGCTGTGGGCCGCTTCCCGTTCTGCAGGCCCCTCCCTGGTTGTCAGGAGGCAGCCTGGCTCTGCTAGATGGTGTGGGGAGTTGCTCCAGGAGCTCCTCCTAGGGCCTGTTTTACAGCTTTCCCAAGCATTCTGGAGTCTGTGATAAATCCTTCTCTGCTCAACTAGCTTGAAGGGATTCTGTCTCCGCAGCTGAGCGTGGTGAATGCAGACAATGTGGGGACCATCCCTCAGAAGACTAAGGCAGAGCCATGGTGTCCAAACTGTGGCAGGGCAGTGAGGCCTGATGGCAGTGATGGAATCCAGACAGCCTCCCTGCCTTGGGTCTGGCTTAGTCCCGGGGCCCTAGGGTCTGGGGCAAGAACTGGCTTGAATGTGGCAGCCTGGTTGGGCAGAGCAGGAGACAGTGACTGAGAATTAATCAGGGCCCCCCCCACTGGCTGTGTGTGAGTAGACAATTGCATATTATCAGGCCTGTCAGGGATCCAACCTCTCCACTTTGCAGAAGAAAGCAGATGACACAAAACATATTTAGAATTGTGGGGGGACCCACGTCTTAAGCATTGTGACTAGCTCCTAATCCATACAGGGGACTTAGTAAATGTGCTTGGCGTGGTGTTACCCAGGAACTAAGGCGGTAGTCCTTGAATGGAATGTATTTTATTCATAACTGGAGACTTCCGCCACTCACTCCCCTTCAAGCACATGTGCATGGAGCCATCACTGGACACGAGAATTACAGTGAGGCCACTGAGAGCAGCAGTTACCGTCCTGTAACCCAGGGGAGAGCAGCAGCCAGGGAATCCTACGAAAGCCTCGTGGCCATTCCCGTGTGTCAAACAAACGTAAAAGCAATCTCCTCAAGATCAAATTCATACCCACCAATGAAGTCCTTGCCCATGTCGGCAGTACGAGGATGTTTAATCATAACAGAGCAATGGTACCTGTGACCCCAAACATTTGTTTCACATCTGAAACCCTGGACGTGAGAATTAATGGATTCATACAGGAATGCACTTAATTGTGGGAGATGGAGGACTCTGCCTGACCGGCAGTTACTCATTTTCCTTTGAATTCATTTCTGTGATGCAAACACAAAAAATGATTTCAAGAAGGAAAATCGTTACACTGCTCTTTTGCTTCCTGACCCGCACACGAGCTTGTCAGCTGGGTCTCCACTGAGCTAGCACGCCCACAGCCCCGCGCAGAGGCGGAGGTGGCTCCCTGTCTGCAGTGGCCCTGCCCTGCGCTGGACCCCGAGGAGCCCCGAGCGTCTGGAGGAGAGAGGAAGGCAGTTCCACCCAAGGGCAGAGGCACGGCTAGCGTGGGGACACTGAGCGGGAACTCCGAGGAGAGGCAGCCGGCAGACATGCCCGCTCCAAGTCAGAGCCAAACTTCAGTTTGGTTGTCATGAAGATAAAGAAAAATATAAAAAGCTGAAAGGAATAATGAATTCAACCATATGAGGCCAGGGTATTTATTTATTTTTTCAAACCCAAATCAACCAATTTCATATGTATGTACACCACCAGGAGGAGCCTGCTGTCCTGGCCCACACTTGGCCCCACCCCTGGCACAGCAGAGCTGTTCTGTTAAATAAATGATCCGTTTATTTATTGACTATAGAATATTGCATATTTATTGAACGTTGAAATTGAAACATTTATTTCAAGTGATCATGGAATGAAGGTAAGAAAATGGCTGGATGACAAGACCAAGCTGTGGGTGACATTTGTTTGTTTGTTTTTTTAAAGTAAGCCAAATACAGGGAGCTGAGGGGTGCTGGTCTTGGGCTCAGCTCAGAGGGTTCCAGAGTGACAGAAGCTGGAAACAGAAGCTGGAAGCTTAGCCGTAGCCTGAATTGAGTATTTGGGAGGGGTGTCAGAGTTGTAGGAGGAGAGAAACTAAAATGGAGTAGAATGGCAGCTGATGTCAGTGATGGACTGAAGTAAATGAGCCTCCAGCCATACGTCAGACCCAGCCTGCTGGCAGATTACTGCACCCAGCGGAAGACGAGCATAAAATAATACAAACGGTTATTGGGTAAGGTCTGTGATCTAACACTTTGCAAATCCTAAAGCTGTCTGTTGGAAATTGATTATATTTTCCCAGAGTTAAATGAATTAGGCACTGAGATAAGGCTCTCTCTTACTCTCAGTACACAAGTAATAGATATTTTTGAAATATCCTACCGTCATATAAATCAGAGGGCAATTAAGTTCTTCCAAGGAAGGTCTGGAGCAGAGAATATCAAAACAAGGCAGAGAAAAATGGTCTTACCTGGTTGAATATCAGAAAATTCCTCATGTTATTAAATCAAGTGCCATTTTGCCAACTGCCAGCGAATAAAATATTCTGGAAGCTAGAAGGAGCCCCAGTGTCTTCTCAGATCCAGCAGGTGTGTCTCGTAACTTTGGCCATTTCTTCCAAATGGGAGGAGGGCAAGGATGTTGGGGAAGGGGGGCTTGGGGAGGGGCATTACCAGACATGCAGAAGTGATAGAGGCCACACAGCCTTCCTTCATGAGGTTCAGTGAGCGTTCAAAAAAGTCATGAGGGGCCTTGTCCTCAACAAATTCGAGAAAAGTCACATAAAATCATTCAAACTGGCCTGGATTAGTCCAGCGTGCGCTCCCAGAGCCCATGGAGAAACAGCCACCTGGAAGCTGTGCTTCCGGGCTCTGTGGGTGGGGAGCTGTCTGATGCAGCTGCTCCAGGCCCTTTGGGAGGCCTTCTTCCAAGGCCCTTTTTAGAGAGGTCACGGTGGGAAACTGTAGTAGCATCAGCATGAGGGTCTCAGTGGAGAGCCAAGAGAGCATGAAGGTTCAGGGTGGGAGTCTAGAAAAGACACTTCTGGAAGTTCTCAGGCTCTTTGATTAAGAAAAACTGTGAAAGGGGATGCTGGTTTTCTTTCTAGATCAGAATGGGTTCAATAGAACCCTTACTTTAGTTTTTCAATTTCCTAATAGCCCCATATACTTGAAATCAATTTTAATAATATATTTTAGTTAACTCAGTATACCAAAAGTTTGTTTCAACATGTATTTAATGTAAAAAAAAGTATTGAGATTTTTTTTCTTTCTTTCTTTTTTTAGCAAGTCTTTGAAATCGTTTGTGTATTTAACACTTACAACCCAGCTCAGCCTAGACCAGCCACCTCTCAAGTGTTCAGTAGCCACACGTGGCAATGACCACCATGTGGGGCAGTCCAGCTCCAGACCAGCAAGCTGCCCTCTCAGCACACAAAAGGAGGCCAGTTGCAGGCCTAGCCTGCTGTATGGAAGTGTTTGGGCTCAGTTCTGATTTCCCCCTGTGATGGTTAATCCTATGCCCACTTGACTGTGCTAAGGGAAGCCTAGCAGACTGTAAAACATCATTTCTGGGTGTGTCTGTGAGGATGTTTCCAGAACACATTAGTGTCTGAATCAGTAGACCAGTGTGGGTGGGCACTGTCCAAGCCACTGAGGTCCTGAATAGAACGAAAGCAGAGCTGAGCTGGACGGCCCTCTGCTGCCGCACACTCCCAGTTCTTGGTCCTTCGGACTCCGTGTGGGACTGACTGACCCCAATGGCCCCAATTCTCAGGCCTTCAGACTCAGACTGAACTTTCTCGGTTCTTCCATTTGCGGACAGCAAATTGTGAGACTTCTCAGCCTCCATAATCATGTAAACCAATTCCTATAATAAACCTCATTCTATATCTTTACATATGTATATCCTATTCCTCTGGAGAACCCTGACTTGGCCCCTCCATAACAGGAAACCTGGAGGGTGAGAGCCCTACTCATCACAGACTCTTCTAGGCCTCAGCATTTAATCTGTGGGTGGTTCACCAAATACACACATTTGTTTTGTTCCTGTGATCGCTGTTCCCCCATAACACCTGGGTTCTCCCGGCTTCTTAGCACACATGCATTTAGCATGCCCTCTCTCAACTGGAATTGTAATTTGTCTCTCTATCCTGGCTACTCCCCCTTGTGCCCATTGTCTCCTAAACCTTTGAACGCCACATTGCCTTGAATGGGGTAGGCAGTCATTTTCTGTGGAAGCAAACGTAACAGAATTCTTTCCAGTATGAGAGAGGAAACACAACATGCCTTGAAAGGTGAAGTTCTATTAAGGGGGTGTGTTTGCATGTGACAAGCTCCTCTCATTCACTCTTCAGATATTTATTTAGTGGCTTCCATGTCCCCAGCCCTGACTCAGGACTGAGGAGAGGGGTCCATGTTGGAGCCCTCACTGGGGCCCAGTGAGGGAAGCATGATGCTCCTTGGGATCCAGTCCTCTTAGCCCAGCCTCCATGGAAGCACCTGGGACTCCACCCAGTCACTGTCACCTGCTGGGGTGGGAGCTGTGAGAGGTGGGGATACAGCGGGAGGCCACTGGGCTCAGTTCAGAGCAGGTCCCAGAGCGAGCTCCCAGGCAGCCCCCAGGGGTGCTGGTCTTGGGCTCAGCTCAGAAGGTTCCAGAGCGAGCTCCCGGCCAACCCCGAGGGTGCTGGTTGGCCTCTTCCTTGCCTTCCCCCTGTCTCTGTATTTCTGCCCCATTTCCTGCTGTGTGGAGCCCCAGCCCACAGAAGGCCAAGGGTATCTGGTTCTCTGGGCTTGAGGCCAAAGAGCAGAAACTCACTGCTGCCTCCAGGCCTTGGAGGTAGGTCATCTGGCCATGCTACCCACTCCCACCCTGCTTTCTGCCACTTTTACCAAGACATCCACACTGCCCTGAAATCCTACAAGACCAAGCTGCTGATCAGCTTCTGTTCTGGTTTTCCTTGTGAACCATAGCACACGGCTGCCCCAGCTTTCCAGAGTGGCTGGAGAGAAATAGGCGAACAACAGGAAATTATTTAGCAGCAGAGCAGATCCAGGAGGGTACTCGCGTGTGACCTGGCAAGAGGAGGGCCTGGCCTAGAGGCCTGGAACAAGCCCTGCGCGCTCTGGGATTCTAGAATAAAGTCGCAGTGGGAAAGGCTTGGTAAGGCAACATGTCCAAGCTGCCGAAAGAGGCCCCCTGAGGACTGCTGCATGTCCTCGGTTTCCCCACTGAAGAGGTAGGATCTGCTCAAGCTGTCACAGCTCACACGACGGCCCCACATACTGCCCTGGCCGCCTGGGCCCAGCTCTGCCCCGGGACTGCCCGGTCATTGCCCGCCTCCTCTGTGTCAGGCCCTGCCCCGGGCTCATCTTACCTCTCTTTCCTCCCTCTTGTCTGAATCAGTAGACTGTAGCAGCATCAGCTTGAGAAGTCTCTAACTCTGGAGAACCAACAGAGTTTTTTTCAGTTGTTTTTTTAGTGCATCTTCCAAAAGGGGAATCAGGGAAGGGAGAGGCAGGGCAGCCCAGTGACCGCGGCTCCTGTCTAACAGGCTTACATCGTTTTCTGAGTGAGAAGTCTAAAGCTAATGTCTGCAAATTTTTTATTTCAGCAGACGTGGTCTTAGATGAACCAAGCGGTGATCTGAGCACACGGGGATGATCACTGTGGCACTCGAGGGCCCGGCGGTGGCTTGTGTGAGCTGAGCACGGCGCCCCCACCATTCTGCCTTATCTTCCATCAAACCCTACACTTGCAAATGAAAGACAGTTACTTCAGTGGGGAGGCTTTTTTTTTTTAAAACAATATCTTCCATTTTATGGTTTCCTTCCTCCTGAAAATGTGGGGTTTGGGAATGTCAGCCTTCCTTCAGCAAGCCCTGCCTTCCTGCTCTGCCAGACCAAGGCCTTAACCATGGCAGAGGGGAGTGGGAGCTCAAGGCAGGTCTTCGGGGGTGCGGCACTTTCTAGGAGCCTGTACTGATCTCACCTCAAGGAATTACAGAGGCTCTTGTCTCTGGGGAGAGACATGCTGGGTCCAGTGCCCTCCCCAAGGACCTGCTTTGTGTTAAAGTGCAGAGAGGAAACTCAGCCTCATGACCCCTCAAAGGGAAGATATGGACAAACAGACAACCACTATTTGTTCAGACTGCATCCCAAAGTCACGTCCTCCTGCCCCATGAGTTTACATTCATGAAGAAAAGGGAACCAGGCGTGGTCAAAAAAGCAGGTCTTGGTTTTTCCCTTTCCAAAAGGGGAAGAAGCAGAGTCCACGTGGCTGAGCCGGCCAGTGTCTGTCCTGCCCTCTCCTTCCTGCGGGCCTTGGTCTGGCACTGTGTCTCCCGTTGTGGCTGGGGTTTTCACAGACCAGAGCAATCGCTGTTGTCACCAAGCAGAGCATGTGCTTTAGAAAGTTTCTGATCTCTGAAGTTCCATGGGCATGTCATTGAGAAGCAATGTCAAGGTCACAAACCCTTAAAAAAACCCTGCAAGAGCAAGGCTGTGGATTTTGGAAGACTGATAATGCAAATACACAGAGCGTCAGTGTAAGACAACTCCAGATGATAGACCCAGTGGGGCCAGGGCCAGATGGGCAAGGTTCAGAACATGCAGAACAATGAGGGACTTCTCCACACTCCTTTGTGCAAAGGGAATTTAGGAGACCTTGAGGCATGAGTTTTGATTGGACTTACAGTGAGGGTCCCGTACTCTCACATTCGAGAACTACCAGCGACTACCTCACTTTGGAGACGGAAGAGCCCCAGACAATGAGCAGAAAGGACAGACAGGTTGACTGCAGGAACAAGGCAACAAAAACACCAAAGCCACTCCTTAGTCCTTGGACGTGGAGACATGCTGAGGAGATTAGGAGAGATGCCTGAGAAGGAGAAGTAACTTGGAGTGATCGCACATCATTCATTCATTCATTATTCTAGAGTATTTATTGAGTGACAGCCACATGCCAGGCAAAGTACTAGACCCTCAGGATACAGCAAAGCTTGGGGCAGCCAGACCCCAGACCCTCCTTCTGAAGCTCACATTCTGGCAAGGAAGGTGGTCAGGAATTGCATCTGCCCCTCCAATCTGGGAATGCAAAAGGGAGACACTCTTGAGCCTGGAGGGTGACAGCTTGGGGACAGGAAGCTGTCAGAACACTGAAGACTTCATTGCTCCAGGAGTGGAAGACAGAGACCATAAAGAAACCACAGCATCGCCCTGTGGCTGGCAGCCCTGGGCCTCCCAGACCCAGCTGAGCACAGCCAGATGCAGAAAGGGAACAAAGACTCTTGCCTCGGGTCACCACTTGCAGGGCCGTTGTTGTCTATGAAGTGAAATGGCCAGGGTGCTCTGGGGATCCTTTACATTTGAAGTTTTAGACCAGTTCAGGAATTGATCCCTAATGAGGAATTAAGGGAAAACTAGGGGCCCCAGGATAATTTATAAAAATATTCAGTTTATTGTACAAAGCAATCATTGTCCCTGCATAGAACTCTATATAGGGGCCCTGTGCCTCACCTGCCCAGGCCTCTCTGCTGAGAGCTGATCTCTTGCATTAAGAAAACCAAATGTGTTGGGGCAGGAGGTGGTATCATAAGATCCAAGAACCTTAGCAGGTGCTATCTGAGCATTTCGGAAGTTGCACAGCTGAAATGGGCCCTGGGCAACCCCTGTTGCCTGCCCTACACAGACGGGGGCTAGGGGACACCTGGGGTGAAGAAGCCATTCCCAAAGGCAGGAATCATTAGCGGAGCAACTGTGACTGGCATCCGACTCTTCTGACACCCTCTAAGTTCCTTCTGACTGACCCCCAGGCCTGTGCTTCACCCAGCTGGCAAAATGCCACTGCAGAAGGAGCAAATTCAAATCTTCAGTCTTGTGACTCATCTCTCAGCCACGGGCCAACATTCTGAAGGCATGGTTTCAGAAACACGAAGGTTTTCTGTCTCTGGTGACCTTAGAGGAATGAAATAAGCTTGGAGGAAAAAAGAAATCTTCACACCAAGCAAGCTCCGCTTGAGAGAATACAGATCTTTTTAAGATATGAGAAAGCACAGAGTACCTTAGAAATACCCTATTTCATTTACAATAGGGCTGGATTCGAAATGTGAAAAGCTGGAGAGGCTGCTCAGAAACAATGGAGCAATTAGAAAGTTGCTTATGCGGTTAGTGATGCAAATGTGATATTTTGTAAAGCCCCTGACTCTCTTAGTTATTGGAATAAACCTAGATTGAATCTAGCCTGAATCACATTTTCCTCCTGAGATCAATATGCTGCATCTCTCTTGCCTAAATGCAGAAAACTTGAGAAGTTTTCAGGAAATGACAGTTAAATTGGGGTTAAGTGTCACTCTTAGTGACACATCCGCTCCTCTCAACCAGAGAGTTCCTTGTATTTGGGGAAAAAAGATTTTTTCCTCCTCCACCAACATCAAGCTAAGCTCTTGAAGATGTAATTCTCATTTGTCAGACCTTCAAAATGCCATCAACATCTAAAGCTTCTTTTGCTTGTGTCGAGGACTCTGGTCCAAGTCCGACAGCCAGTTTCTGGTCATCTGAAGTAGCTCACATCAGGCCACCTCCAGCTTTGATAGCTCACCCCACCTTGCTGCTTGCCCAAGACAACCCCAGGGAGTCAACGTAGAGAAACCTCAGCCCATATTCTGCTCCTGCTTCAAATCATTTATTGATGGCACAAGGGGGGGTGTGGCTACTTGCAGGGTAAGTCCCTATACCAACAAGCACAGCCCAGGAGATCATTTTTCTTGTAGTTAGGGGGGTTGGACATTCATAATAAAGGGGACCAAATACAGGACACCTTCTTGGAAGGTCAGCTAGCAAACACTATAAAGCAATAGGGTGTGACTGTCATTTCTGGATTCGACCATGTACCTGCTGCTGGAAGGAAGTCTCTGTCCAACATACACACTCACACATGCACACACACACACATGTACACACACACCTTTCTACTTACAGTCCCCACCCATCCTCCTGAATCTCCTTCCCCCTCGTTCGCTCACTCTTGTAAATAGACCTGCCTAGATGTCTTCAGGTGTGGGCGACCCAGCTGATGAGCACTTGGCTGAGAAGTTGATTCCTGGTTTTATGACTCAGGTGCCGGAAACAAGAGGCCCTTTACCCAGGGCTGTTACTATCTTCCAGCGACCAGACAGAGGCTCTGCGCAGCCTTCCCGTGTCCCTATGCCCCATGGCAGTCACCAACTTGTCCTTGGCAAGCAAACTCTTCCTTTGCGAGCTCTCTCACAGGCATTAGGCTTGTCCCTTGCTATCGCCGGAGTCCAAGTCCAGTTTTTCTGTTTAAACAGAATCGTAGCGGGTCCCCCTGACTCTGGCTCTGTTCACTCAAATCTACCTGCCCTGGGCTGCCAGATGAGTTTTTGTAAGGGGTCACATCTGGAGTTACTTCTCGCCTGATCATTGGTGGCTGCAATTCCCTGCAGTATGAGGGTAATTCACAGGTCAGCCTGGCATTCGCAGGCCTTCACCAGGTGGCCCAGGTCTCCACTGACGCAGCGTGGCCAGTGAGTGAGACAGCATTCCGGATCAAGCAGAGCGGGGTCTTTCTCCCCGTTCTGCCACTCACTAACTGGTAACTTTGAGCAAGTTGTTCAACTCTTGAAGCCTCAGGTTTCTCATTTGTAAAATAAAAAGACTACTATTATTGAGTGCCTCCTCCCTGCCAGGCTCTGGGCTGGGCGCTTGTGAAGAAGTGACCACAACCACTCTGACGATTCACAAGGTCCCAAGGTCCCAAGGTCACGGTGTGTTTGTATTGTTGCTGATGTCTTTGCCAACATAGCCACTGGTGATCAGAGGCAGGTGGCAGCTTTTAGGTCATCCCCCCATCCCATCCTTTCTGCGAGGTAGAGGGTCACAGCGATAGCAGATATCAGACGGACTTCTCGCGCTCTTTGGTAGTAAGCAGCCCAGAGAGTTCTTTGTGCAAGTTCGGAGCCGTCCAGGTTCCCTGGCTTCTGGGCACTGCCACAAGTCCCTCGCACAGGTGTTTTCCTGAAGGCGGATGCGGTGATGTTTCAGGGGCCAGTCCGTCTCACCTGTGAATAGGATCGGGCAACAAAGCCCTCCATTAAATGACGGGAGCTAGAACCACAGGAGTCCAGGCACCATTCCACAGAGGGCCAGCTGCTGGGGGCGGGGGGCATATTCTTGTGCTATTTCTAGCCACCATGAATTTCACCAGTGAAACATTTCTCACATCTCTCAAGCTAATTTTTTAAAAAAGCTCTAATGCACACACTTTGATAGTGAGAATGGAAGCACCGGTTATAGCCTGTGCCGAAGCGTGGACTCTTGATCGGGGCCTTTCAAATGCTATTTAAATAATAATCAGGAGCAGAGGACAATGGCCAAAGTGGGATATGGCAAAGTAAACGATCACAACATGGAAGCACTTTCATAGCCCACCTCCACCCCTCACAGCCATGGTGCGAGATGGGCACCACCACCTCCGTTTCCCCAGCTCTGGAGTTTAGGCAACTTCTCCAGGATAATACAGCAGGCAGTCAATGGAGCTACAGTGTAAACACAGTTCTGCCTGACTCAAGGGCTCCTGTCACCTCACACAGCCTCTGCAGTGCTTAAACATGCTGGGACACAATGACTGAATCAGTCATCAGTGACCCTGGGGACACATTGGAGAAGACCTGTCAACACCTACCCTGAAAATGTGTCCTGAATCCAGCCACTTCCCCCCATACTCTCAGCCCTCGTCTCTCTTCTGGGCTCACAGAAGACCGTGCTCCCCAATCCCCCACCCCTATGGTGTATTTTCTCCTGGGAGAACAAAGTGACCTCTCAGATTTATAAATTATTCTCAGGTCATTCTCCTGCTCAAAATCTTCCACTGGCTTCTCATCACGTTTAGAATGTAGGCCGGAATTCTCCCTGGGCTCAAAAGGTTCCAGTGACCCCTGCCCCTTCCTCAGCCTCACCCCTCCAGGTCCTCCCTCCTCCACCTGCAGCCACCAGGAAGTTTACCTGCTGCTCTCCAGCCACTCCTCCCCTCGCACACCTGGCCTGCCTGCTTTCTCCAGCCCAGACACTCTTCTGCCAGACTGGCCTCTCCTTAAAGACTCACCCCCAAGAGTGTTCTGACAACCTATTCCGAGGCAGGACCTGCTTCTTGCCCCGTAGCTGCGTCCCCTGCTTTGTTTGTGAGAGTGCTCACCATGCCCCCAAATGGCTGTGGACCCATTTGTTGGGTTGCTTTTGTTTTTCATCCCCTTAGACCCTAAGCACCTTGAGGGCAAGGACTGAACATATTTGTTTGCTGCTTTGTCTCCAGTGCCTGGAACAAGTGTCTGGCCAGTTACAAATTCAGCAAAACTTTTTCAAACATGTAAATCAAAGAATGTGCTAAATCCCAGAAACTGTTGCATCTGACACACTTCAATGTACAAACTTCAAATGACTACTGGCCTTAATCAACACATTTCTAACATCCAGTGGTAAAGGGCTCTGGTACCCACCCATATCTGGCTTCCTGCTATTCCAGGCTCTCAGGAGGAGTAAATGGATAGCTGGGGCCAGTAATAAGTCCTGGCCAATAGGCTGAGAGCAGAGGTGACTTAAGTTGCTTCTGGTTAAAGATTTTGCCTCTGGGCCAAGATCCTTCAGAACTCTCTCTGCTGTGGAGCCCAGCTTCCAGGCGATGCAGGAGGAAGATGGGGGAGCCTCTGTCAGCATAGGCCCCTGAGTGACTGTATGGGCTCCCCTCCAACCCTCCCCAGACACACACTGTTGGTGAAAAACAAACTTTTTTGTGTTAAGTCACTCTGATTTGGGGGCTCAGTTTTTACCAGATTGTCACCTAGCCCATTGTGATTAATGCACATTCCATACTGATAAGACATGAAAAGAACAATAAATGATGAACTTCACAATTTTCATTTGAGACTACCTGCTGTAGCATGGACAATAACCAACTCTGGATTTTATGGCAAGGTGATGTATCCAGAATTGCCTTTCTGCTGACAATATCCAGCCTGGGGCCATGGAGCAGGGAGTGAAGTATGTCGCCCAGCAGACTAGCCTATGGAGGTGCGTGATGTGGCCGCTGAACCCCAGTCCAGAGCAATAAACAGTAAACCAGCTGCCCTTTCATGGATCTCCCATCATACTGGCTTCTCTGATGTTTCAATAAAGCCAGCCTCCAGTGCAACCAATGTGGGATGGTTGCTCCGGAAGCTACACCTGCCACCAGGTGGGACAGGGGCTATCAGGATGTCACTGACATGTCTTCATGCATGGGTGATGGCAACAGGGACGCTAGGCCTTCCTGCTTACAGCAGCCCCCGGGCTGTGAGAAAGTCCTCTGTGTGAAGGGATGGGCAATTGGAAGGGAGTATCACCACTTGCCAGGGCCTCCTGCTGTTTAGTTGGCCCTCCCCAGCCCCACCCACAGGCAGCCGTGAACTCGGGAGAATTTGATGACTCGGGGATCATGGGCCCAGGCTGTGGCCAGTTTAGAGGAAATGCATTATCCTTCATGAAATGATGGCTGTATTATCTCCCGCCATAGGAACTCCAATCCCTGTACACCGTATTCCCTCCTTGGTTGTGTCTCCATGCCTCATTCATTTCGAGACTTTGACTGAACACCTCTGTGTGCCGGACTTATGTCAGGACACTGAGGTGCTCCAGTGAGAAAAGTGGTAAGAAGACACCTGCCCTCAAAGAGCTTAGAGTCTAGCTTATTAGGGAAAACAGAAAACCTGGAGGTAAGTCAGAGGGAAAAATAGTTGTGATTAAGGGAAGAGTACCAGCCTTTGGAGGAACATTTAGGTACAAACAGAAATGCTCTGAGTCTAGACTGCTGTTTTATATTTTAAGAGTTGTCGTGACATTTATCAATGTTATCATTCTTCAGGAATGCATTTTGTAGGGTGGGAAAGTCTGTAGTCTCCACCACGTGGGGTCAGCAATGTGAACACATTTAGTAAGTTCTATTTTCTCTCTCACCATTTCTTGACCAAGCCGCACAGAGGTCTCTCTGCCTGCTTTTTCCGTTGGCCATCCTCATCATGTCACTGCCAGCTTCCATCATCTTTTTTACATAACCTCTGCTTCCCCTTCCCTGAGCCATCTTCTCAGTAAAACAGCTCACTTAGATCTTTATGAAAGAGAAAGAACTCTGGGGTGGCTTTAATGAACAGAAAAGTACCCAAGCCTGAGTCATTCAGAAACAGACCAGCTGTGCAGGGGAGCCCTGGTTTTTCCTCTCTCCTCCGTCCCTGAGGCTTCCTGTTATTGCCAGAACTGGACAGGAGGTAGAATTGGGGTGACCCAATCCTCCCATTGTTGGCCTGCCTGTCATAGACCACAGTGTGGTCAGAAATGTTCATAAGAACTTGGGGCGCCTAAGAGGAGGCCAGCCCCACTGAGACGTTGGTCCAGTGTGTCAGGTTTTGATGGAAACTACCTTGCCATGGTTAGATGAGACTAAAGGAATATTACTCTAATTAGCTGGCACCATACCTAGTTTCCATGGTCCCCAGCTGGAGGGGATGTTTGCTTTTGAGCTAATCACATATGCTCCCCACAGTTGCTGGGTGAGCAATGAAATCAAAATAGCATCTGACATTAATTCCCCTTGCATGAGAGAATCCCAGGCAAGGTGGAAGGTACACTTTTTTCTTCTCCTGTAGGAAAGCACAAGGTTTACTTTAGCAAGTCAGAAAATGATTTTTGCTCTTTAACGAAGAAGCCAAGGATTAGATTATGGAAGGAATCTGAGGCAAAGTGGTTGTTTCTGCCTGAGCAGGGAAGTTAGGAACCTCACTCCCTCAGCTGTTCCTGTGAGTCCTGGCATGTTAATAACTCAAAAGAGCTCACAGGAAGGAGCAGGTGTTGTAGTTCCTACTTTTCTGTTCTACCTCTGGATTCTCACAGAGTCCTGCTGGAGGCTTCACTCTGTACGCTTTATGAGCACGTCTGAATACTGACACTTGCCAGGATGCCACGGCCTCTTTAGGAGGTGAGTTGTTCCTGGCTCTTTGTCCATAGCTGGATCTGGATGGCTGCCTCTTCAGCCCTCTCTATACCCAGATCTCTGCCATGTTACTTTAGTTTTCCCCTAAGAGTTAGGACATATTCCCTTCCCTTAACTTTGGCCATGTGGCTTGCTTTGGCCAATGAATGGAAACAAAAGTGGTGGTGGCTGATTCTGCACTCAAGCTTTACGAGGCTTTGCTGTTTCTCCTTGCTCTCTTGCACCTCTTCCTGGCCGTGAGAAGCTCTTCCCCTAGAGAGCTGCTGTTGTCCCTTTCCCCAGGGTCTCGGGACAAACACACATTGAGCAGATCTGAGCTCAAACCTCAGTGAGAAGCCACAGCCAGCTAGCCCCTGGTTGGAAGCAGGCTGGCCCAGCCAAACCCAGCCTGGATCAGCCAAGCCCCGGCCAGCCTGGAGATCCAGGAGCCACAGAAATGCCAGCTGTTGTGTGCTGCAAGCTGGGAGGGTGGTTGTTATGTGGCATTATCATGACCACGGTCATCCGATACACGGGTACTGTGTTTTACAGTCATTTGGAGGGCTGCAAACTTGAGTTGTAGTTAAGAGATCAGGGTTTACATTTTTAAACAACTCTAGTATAGCAACAGGTATCTAAGTTATTGGGGCAAAAAAGGTTCCTCAGATTGCCAAAGGTCATTGCACAGTAGGAGACTTCACTCTACTTTCAAGGAGTGCCTATGTCTATTTAATCACAAACTCACAGCTCTGGCAGGATTTCTTCTTGATCCCATCTAGGAATGATTATGACAGAAAATAGTCTGGATAGCTGGAAATGCAAGTTTGGTTAAAAACAAACATGTTTAGAAATGAATAGATCGATACAATGAATTGTTGAAAAACACTAGTCCTCCATTTATCCACCTAACAAGTGTGAATTGACAGCCTCCTTTGTCAGGCACTCTTAGGAAATACAGCAGGGAATCAAAGCAGACTGTTCTGGTGGGTACGTTCTAGAAGAGTTTTACCACTTTGGAGCCAGTGGTGTCCACTTTCTTTTTATGCACATTGGTAATCAGATAAAAGGAAGACCCACAGCCTGTTTGTAAGGCACCCAAGCAGCCCAAATGTAATGGAACAGACCAAACAATGGTGAGAGCCTGCCTCAAATATGAAGTAAGCTTCACTGGTAGAAAATACAACTTTATTTTTTCTAAACATAATTTAAATTTTAAAAATCAGATTTAAACGCATAGATATATTTGCATATCCATGTTCATAGCAGCATTATTCTCAGTAGCCACAAGGTGGAATCAAGCCAAGCGACCACCAATGGATGGACGGATAAACGAATGTGGTGCACACACACAGTGGAATACTACTCAGCCTTAAAAGGGTAGGAGGCTTTGACACAGGCTTCAACGTGGATGAACCTTGAGGATATTAGGCTACGTGAAATAAGCCAGACATGGAAGGGCAAATATCGTGTGATTCCACTTCTGGGAGGAATCTGGAGTAGTCGGATTTATAGCCACCAAAAGTAGAATGGCAGTTGCCAAGGGCCGAGGGAGGAGGAATGAGTATCCATTTCATGGGGACAGAGTTTCAGTTTGGGAAGATGAAAAAATTCTGGAGGTGGATGGTGCTGATGGTTGTGACAACAGGGCAAATGTACTTATTACCCTGCACTGCACACATAAAACAATTAAAATGGTAAATTTCATGTTAAGTCTATCTTAGCACAATTCAAAAAATGTATTTTAAAATTTTAAAGGGAAATAATAAATAATAAATAATGCTTTAAAATGATTTTCAGACATTTTAAAACAACCTGTTGATGAAATTAAAAGTTACCTGTGTAGAGGGTGAACACCTTGATGTTCAAACAGTCAGTTAGCCCTGAAACCAAAAGTTTTAAATTCACAAAAACATTGCCAGATAATCAATATAGGTGTGATTGGCTAAAATAATTGTGAAGGAGCAGAAATAACAGAAAGGCTGTGTGTGATGTCAGGCGGGGCACTTGGCCTCTCTGGTGCTCCATGGCATCCTCTACAGGGAGGGGTCAGCGTCAAGGATAAGGACTTGGCTTCTCTTGGCAAAATGAATGAGGTTACATGTGGTTGCATCTTTGCTGTTATGGAAAACCATGCCTTACTGCCAAGGTCAGTGCCAGCCCTGGTCCTGGAGGCACAGGCCCCCTTCCTGCAGCATGGAATCACTTCGCAGTTGTACAATAGCAAGACTCATTTCCTTTTGCTCTGGTGCCATCACTGCGGGCCTCGCAAGTAGCCTGCCGCTCAGAGTTTTTCCCTCGTCTCCAACACGCCTGCTCCTCTATCAGTAAATGATGAACTTGGGGAAAAGGAAGGGCAACACTAAAGCCATGCTAGTCAGCTTGCTTCGTGGAGATAACAGCTCATGGAGGAATTACTTTGTTGAAGAAAAGAAAAAAGTATTGTTAGATTTGATGCTACAGGTGTCAACCTGAAAGCTTGCCTGGACTTGCTTTCCTGTCAAGGGAAATGAGAAGTCCCGAATGTTTGACCCTGAAAGAGCAGACGTGGTGGACTTCCGTATGCCCTGGCAGCCACCTCTGTGCGGCTCTGTGGGGCGATGCAGGCTCGTCAGGAAGGCAGTCGCTGGGGTGGGGAGAAGCCTCAGTGTGCAGCTGGACTGC
Source organism: Smutsia gigantea (assembly GCA_032199065.1). NCBI lineage: Eukaryota > Metazoa > Chordata > Mammalia > Pholidota > Manidae > Smutsia > Smutsia gigantea. Next base: position 36,520 of record JAVSCE010017082.1, read on the forward strand.
TCAGCATGGGTAGTGAGCGGGAAGGTCTGCAGGGAAAACAAAAGCTTTGGATGCCTAAAGGATTTATAAGGGGCAAAATGAAAACAGGGTCACTGTGGGTGTGTGTGTGTGTGTGTGTGTGTGTGTGTGTGTGTGTGTGTACTTGAGAGCGACTTTGCATAACCCACTTTTGTTTCGGATGAGCTTTCAGAGACATGTTCAGTCGGTGAAGCCTTGGTGTCTACTGGGCAGTGCCAACAGTTCTAGAGAAGTCTGTGTTGTGTGAGTACAGGGGGACTGTCACAATGACAGTGACAGTAGCAGCCAGAGTCAGGCAGTGCCCAAGCACACGACAAGCAACTCCCAGCTGGGGCTTCCTGGGCAGCCTGAGCTGGTGACCCGTGTGCAGGACACTTGCTTATTAGGGAGTGTCAAGGTTCAATGCCTGTGCAAGGGAAGGGACAGAGCCTAATTGCCACCAGGAGTCGGATCAGGATGGCCCTCCACGGGGAGGATGATCCGGCCAGACTGTTACCCCTCGTGTCCATCAGGCACTGGATATGGGCTGCCTCAGGGAAGGAGGTGTGACTTTGGGAAAGGAGGCCGTCTTCAGGCAAGGCTGTCCCCAGAGGACTGACAGCCGGGGATGGTCTCTGGCAGCTGGGAGAAGGCCTTCCTTTCTGAAAGGGCATCTGAGCTTCACCTCGTTGCATCTGCCACGGAGAATGAGCCTGGGAGATGGGGGAGGGGGAGGGGGGAGGAGGGAGGGGAGATGGCTATATTAGGGTGTATTACAGTGCAGGGATAAGCAGCCGTGTTAACTTCACTGAGCTCCACCTTCTTCATTCGCAAAGCTCATCATTATCTATTTTACGGGATCAGATGTATATGGAAGTGCACAGTAAGTTCACAGAACTATACAAATAAGCACGTGATGCTATTACATAATGCTCTAGGAGTCAAGAAGTTCCACCGTAACTATTCAGCCTTTTAGTTTTCCAGGCCAATGGTTGTCAAATCACTTGAGGAATGATTAAAACACAAATTTTCCAGCTGTCTCCAGAGTGTCTGGTGCAGCAGGTCTGGGGGGGCCTGAGAATCTACATTTATAGGTAGCTAGGTAATTTATTAGTGCATGTAGCTCATTGGAAATATCCTATTGGTTCTGGTTCTCTGGAGAATCCTGACTAGCACACATCTCAGCATGCCAGTCCGCCACTGAACGAGAGGCAGGATTTGTAAACAAAGTGCCTGAATGCATCCTCTGCTGCTTCCACTTTAGGAAGTGTAGAAAGCAGTGAGCAGCTGTGATGAGTAACACAGGGATTGTCGAAGGAGGGCCGTGAGAGCCAGGGTAGTTCTGTCCTGAGGGGATGCACAGAGCCATGGCATGATGTGATCCCGATCTTTCTGACTGTCTCAGGTTTACCACCGAAGACGCGGTCTCAGGCCCCATATGCAGCTGATTCCCAGCCCACGAGTAACAGCGTCAGAGGGACCCCGCCTTTGCCTCTGTCGGCCTTCTTCTGATGTCTGATCTTGCTTTCAGCCCAGCCTTCCTCTCTGACTTCCTCTTCTGATCTCTTCCTCTTTTTTATTGCCTTGCGTTTTCTCTACAATTAGCCTCATTTTGAGTCTTGTTCTCAGACAAAACCCTGAAACACTTGCCCTGGTGTCAATTACAGTGAAAATCCCCAGCCCTCCACTGCGCCTGTTAATCCTATAATCCAGCACCCATTTCTACAAGACAATACACAATTTTCACTGGTCCAGATTCCAAGTAGGTCAGCAGCCGATATTCAGCTGATTAGAGGCTCCCAGGAATCCTACAGATTCAGAGGCCTTGTAACTTCAGAGGCAGCATCTTTCTAAATCAACCCAGGCTCCTGAAGAATGCGCTTGGTGGCACTTGAAGCAATTCGGCAGCAATAAACCTCTGCCAGTTTGGGAGGAAGACGTGGTTCACACTGTAACCCCTCTGCTGAGCTGTGTTGGATACAGCAGGGGTTTCCATCTTTCTATAAAAAGGAAGTTGAATAGATGCATTTCCAAGTGGGAAAGTAAAGCCATTTCTTCCACAGGAAAGTAGTTTCTTTAGGGAAAGCCCTCTAGCCAATCAGTGTGTGTTAACTAGTAGAGTCTGAGGGTCTGGGTCACCATCCTGGTGTGAGGGAGGCGGCACCTTCCCAGGAGCTGGCATGTGTGGGGCAGAGAACTGAGGGTTTGAGGAAGTCGGACTTTTAGTGTTGGTGCCATCAATGATTTCTGGACATACTCAGGCAAGACAATCTGTGTCTTTAACACAAAAGGAATGAATGGCTTTTCCTCTTTCCTTCCAGCTCAGACAATTTGTGAATGGATGAATGTGTAGAGGCCCTTAGAGCCCATCATGTACAGAAGCCAAGCACGATGCTGGCCCAGGCCTGTGTCAGTCTCCTCCCAGGTGTTCCCTGCTCCCTGGCAGTTGGAGGCTGCATTCCTGGATTCTGGAAAGGCAATGAGGGTGGAGGGGGAACCCCCTGGGCAGCCAGTCCTCTACTGTTCCCTTCCTGTCTGCTGACAATATGCAGGGGACCCAGAGAGGAGCCCATGGCTCTAGGAGAGGGCGAGCCGTGGATGGAAGGGGCCTGGGTTTCTGGGTGACCACACGGAGCAGAGGACCCCCTACCCCAGTCCCCACTGCCGCGAACCTGCTTCAGACTGTGACCTGAGAGAATAAGACCTGATAGGCCGCTGTGCTGTGAAGGTCATGTTCCGGAAATCAGCCCACGTGTCCTGTATGTGGCCACAGGACCCAGGTGGGGCCTTGAGGACAGGGGCCGGTGTGTGGGGGTGTCTTTGGTTGGGGAGGGGCTCTCAGCACCCCCCCCACCTCTCAGGGGAGTACCAGGGAGCTCAACAGGTCTTCCTAGACATCCTAATTCTTAACCACTGGTGATGAAACAAAACAAGTCTTAGGATAAAGAGCAATCTGAAAAAGTCTCTTTAGGAATAGACTCCTTAGGATAGGGAACATCACTCTAAGAATATCTAAGTTCCTTTACCCTGGTTAATTGTGGGCCAAGCAGCCTTTGCATTTTGACTTGGTCTCCCACAACCCAGAGAGGACCCTTGGGTCCAGTGATTGATACCCATCATCCTGACAGGTACATTGCCCCTGGAAAGCAAGGAAAAAAAGACGAGAGAAAATGACAGAAAGAAAGATAAGGAAGGGAGGAAGGGAAAGGATAGGCATGGGGGGAGAGTGGGGGGCACAAGCCACGGACGGATAACCAGGACAGCGCCCCCTCTCCGCGTATGGGCCCAGTGCGTTCTGTTGGGACCATGGGGGAGGAGTCTGGATGAAGAACCCGTCAAGACCCAGGCTTCGTCTTCACTTTAAATGATACAGAAGAGGATGGGGTGGTGCCTTCCAGCAAGTGCATGCTAGATACCCTTTCCTCTGAGGAAGCCGATTACAAAACCCAGGAGTTTCCTTCCTGAGCAAAGGATGACGCCCTTCCTCATTTACAAGGGGGGCAGCCGGCCAAGGCCGTTTGCCAGCCCTGCAGCAACCCAGGCCCGGCTCCCGCCCCGGCCGACTCACGGGCTCCTGACCCGGGAGCGGTCACAGCCCCTCTCTCCCTTCCAGGGGGCGGTGCAGCAGAGTGGACGAGAGGAGGCTTTGGTTTCAGGCTGCTGCCCCCCGCGGCTGCAGTGCGAGCCCTGGCCAGGTTAGCAGGTCCTAATCACTAGATCTTACCTGTGATTACTATTTGTCAAAATGCCACTCACAAGCCACCTCCCCTAGAAGGTGGCCTTACGTATTCCCAGATTTTGACTGATGCTCTAGTTTATGGGAAAGGACTGAAAGAATGAAAATAGGGACATTCTGTGCCTTCTTTTTCCTCCTTGCTTGCAGAAGGGAGGGTGGGTTGACTTGGGTCTGGGAAGAGCTCCCTCAGGGACTGGGGAGTCCTAGCTTTGTGCTGCCCCACAAGCAGACCCTGAGTAAGGATTAAGGTGCAAGGGTATTTGGTATGTGATGGGAAAGGGAGGGAGAGAAGGGAAGGCTGCCAGGAAATGACCGTGAGGCCAGGAACTGCTGCAGTGCCCTGGAGCTTCATCCCTTTGGGAACTCTGGAGGAACCCCCCGCCTCGGGGGGAGGGTGCTGGGGGCTTGCACAACCGCCCGCCACTCGTTGGTTGAAGATGGCTCCCGCTTCCTGCCTCCACTTCCTCAGGGCAGGCAGACTGTGCCGGATGCACTGCATGGTACGGAGGATGGACAGGGACAGAGCCGAAAGCGATGATCTCTATCCTCCTCATGGGGCACCAGGCGCTAAATAAGGAATATCAGTTCTTCTGAAATTGCCTTTGGTTGCTGCAGTGTGTCCTTTTCAGTGTGAGCGCTTAAGCCTGGACCGCAGGGGTAACCACTGTATTAGGGCTGCACATTCTCGTGTCTATGTCCTCACCCCACCAGACACGTGTGTGTCTGGCGTTCTGCAGCTTGCTGCCATCTGTGGGTGCTTCTGACTGTGGAAGCCTGGAAATCCAGCCCCGAGTCTCAGCAGTTGGACTGGAAGCTCCTCAAGAGCTACTGGGGATTTCCTGCTGCTGTGTCTTAATCCTGTGAAGTCTTAATCGTACGTCCAGAGGGAGAGAGAGAAGAGGCAGGCAGAGAGAGAGATCCCTTTGATCAGGGAAAGGGTCTTCACAGACCCAGCTTGTGGAGTTTTCCGTAGGGGATCATCGCACTTCTGTGGCATTTCATCAGTCTCTTAACTGTTCACTGCCAAGGACTCAAATCAAAAGTAATTTTGTTTGGGGCCTCTGACCAGACACCACTTAACTTCCTGAGCAGAACTCATTCTGAAACATGAAACACTAGGTCCCAAATGTCATTGGGAGGGTGCAGCCTGCTGGTTGCTTCCTGTTGTTGGAGTTTATGAGCACCACTACCCAAGTTCAGTTTAGATTGAGAGTCAGGAACTTTGATTCTGCCCGGTCACAGCTTAGGCTTCCATTTTCTCCTTTTTCTATTGAAGAGAATAATCTCTGGCCTCTATGCTGCACCCAGGGGTCCTGGCTTGATTAGAGGGATAATGAGCCAGAATGGATTGGTGGGAGGAAAAGGAGTCATTCACTTCAGGAGCTGCATTAACCTGGCAGGGCTGTCAGAGACCATTGAGCACAGCCCCTCTTTCTGGGCTCCAAATGGCCCCCCTGTGCCCTGGAAGAGGGATTCCAGCTCCAGGGAGCAATGCGGGCTTCTCATCCGAAGGATCAGACCAGTGTCTTTATAATCCTTGGCTGCCTCAGGATGGAGGTGTTGGCTGTATTAGTTACAGCTGTATAAATGCCACGTAAATATTGATATTGTTTTAAATTGTCTATTAAAGGAAAAGGCTAACTCCATGAAATCATTTTAAATAAATGTAGATCTTCTGGCTCCCTGGCCTCTTCTCTCATCTTCAGATACTTCAGAGCTTTTCCTTTAAAATGAGCTCCAGCCCACAGCACAACAGGCAGTTTACCCTGAAAACTGGCCTGAGCTCCCTGCCCAGCTTCTTTCCGTGGAAAGATCCCTCTTCCTAATCACTGTACCTGCTTCTCTTCTGAGGAGCTGAAAAGGAGTTAGGGGGGATAAATGGGAACAGAAGAGGAGGGGCGGGGGTGAGTAAGGAGGAGACAACCTGGGATTTTAAAAAAATGGAAGAAAAGAAAGATGAAGAGACAAGACAAAGAGGGATGGAAATAAATTCCCTGGAGGGCAGGCATGTCACAGCCCACTCCTCTCCTCACTCCCCAGGCCCTTCCAGGCATCCCCTTGCTTTCTTCAAGATTTCCCTCAATCTTTATTTTCTTCTGATATCCTATTGGACTTCCTCTGCCCTTTCCCTGTGGGTTCATGTGGAGGGCAGGAGCTGTCCTTTATATTCCTGGACCTTTCACAGCACAGAGGAAAGCTTTCAAAAAGTCAAAAATATGATGTCATCCCAATCTTGAATAAATATGTGTCAAAGATCTATTAAAGCATTAGTAAGGGAAGACATATAATAATGCTGGTTCAGAAATCAATGTAAGTAATTGGGTATTTATAGGATTTTGAAAAGCAGATGCCAGAATAAGATTGTTAGTTTGATAGAACATTGGCTAATGTACTACAGGACAATGAAACCATAGCTTCTGCAGTGGACAGAAATTAGGAAGTAACTTCACAGCGTCTCACTCTAGTCAGTATACAGCAATATCAAAAACAGGTCTGATACCTAGATATTTAAAAATTCCTAGGGTAGTCCTGTAAATGCCATAGTGTGACATTGAAAGGACAAAAATCGACAATTTTTCTTAAGGTAGGTGTTCACTAAATATTTATTGAGTGGACTACATGAATGAAACATAAATCTAGCAACATATCCTGTAAGTAAATACATCTTTTCTATTTCTAATTCCCCCAATCTATTCAGTGTCGCTCTTACAGCCTTTACTGGACTGTGGAAATTTGAAGGGAGCAGGCCCATTGACATGAGAATGGCTTTTTATATTGTGTTATTAACTTATCTTAATAAAGCCCTGGGTCACATGTCCAGTGTGGAAACCCACAGCATTCAGTGACGCTCTCCGTGTTTCGTGGATGCTGTTAGTAAATGTCAGAATGTATGTAATGTAATCTCATAAATGCGCAGGCTTCCTTTCCACCAGAGCTCCTATTTCATTGAAAATTTTCCATATAACCAAAATATAAAATGGTGCTTGGAATATTAGCTTTTATTCAACCTTAAATTAAGTCTAAATCATTTACATGAATAAAGGTTTTCAAAAGGCAGTATACTTAAATCCAGGTCTCATAAATAGTAAGGTCCAATTGAATGGAAACTAATTAGGAGTGTTTTAAAAAGACCATTGTTTAAAACAATTTGCTAAATTCTTGGGTTCTTCCTCCTCTCCCAGCTCTGTGCTAGAAGGCCAGAGCTTCGCTCAGCTAAGTGCTGAATGACAACCCCCAACCTGCCTCAATTGCCACTGCTAAAATTCATGCCTCTGTCCCTTCACTAGCCTTGCTTGCTACTGGTGGGAGCATGGCTGTGCCCCTGGGTGCACAGCCTTAATCTAAAGTCCAGCCCTGATGCCTGTGTCCCGTGAGGGACTCAGAGCAAGCCAGGTGGCATCTGTTACTGCCTGGTCTTTTTTTGCAGGTCTGTTTTCCCAGATTGGGTCTTCAGTTTTCTAGACCTGCTCTCAAGGAGGGGGGTCCATGCTTCTTCATCTTTTGAGGGCTAACAATTCTGCACCTAATTCTAACGTGTGGGTTTTTCCCCACAAGCAATCATTCTCTGTGACACCAGCTGGGTGTCCTACGATTCAACCCAATTCCGTCTACCTAGAGACAGTGTCAGACCCCACAGGTTAGGGGCTTAGTCCCACAAGATTGCCTCCTCCTGCTCCACTTCAGATGTCAAGTGTGAGTCCAGGTTGTCACCGTCTAATCAACCAGACTTCTAATCACCTGGCTATAGATTGGAGGGTCCAATGATCCCCTCAGGTTGGACTGATTTGCTAGAACAGCTCACAGAACTCAGACAAAATAAATTCACTAACTAGATTACCATTTTTTTAAACAAAAGGATATAACTCAGGAAAAGCCAGATAGGAGAGATACATAGGGCAAGGCATGGGGAAGGACCTGGAGTGTGCATGCTCTCTGAGCAGACCATTCTCCCTGAGTCTCCACATGCTCACCAATCCAGAAGCTCTCTGAGCTCAGGCCTTTTGGGTTTTTAGAGGCCTCACTACACAGGAAATGATCAATTACATCTTTGGCCATTGGTGATTGAACTCAGTCTCCAGCTGTTGTCCACTTCCCCGAGGTCCGGCAAGGTTCCAAACCTCTAAAACCTAAGGTCGGCTCCAGGGGCAGCCAGCCCCATCCGTAGGTTACCCAGGGGCTTAACAAAAGTTTCCCCAGTAACGTAACAAAAGCACCTTAATGGCTCTCTTCACAGGAAATGTTGAGGGTTGTAGGAGCTCTGTGCCAGGAGTGGGGATGAAGACTAAATATGTATTTCTTATTACATAAATCACAGTGCCACCAGGGCACAGACGTCTTTGAGAATCTGCTGAAAGCTAAGTATGGGTCCCCTCCTTCAAGTGCAGACGCACGCACCTCCACCTGCCCTTTCCCATAGAGCCTGGGCGGCTGAGGTGGTGGGATCCTGGGAGGGACATTTGGAACCCAGCTGAAGCCTCCACACTCAGAGCAACAGTTACTTCTTCGAAGTGTTTGCAGACAAGCCTCCATGGTCATAGACGTGCATCTCGGAAGAATTTTCAGTAAACATAAAGATGCAGGTTGAAATGTTCTTTGGGGGTAATAGAAGACCCGTTTCCCCACAGGTGGCTGAGGCCTCTGGGAGCCACTTCCCTCAGGATGGGGCAGGCCCTTGAGAACCTTCCTCACAAGGTGGAGGCGGCTGAAGAGCCATGTGTGTCCACCTGCTGTGCTCCGGTCCCCTGCTGGTCACCCCATCCCTAGGCTGTGCGTGTGCCCCCCCTTCAGGGGAGTCATTTCCATGTGAGCACGTGTATGTTCATGCATGTGTGTGTGTGTGTTTATGAGCACCAGCTCCTCCCCGGGAGGCACTCTGTCTTTGCCCACTTGTTCTAACAAAGGGGTTTCCCACCGTCCCTTGGGTGCGAATCAAAGCTCAAAATCAGACGTGATAAGCAGTCTCAGGCCTTAAGGATTTAGCAGAATTACGGGCTGTTCAGGCCGGGACACAGGATCCGTTCGGAGGGGCAGTTGTGGAGCTCCTCAAGCGCCGAGCTGAGGAGCGTGGCTTTTGTTGTGGAGTGAAAGAGAACACCACCGGTAAAGGGAACCATCATTTCTTTTACCTGTTTTGTATATTCTGATGTTTATATATTAGCCTCTGTGGCAGACAAAAACAGCCATTCTTCCCTTCCCTCAGAATAACAAAGTCCACGTTACTGTCCAACCAAAAGACATTCCAGCCTCCCTCGGAGCTACACAAGTCCGGGAATGGATGTTCCCGCCAACTGGAAATGCCCGTAGGGCTCAGAAAATGCTTGACCGCCGAGCTAGCTCGCTGTCCTCCCTCCCTAGACTTTGGCCCAAGCAGCTCAGGTTGAAGCTCCACCCTGGGCCAGGAGGACGGGGCAGCCTGGGCCTGATGGGGCAGACCCCTGACAAACTCATTCAGCCACCAAACAGCCCTGGACAGGCTGCCTACTCCACCCTGACCACCTTTATCTGTGAGGGAAACTGAGTCTGGTGAACTCGGGCCACACTTACTCAGGGTTCTTTGTTCTATGCAGCACAGAGGAATCCTAGCTTCTCTGCCTCTCATCTCCTGTTGAGTTTAAAGTCATCCTCTAAAATAATACGAGGTTTTAGGCTTATCAACTCTGTCTTTAAACCTTTCCATCTTCTTTTATTCACTTTCAATTTCTCCTCCTGGGTGAAGGTCCTCTGTGAAGGCCCTCGGTGAAGGCTAATGGAACGAGAGGATGAGCAGTTGTCCTTTGGGAATCATGATCTCATTCTCCCTTATTTAAAAACAGAGTCTCCAACGCGGATGTCAGAGTTGGAAGACCTCTCAGAAGTCAATGGCCTTACTCTCCGCCTCTGTTTACAAACATCCCGTCACATCATGTTCCTGCCCTGTCTACCCTCTTTTCGTTTCCAGCCCCAGTAAATACTCCCTTCACATCACCTGGAAAAAATTGCTCTACATGGCTGAGGCTACATCTTCTGTTCTTTCAGATCCACCCAAGGTGTTGATGGCTTCCAGAGAATTTTTCCTTTGGCTGTGAAACAGAGACAGGCTAGCAGTACACACCCCACATCCTGTATTGACAGTTATGTGTGAATCCATGTGTCTGTTGCCACACTTCCCAACGTGGGATCACTTTCTGGTTATGAACCGTGGGCAGTGAGGCCTCAGCAGTTCCAAGCAGGACCTGCTAGGGCGCCAGGGCATGTGGCCGAGCCCTCAAGCTGCTAGTACAGTACAGCAGGGAGTGGGTTGGGTGGGAGGGGCAGGGGGGCCTGAGCCTCCGGGAGGGAGGGTAGTCACCACACAGGTCCCCAGGTGGGAGGGGTCTTCACTAAGCAGGACTTCCTTGACTTCAGGCCCCATCTCCAACAGACCACATTGTAGCTTCCTCTCTTGAGAATGTGAAGAGCTTCAGGTCAGTAGTAGGACTTCAGCACCCTGCCTCATCTCCAACTTGCGGTCAGCCTCCATGCCCACCACCCACTGAATTCCTGTTGTGCTCACAGCCCACTGAACACTCTGGCATCAGGTCCTTGTCAAGGGTCCCGCCTCCCCCCATGCACCACCCACTGCCCACTGAAAACCGCCCCCTCAGGCTCCCAAGAGAGCACGTGTCCTGGGACCAGCTACCCTTCTTGGTCTCCTTTGCTGGCTTCTCCTTGGCTTAACTCCAAATGTAGAAGAGCCTGCAGGCTGGAATCAGGCCTCTCATTCCCCCATCAGTGTCCCCATATCCTGGGCTTTCCATGCCATCTGTGTGTGTCATTCCCAAATGTTTACCTCCAGCCCGGACCTCTTTCCCTGAGTGTCAGGCTTGGATCTCTAACTTGCTGCTTCATGTCTGCACTTGTCCCCTCCCTAATGTCCCAAACCTGCTGCTCTCTCACAGTTCGGACAATGACCCTCCCATCCTGTCTGTCCCTGTTCTCTGGGAGCCGTCTCTTCTTTCCTGCCTTTAGGTTCAGCGTCAAAGTCTCTCTTCTGCTGTTCACGGCTCTCCATTACCTTCACCACTGTCCTCCTTGGTCGAAGCCACCATCATTTCTACCTGAGCTATTACAGGGACTGCCTTAATTTCCTCCCATTGGCCCTTCAATCCATTCTCCAGACAGCATCCAGTGTGAACTTTTTGAAGTCCCTATGCCCCGCCAAGAGTCACCAGTGGTGTTTCTGTAATGATGTGCTTATCTTCCTCCTGTCCCCCGACCCTCGCCCCCACTACACTCCAGGAAGCAGGACATGGCCCCTTGCGTTCACCTCTGCACCTCATGCATGCCCAGTGCCTGCCAGGGTGCCTGCCTCGTATGTATTTGCTGAATGAATGAAAGCCCCAGGGGGATGTGACTTCTCAGGGTAATTCACAAATTGCTCTCTACGTGCCAACCTCTGTCCGGGTCCCTCTCATGTACATTAGTTCTTCTAATCACCCCAAGTTGTCTTCCTCTCCCTATTTTCGAACCATGGAAACTCAGGCTCAGAGGTAAGTGACTTCCTGGGGTCACCCAGCTGTTTCGGGGCAGAGCCAAGATTTCCTCCCAGGCCCGCCTGGTGCCACGTTGCCCACTGTCACCACTGAGAACCTTGAGAGAAGCGCGGCACCTGTGTTACGCTTCCTCACTGCCTAAAAGTAGCTCAAGATGCAAGACAAGGCCCCACTTAGAGAAGCTTTCCATTGCCTCTCCCCCCAGAGAGGTAATTTCAGATTACTTCACCTGGTTCCAAAATCCTGGGGTAGTCCTCAAAAACTGTAAAAGCACCTTTTTCTCAGCAGTGTGCTATCCTTCTGCAAAGAGCACAGGCCGATGGAGGGCTGGGGGTCTGCATAAAACGGGGAAGCCAGCCCCGTCTTCCTGTCAGGAGGAGTGCTGTGAATGCTGGCTCTCGGGGCCTGAGCTTCCTAGGCGTCAGGCGGGAGGCATGGACGCAACTGTCCCTCTGTGCAGTTTTCCTGCCTGCCTGGCCTTGCCCAGTTAGGCTTACATGTTGGGGGCTGAAAGAATAGGAACAAAAGAGAATGACCCCCAACCCTACCAAGTGAGGAGCACTGCACACACGGGTGGATTCTCTGTCCCCTCTGGGCCGATGGGCTTGGGACCCTGCAGAAGGTGGGCCCTCCTGGCACCAGGCAGGGCCGAGAGACATCACACTGCAGGAGTGGGAGAGGACACAGGGCTCGAAACCCCACTGGCCGCAAGAACCACCCTGCCCAGTGACCAGGGCCTTAGGACATGAACCTGCCGATCTGTCAACCTGAGGATGCAAGAAAGGGGTTCCTCTGGGTTCACCAGTCTCTGCCGAGTGCCCAGGGAGTAACCTGGTGATTCCGTGGCTCTGTTTCTGTGTGGTCAGAGGGCCTAACTCGGCCAGGGTGAGTGAGATCCACAAAGGCAGAGGCGGCCCCACCACCTGTTACTTCTCAGGGCTGACAACAGCCTTTTCAGAATTCTTTGATGAAACAGAATATACAGAAATTTGCATTTATGGTAAGTGTACAGATCAAAGGGTTTCCAAAACACACCAGGGTTAATCCAGATTAAGAAAAAAATGTGAAACTTCCAGGAAGATGACGGAATAAGGAGGGCGGCAGAAATCTCCTCCCAACACTATATTTATATACAAAAATACAGCAAATACAACTATTCCTAAAAGAGAGACCAGAATACACAGGAAAGCGCACAGCGTGCAGCTACACCCGAGAGGACTCGGCACCCCAAGAGGCAGGTAAGATACGGACCCGTGACCCGGCGGGACCTGTCCACTCACACACCCCAGCGCATCGCCGGGAGGAGAGGATTCAGAGCCGGGAGGGAGTGGAAGTACACCCCGCGAAGTAGCCAGCCCCGGTGATCTGCGTGGGGAGCGCTGACCCACATTGCGCAGTGCAGCGGAGATTGGAGAGACAGAGGGGCAGGATCTGAGCAGGGAACGTGCCAGGGTGCTTGCAGCCGGCTCCAGGGAAGGAAAAAAAAAGCAAAGCGTGCGCTTTCGTCAGTGGTCTTAAAGAGACAGGAGCCCAGCAAAGGAGGCGGATCACCGCAGCACACTCAGCCCAGCAGGCTGGGAATCCGGGGGAGTTTCAGACGCCTTAGCTGGCAACTGGGGAAGCGGGGCCGTACTTACACTTCTCACTAAGATCAACAGCCTCCCACTCGTTCCCACCACGGCCAGAGCGATAAAGGGCCCTGCGGGGCAGCGCGGCCACGGCTGCGGAATAGTGGGGCAACAGCGCCACCTACAGCACCCCCACAGAATCTACTCCAGGTGGGCGCTTTTTTTGTTTTTTGTTTTTTGTTTGTTTGTTTTGTTTTTTGTTTTTTCTTTTCTTTCTTTTTTCTTTTTTTTTCTCTCTTTCTTTTTTTTCTCTTTTAAAAGTCTTAAAGAGCCCAACTGACATACGTGGCAACTACCAGTGACAACTCCTACAGCGATGAAAAGACAGATGAATATGGCCCAGACTAAAATCAACCAGACAACCCCAGAGAGGGAGCCTGAAGGGATGGAAATGCACAGTTTTCCGGAAAAAGAATTCAGAATAAAAGTCATAACCATGCTGATGGATCTATAGAGAAATGTACAAGAGCTGAGGGAGGAAGTGAGGGAAGTGAGGAAAGACAATGCAGAAATCAGACAAGCGATCAACGGGCTTAACAGCAGACTGGATGAGATGCAAGAGACTGTTAATAGAATAGAAATCAGAGAACAGGAATAAACAGAAGCTGAGGCAGACAGAGATAAAAAGGATTCCTAGGAATGAAAGAATATTAAGAGAACTGTGTGACCAATCCAAACAGAACAATATTCACATTATAGGAGTACCAGGGGAAGAAGAGAGAGAAAAAGGGATAGAAAGTGTCTTTGAAGAAATAATTGCTGAAAACTTTCCCTCGCTGGGGAAAAAATAGTCTCGCAGTCCACGGAAGACCACAGATCTCCCAACACAAGGGACCCAAGGAAGACAACACCAAGACACATAATAATTAAAATGGCAAAGATCAAAGATAAAGACAGAGCATTAAAGGCAGCTAGAGAAAGAAAAAAGATCATCTACAAAGGAAAACCCATCAAAAACTCTCAACTACATGGGTATAGACGGCAAGTACCTCAACATCATAAAGGCTATATATGACAAACCCACAGCTAACATCATACTTAACGGCAAGATGCTGAAAGCTTTCCATCTAAGATCAGGAACAAGACAGGGATGCCCACTCTCTCCACTGTTATTCAACATAGTACTGGAGGTCCTAGCCACAGCAATCAGACAAAACAAAGACATACAAGGCATCCAGATTGGTAAAGAAGAAGTCAAATTGTCACAATTTGCAGATGACATGACACTGTACATAAAAAACCCTAAAGATTCCATTCCAAAACTACTAGAACTAATATCTGAATTCAGCAAACTTGCAGGATACAAAATTAACACACAGAAATCTGCTGCTTTCCTATACACTAATGATGAACTAACAGAAAGAGAAATCAGAAAAACAATTCCATTCACAATTGCATCAAAAAGAATAAAATACCTAGGAATAAACCTAACGAAGGAAGTGAAAGACCTGTACTCTGAAAACTACAAGACAATCCTAAGAGAAATGAAAGAGGACACTAACAAATGGAAATGTATCCCATGCTCTTGGCTAGGAAGAATAAATATTGTCAAAATGGCTATACTACCTAAAGCAATCTACACATTCAATGCAATCCCTAACAAACTACCAACAGCTTTCTTCAATGAACTGGAACAAATAATTCTAAGATTCATATGGAATCACAAAAGACCCCGAATAGCCAAATCAATCCTGAGGAGGAGGAATAAAACAGGGGGAATTACACTCCCTGACTTCAAGCTCTACTACAATGCCACAGTAATCAAGACAATTTGGTATTGGCACAAAAACAGACCCACAGACCAGTAGAACAGAATAGACAATCCAAACATTAACCCAAACATATACAGTCAATTAATATTTGATAAAGGAGCCTTGCATATACAATGGGGAGATGACAGCCTCTTCAGCAGCTGGTGTTGGAAAAACTGGACAGCTACATGTAAGAGAATGAAACTGGACTACTGTCTAGCCCCATACACAAAGGTAAACTCAAGGTGGATCAAAGACCTGAATGTAAGTCATGAAACCATAAAACTCTTAGAAAAAAACATAGGCAAAAATCTCTTGGACATAAACATGAGCGACTTCTTCATGAACATATCTCCCCGGGCAAGGGAAACAAAAGCAAAAATGAACACGTGGGACTATATCAAGCTGAAAAGCTTCTGTACAGCAAAGGACACCATCAGTAGAACAAAAAGACATCCTACAGTATGGGAGAATATATTCATAAAAAACGTATCTGATAAAGGGTTGACATCCAAAATATATAAAGAACTCACCGCACCTTAACAAACAAAAGGCAAATAATCCAATTAGGAAATGGGCAGAGGACATGAATAGACACTTCTCCAAAGAGTAAATTCAGATGGCCAACAGGCACATGAAAACATGCTCCACATCACTAATCATCAGAGAAATGCAGATTAAAACCACAATGAGATATCACCTCACACCAGTGAGGATGGCCAACATCCAAAGCACAAACAACAACAAATGTTGGCGAGGATGTGGAGAAAAGGGAACCCTCCTACACTGCTGGTGGGACTGCAAATTAGTTCAACCATTGTGGAAAGCAGTATGGAGGTTCCTCAAAAAACTCAAAATAGAAATACCATTGACCCAGGAATTCCACTCCTAGGAATTTACCCTAAGAATGCAGCAGCCCAATTTGAAAAGGACAGATGCACCCCTATGTTTATTGCAGCACTATTTACAATAGCCAAGAAATGGAAGCAACCTAAGTGTCCATCAGTAGATGAATGGATAAAGAAGATGTGGTACATATACACAATGGAATATTATTCAGCCATAAGAAGAAAACAAATCCTACCATTTGCAACAACATGGATGGAGCTAGAGGGTATTATGCTCAGTGAAATAAGCCAAGCCGAAAAAGACAAGTATCAAATGATTTCACTCATATGTGGAGTATAAGAACAAAGAAAAAAACTGAAGGAACAAAACAGCAGCAGACTCACAAAACCCAAGAACGGACTAATAGTTACCAAAGGGAAAGGGACTGGGGAAAATGGGCAGGAAGGGAGGGATAAGAGGGAAAAAGGGGCATTACGATTAGCAGATATAATGTTGTGGGGGCACGGGGAGGGCAGTACAACTCAGAGAAGACAAGTAGTGATTCTATAGCATCTCACTACGCTGATGGACAGTGACTGTAATGGGGTTGGTGGGGGGGACGTGATGAAGGAGTAGTTTAATAACCATAATATTGCACATGTAATTGTAGATTAATGATAATAAAATAAATTATATTTAAAAAAAAAGGAAAACCCATCAGACTATCATCAGACTTCTCAACAGAAACCTTACAGGCCAGAATAGAATGGCATGATATATTTAACGTTATGAAACAGAAGGGCCTCGAACCAAGAATATTGTATCAGGCACGATTATCATTTAAATATGACGGAGGGATTAAATAATTTCCAGACAAACGAAAGTTGAGAGAGTTTGCCTCTCATAAACCACCACTACAGGATATCTTAAAGGAACTGCTCTAGAGGGAAGCACTCCTAAGGCTAAGAAGATGTCACCAGAGAAAATAAAATCATAGCAAAGAAAGCAGACCATCCAAATACTAACTAAAGGCAAAGAGTAAAACACCTAGTATTGAAAGAATGGAGGAGGAAGAATAAGAAGGGAGAGAAATAAGAAACATCAGACAGTGTTTACAATAACTTAACAAGAAAGTTAAGTTAGATTGTTAGATAGTAAAGAAGTAAGCCTTGAACCTTTGGTAACCATGAATCTAAAGCCAGCAATGGTAATAAGTACATATCTATCGATAATCACCCTAAATGTTAATGGGCTGAATGCACCAATCAAAAGACACAGAGTAACAGAATGGATAAAAACGCAAGACCCATCTATATGCTGCTAACAAGAGACTCACCTCAAACCCAAAGATATACACAGACTAAAAGTGAAGGGATGGAAAAAGATATTTCATGCAAACAACAAAGAGAAAAAAGCAGGTGTTGCAGTACTTGTATGAGACAAAATAGACTTCAAAACGAAGAAAGTAGCAGGAGATAAACAAGAACATTACATAATCATAAAGGGGTCAGTCCAACAAGAAAATATAACCATTATAAATACATATTCACCCAACACAGGAGCGCCAGCATATGTGAAACAAATACTAACAGAATTAAAGGAGGAAATAGACAACAATGCATTCATTTTAGGAGACTACAACACACCACTCACTCCAAAGGACAGATCAACCAGACAAAATATAAGTAAGCACACAGAGGCACTGAACAACGCACTAGAACACATGGACCCCACAGACATCGACAGAACTCTGCACCCAAAAGCAACAGGATACACATTCTCCTCAAGTGCACATGGAACATTTTCCAAAGTAGACCACATACTACGCCACAAAAAGAACCTCAGTAAATTCAAAAACATTGAAATCCTACAAACCAACTTGTCAGATCACAAAGGTATAAAACTAGAAATAAATTTTAGAAAGAAATCAAAAAGGCTCACAAATACATGGAAACTTAACAACATTCTCCTAATTAATCAGTGGGTTAACGACCAAATCAAAACAGAAATCAAAGCATATATGGAGACTAATGGCAACAAGAACAACACAAAGCCACAACTTCTGTGGGACGCAGCAAAGGCAGTTCTAAGAGGAAAGTATATTGCAATCCAGGCCTATTTAAAGAAGGAAGAACATTCCCAAAGGAATAGTCTAAAGACACAATTACTGAAATTGGAAAAAGAACAACAAATGAGGCCCAAAGTCACCAGAAGGACGGACATAATAAAGATCAGAGAAGAAATAAATAAAATTGAGAAGAATAAAACAATAGAAAAAATCAATGAAACCAAGAGCTGGTTCTTTGAAAAAATAAACAAAATAGGTAAACCCCTAGCCAGACTCATTAACAGAAAAAGAGAATCTACACACATGAACAGAATCAGAAATGAGAAAGGAAAAATAATGATGGACCCTACAGAAATACAAAGAATTATAAGAGAATATTATGAGAATCTGTATGCTAACAAGCTGGAAAACATAGAAGAAATGGACAACTTCTTAGAAAAATACAACCTCCCAAGACTGACCAAGCAAGAAACAGAAAAACTAAATAGACCAATCACCAGCAACGAAATTGAATCAGTAATCAAAAAACTACCCAAGAACAAAACCCCCGGACCAGATGGATTCACGTCTGAATTCTACCAGACATATAGAGAGGAATAACACCCATTCTCCTTAAAGTTTTCCAAAAAATAGAAGAGGAGGGAATACTTCCAAACTCGTTCTATGAAGCTAGCATCACTCTAATACCAAAACCGGGCAAAGACCTCACCAAAAAAGAAAATTGCAGACCAATATCCCTGATGAACGTAGATGCAAAAATACTCAACAAAATATTAGCAAACCGAATTCAAAAATACATCAAGAGGATCATACACCATGATCAAGTGGGATTCATCCCAGGGATGCAAGGATGGTATAACATTCAAAAATCCATCAACATCATCCACCACATCAACAAAAAGAAGAACAAAAACCACATGATCATCTCCATAGATGCTGAAAAAGCATTTGACAAAATTCAGCATCCATTCCTGATTAAAACTCTCAACAAAATGGGTATAGAGGGCAAGTACCTCAACATCATAAAGGCCATATATGACAAACCCACAGCTAACATCATACTTAACAGCGAGAAGCTGAAAGCTTTTCATTTAAGATCGGGAACAAGACAGGGATGCCCACTCTCTCCACTGTTATTCAACATAGTACTGGAGGTCCTAGCCACGGTAATCAGACAAAACAAAGACATACAAGGCATCCAGATTGAAGAGGAAGTCAAATTGCTACTATTTGCAGATGACATGATACTGTACATAAAAAACCCTAAAGACTCCACTCCAAAACTACTAGAACTAATATCTGAATTCAACAAAGTTGCAGGATACAAAATTAACACACAGAAATCTGTTGCTTTCCTATACACTAATGATGAACTAACAGAAAGAGAAATCAGAAAAACAATTCCATTCACAATTGCATCAAAAAGAATAAAATACCTAGGAATAAACCTAATCAAGGAAGTGAAAGACCTATACCCGGAAAACTACAAGACACTCCTAAGAGAAATGAAAGAGGACACTAACAAATGGAAATGCATCCCATGCTCTTGGCTAGGAAGAATAAATATTGTCAAAATGGCTATACTACCTAAAGCAATCTACACATTCAATGCAATCCCTAACAAACTACCAACAGCTTTCTTCAATGAACTGGAACAAATAATTCTAAAATTCATGTGGAATCACAAAAGACCCTGAATAGCCAAAGCATTCCTGAGAAGGAGGAATAAAACGGGGAATTATGCTCCCTGACTTCAAGCTCTACTACAAAGCCACAGTAATCAAGAAAATTTGGTATTGGCACAAAAACAGACCCACAGACCAGTGGAACAGAATAGAAAATCCAAACATTAACCCAAACATGTACAGTCAATTAATATTTGATAAAAGAGCCTTGGATATACAATGAGGAGATGACAGACTCTTCAGCAGCTGGTGTTGGAAAAACTGGACAGCTACATGTAAGAGAATGAAATTGGACTACTGTCTAGCCCCATACACAAAGGTAAACCCACGGTGGATCAAAGGCCTGAATGTAAGTCATGAAACCATAAAACTCTTAGAAAAAAACATAGGCAAAAATCTCTTGGACATAAACATGAGCGACTTCTTCATGAACATATTTCCCTGGGCAAGGGAAACAAAAGCAAAAATGAACACGTGGGACTATATCAAGCTGAAAAGCTTCTGTACAGCAAAGGACACCATCAGTAGAACAAAAAGACATCCTACAGTATGGGAGAATATATTCATAAATGACGTATCTGATAAAGGGTTGACATCCAAAATATATAAAGAACTCACGCACCTTAACAAACAAAAGCAAATAATCCAATTAAGAAATGGGCAGAGGACATGAATAGACACTTCTCCAAAGAAGAAATTCAGATGGCCAACAGGCACATGAAAAGATGCTCCACATCGCTAATCATCAGAGAAATGCAGATTAAAACCACAATGAGATATCACCTCACACCAGTGAGGATGGCCAACATCCAAAAGACAAACAACAACAAATGTTGGTGAGGATGTGGAGAAAAGGGAGCCCTCCTACATTGCTGGTGGGACTGAAAATTATTTCAACCATTGTGGAAAGCAGTATGGAGGTTCCTCAAAAAAGTCAAAATAGAAATACCATTTACCCAGGAATTCCACTCCTAGGAATTTACCCTAAGACTGCAGCAGCCCAGTTTGAAAAAGACACATGCACCCCTATGTTTATCGCAGCACTATTTACAATAGCCAAGAAACGGAAGCAGTCTAAGTGTCCATCAGTAGATGAATGCATAAAGAAGATGTGATACATATACCCAATGGAATATTATTCAGCCATAAGAAGAAAACAAATCCTACCATTTACAACAACATGGATGGAGCTATTGGGTATTATGTTCAGTGAAATAAGCCAAGCCGAAAAAGGCAAGTATCAAATGATTTCACTCGTATATTGAGTATAAGAACAAAGAAAAAATAACTGAAGGAACAAAACAGCAGCAGACTCACAAAACCCAAGAACGGACTAATAGTTACCAAAGGGAAAGGGACTGGGGAAGATGGGTCGGAAGGGAGGGATAAGAGGGAAAAAGGGGCATTATGATTAGCAGACATAATGTTCAGGGGGCCGTGGAGGGCTGTACAACTCAGAGAAGACAAGTAGTGATTCTATAGCATCTCACTACGCTGATGGACAGTGACTGTAATGGGGTTGGTGGGGGGGACCTAATGAAGGGGTAGTTTAATAACCATAATATTGCACATGTAATTGTAGATTAATGATACCAAAATAAATTATTTAAAAAAAAGAAGAAACAAAATGTGCCACCCTGCATTTAGGGAAAGGTGCCATTTTCCCAAAGAGAAAATCCCACAGAAATGTTGATGGGCAATCTGAATATGTGAATTTCTGGTAACATGGATGACATAGTCAGGAGTCTTATAATATGTTATCAATTAACTTACTGATAAGAAATACTGAAAAAAATCACATTTTAATTAAGAAATATTGTCCCCCCTTTTTTACTCTCCCATGTCATGAATATTACTCAGATTCTTTGCATTTCTCAAAGTCTTCAGTCACCTGATCTTTAACAAAGGTACTAAGAACACACAATGGGGCAAAGATAGTCTCTTCAGTAAATGGCACTGGGAAAAGTGGATATCCACATATGAAAAAAATGAAATTGCACCCCTATTTTACACCATACACAAAAATTAACTCAAAATGGATTAACAGCTTAAATGCAACACTTGAAACTTGTAAAACTCTAATAAGAAAACAGGGAAAAAGCTCCTTGATGTTGGTCTTGACAATAATTTCTTGGTTGCCAAAAACACAGGCAACAAAAGCAAGAAGAGACATGGGGGACCCCATCAGAACCAGGGGCTTCTGTTCAGCAAAGGGAAAAATCAACAAAATGAAAGGCATCCTACAGCACGGGAGAAAATATTTGCAAACCATGTATCTCACAAGGACTTAATATCCAAAATATATAGGAACTCCAACAATGCAATAGGAAAAAAAACCCAAATAACCAGATTTTTTAAAAAATGGGCAAAGGAATGGAATGACATTTCTCCAAAGAAGACATACGGATGGACAACAAATACATGGAAAGATGCTCAGCATCACTAATCATCAGGGAAATGCAAACCAAAACCACAGTGAGGTGTCACCTCACACCACTAGGATGGCTATTACTATTTGTTTAATTGAAATATAGTTGATACACAATATTATATTGGTTTCAAGTGTACAACATAGGATTTAACAGTTGTCTACATTATTAAATCCTCACCCCAACTAGTGTAGTTACTATCTGTTAACATAGAAACACGGTATAGATTTATTGACTATATTCTTGATGCTGTACTTTCATTCCCTTGACTACATTATTATTGAGTAGGATGGCTATACTGAAAAAGAAAGATAAATGTCAAGGATGTGGAGAAAAGGGAACCCTTGTACATTGTTAGTGGGGAATGTAAGTTGACATGGCCAATGCGGAAAACAGTATGGAGGTTCCTCAAAAAATTAAAAATAGAATCTCCATATGATAAGCAATCCCACTTCTCTCTATATATCCAAAGGAATAGAAATCAGTGTCTTGAATAGATACCTGTACTCCCATGTTCACTGCAGCATTATTCACAACTCAAGACATGGAAGCAACCTGAGTGGACATTGATGGATGAATGGGTAAAGAAAGTGTAGTGTGTGTATAAAATTGAATATTATTCAGCCTTTCAAAAGAAGGAAATCCTTCCATTCATGACAACATGGATGAATCTGGAGGATATTATGATGAGTGAAATAAGTAAAACACGGAACAAACCCTTCGAGGTCATGGAATCTAAAAAAGTCAAACTCATAGAAGCAGGGGCTAGGGGAAGGGTGGAATGGGGTGGTAGTAGGTACAAAGTTTCAGCTATGTAAAATGATACAGTTATAGAAATGGACTGTACTGCATAGTATCTATAGGTAATAATACTGTGCTGTATACTTAAGCATTTGCTAAGGGGGTAGATCTAATAGTCTTATCTCACATACACATGCACACACTAAGAGAATAGAGATGGATCTTTTGGAGGTGATGAAATATTTGTAGCATAGATTACAATGATGATTTCATGGGTGCTTATACTTATCTCCAAACTCATCAAGTCGTATACATGAAATGCATGCAGCATTTTGTAAATCAGTCGTACCTCAGTAAACTCTGTTTTTCACAGCCAAAAAAAAAAAAGAGCAGCAGCAAAATGATACCGGCTCTTCCAGAATCCTGCCTCTGGCCCCTTCCCTCACCATGCCCAGCCCCCTGGTAACTCCCTCCTGACCTCTAACACCCAATTTCTATTGCCTCTTTTTGCACTTTATATAAACATAACTCTGCAATGCATATTCTTTTGTGCCAGTTCTTTCACTCAGTATTATGTTTATGAATGCACTGACTCATCTTGTTGCATATCGTTGCAGAGTATTTGTTCTCATTAGACTGTAGTTTTAATATACTTCTGATTAGTGTCATTTTCCAGGCTGGATAGAAACAGAACTTAGTACTGCAGCCATCTCTTTAGTGGTGGAAGCTCCCCATAAACTCCATTTCATCCAACTAATATTTAGGAATAATTTGTCCTTCCCCCACCGCTAGTCTTTTTCATCTGGATACATTTGTAGGGCAATTCAGGCTGTGACTGGCCTCCCCCATGGCGTGTTCCCATAGAGATGTCGGACCAAGCCCTTGAAGGAGTTTCTATAGCCATCATGGGAATTTATCAGGGGTGAGCCAATTCCAATGACCTGGAATTAATATCTGCCCTGCCTCCTCCCAATGCCACTCTAAGGACCAAGTAAGATAAAGCAGATATTACAAAACTGTTAACACAGCATGGTAACAACTTAATTAAAAGGAGACAACCATATAATATTTAGACAAAACAAAACAAAACAAAAAAAAACCATTATGGGTAAGTGAGCTTATAGAGGAGTTTATTTTCTTATTATTACATTTGGAAAAGTTCATATATTCTACACAGAACATGCATGAGTTTTAATACAAAGTGTAAATGTCAAGTAGTATTGATAGAAGAGCACTGAAATCTATAAATGACAAAGTAAATAAAAGGTGTTACATATTGCTTCATTGACTCACAAGAAAGACTTCTGTGGCATTTTAAAAATAAAAAGTCTTTGCTGTAATCTAATTTGGCAACCCTAACACTGAAGCAACTCCTGCTGGAAGATGAAAAGAAAAGTTAAGTGCTTCACAGTCCAGGCTGCCAAGAGATAGGGTCTACTTTCCTCACATTACTTTTCTTAAACAAACAGGTGTTTGTTGAGCACAAAGCTTATGTGTCTGCTGAGGAACCACAAGCCGTTCTTTTCTGCCTTTTGTGTGGTTCTAGGCAGAGACTATTTTTCAGGCATATGATGATAAGGGGACAAAATAAGTTCTCCCAAGGAAAGCAATGAGTCAGTAAGACTCAAGCCCTGGATGGAATGCAACTATACCAACAGTCATAAAATCAGAGAGCGCAGAACAAAGGAATAACCTTCCCACCAGGGCTTGGTGAGGCCGTATCTCCATCGTCTGTTACTTGGACAATCCAAGTGGAATCTTTTTGGACTCTTCTTTGGTTTCCGTTGGCATTTAAAGCTAAGTTCATATATGAGAAACACTCTATTGTTTCTGAAGGTTCACTTTCCAATAATCCACTGTTTAAATAGTGGGGCTTGCAGAGCAGCAGTGTCGGTGTCACCTGGGAACTTGTTAGAAACAGAAAATCTTAGGACGCTTCTTGTTACCTGGGCCCCTATCTACTGAATCACAATCTGTATTTTCATAAGATCACTAGGTAAATCATATTAAAATGTGAGAAGTCCTTCTCAGGAAGGAAATTTGGGGAAATATAGGAAAAGTAAAGAGAAGAACAGTTTTGATACATTTGCCTCCTGTTTCTCCCCCTGCATTGATTTCTTTTTACACTGTCATCCCCCCAGGTGGTATGGTTTTATAGCCCAGCTTTCCCTTACCTAAGCATGTGCTATGTATCACATCCTTTTCATAAACAGTTCACACAGGTGTGCAATGGTCTGGCTAGCAAAGGTACTGTAGTTAATTCAGTTCACTTACTTCTAGTTGGACACTTGAGTGATTTAAATTTGCTTATAGTATAGGTAATTTAACAATAAAAATTTTTTTGCTTAGCAATTTACACATTTAGTTTTTTTTCTGGGAGAGATTCTCAGAAAAGAATTTAAAGTAAAGCTTCCCTCTTTATAACAATACAAATGCATTCTTCTTATAAAAGATTTTTTAAATATGAGAACACAAATCTACAGTGGGTAAAACTGCAATGTTTCCAGAATCTCTTGTCTGGTCTTAGTGCATCTCCATATCAACAGGTGTTTCCAAGGGATGGAAAGTAGTCCTTCTCCCTATCAATAGATGATTACAAGGTGGGTGGAGAGACAAGCTCCTGCAGGAACCAGAGAGGTTTTTTTTGGCTTCTTCCCAACCAGGATAGGAAGAGACTCAGGTGAGTCAAAGTAGACGACCTCTTGTAAGCAATAAATGGGTTTCTTCCACTTTATTTTTCCCTTTGACTGATTTCGGCTTCAAAGGTTTACTTGCCCCAGGCTGGGAACACATTCCCTGCTCTCTGCACCCTGCACCCTGCACCCTGCCCCCCCTTCCCCTCTGGGAGTTACATCTATATATGTAACAAACTGGCATTAGAAACACACATGCACACACACACACACACACACACACACACACGTGTATGTAAAAACTGGTGAAGTATGTATGAACAAGGTCTATAGTCAAGTTAATAGGATTGTACTGAGATCAACTTTCCGTTTTTGATTATTATACTGTAGTTATGTAAAATGTAACCATTGCAGGAAGCTGGGCGAAGGACACACGTGATCCTTCTGTGCGATTTTTCTAACTTGCTTTGAGTCTGTAATTGATTCAAAATGAAAAGTTAAAAAAATATGAGAGAGAGAAGGAGAGAAAAATTCCGTTGCTCAAGAACAAATCTGTTCACGTTGGATCTATTTCTTTTCAACCTTCTAGGCAATGGTTAAACAGTAATGCAGATAAGAACTGCTCTAAAAGCCTTGGTCTACATGGTACTTTACTAGGCAAAGCTTTGGTGAGATACTGTACTAAACAGCCAACAGTGACGGTTCCAAGAGATTCAAGGTTGCACTGGCTGAGCAGGACCGACCAAGGAAAACACGAACTGTTTATCAACTTTTAAGCTTTCCTTCCCCATGGCCCTGTTCTTCACTCTCTCAGGCAGTATTTCCCTCTTTGTCTTCTCTAAGCACCGATCCCATCCCTTAATGTGATTGAGAGGAGGCACCTGTGAAAACGCAGGTTTTTTCAAATGATAATCGTAATTTGCTTTTGAGGGTGTACGCAGAAGGGAAAAAGAATTCCTCTAGCTAAGTGCTCAGCCCTGGCAGAAAGGACACCAAAAAAAATGACTAAGGTGGTTGCAGTTAATTAATGAAACACTTAAGTAAACAGCACTGGAGAACACTTGAACTCCCCTTCAATTCCACACTCCACACACTCTCACCTACCAGCCTATCTCCATGACAACCAGAGAACCTTACTTAAAACTCACCTCAAATGGCACCTTTGATGAGATACAAGTTTCAGTAAGCCTGTGACACAGTGATGTGCCCTCTGCCCTGCCGGTGTCCCCATCGATCTGAGCTGCTGATTATGTTCTGTAATTTACCCATGTGCCTGCCTCTGTCCATCACTGGGCTATGCATCCTTGGTGTCCATTCTTTGTTAGACAAAGGAATGAAGGGAAGGAGGAGAGTGGAGAGGAAGCACAGAGGGAGGAGGAAAGGAAAATGGCCCCAGGGATGTCACTGAGTGTGAGAGTAGCTTAAGCCACTGTCCTTTCCCGCAGAATGCCTGCAGCCCCCCAGTGGATGTCACCCTCTGAGCCCTGCTCAGCACGGTGCACCTGTCCCCATAATAAGGCTCTGCTGCAGTGTCCAGGGGCCTCACCCCACCCCAGAGAGGGTCTGGTCCCTCATGGTGCCATGATGGGTCTGCTCATGAGCAGAGAACAGGTCCTAGAATATTTGCCCTCAAGAGAGTATCCTGGTCTGCCCTTTGGGAGTTTGTTCTTGAAGGGTTGCAGCATTGGTGAGATGTGGAGACAGGGCTCAGGGCACATTCTGGCTTCAGCCACTTCCATGATCTTGGACCAGACATTGACGGCTGCTTCTGCATCTGGAAATGACGTGGGTGTACAGGTCTTTATATTTGTCAGCTTTAGGATTCAGGGTTGTCTTATCAGGCAGGTGTGGATCAGAATCCCAAAGGCACAACGATCAAGGAGAAAGGGACACTTTGTCCTGCCAGAATGTCAGGGTCTGGAGGCAGGCTGGGCTGCTTCTGGCTGTCTTTAACTGACATGGTCCATTAGGACCAGAGGAAGGTGGCCTCTCTGGGCTCCTCCTCACCAGTTCAGCCAAGCAGGCATTCCTTCCTGGATGGTGGGAAGTGGGTGTTCACCAGAATGGCCTACAGACATGAAGAAAATGCTGAGGCCTGGGCATCCCCCAAGGAAGCCTGACTTTGCCCTTCTCAGGGGGCTGACTACCCACCAGCACAGCTGACACAGCACGTAGGGTCCCAAAGTGCCTTTCATTTTGTTAAAATCATAAAATAAAAATGAACTTTTTAGATCAAAGAAAAGGTTTTACTATGCAGCCTTAACCTATTTGTCTTTATACCAATGCAGTCATAAATATAGTTTTCTTTATATTTTTATGAAGAAGGGGCCCATGAAAACTATAATGTGACCCAGGGCAGGGGTGCCTTCTTGGCACCAAGAGTTTGAAAAGCTTCCCAGCTGATTCCAATGGGCAGCCAGAGTTGAAAACAATGGTTCAAAGGGTATCTGAGTGGCTCTCTATCCTTAGATATCTCCACCTGGCCTCTCCCACATCTTGTCAGAAATTTCGAAGAACTGAAGATTCATTTAAGTGAAAGGTTTTTCAGTTAAATTGAAAATCTGTTTCTCAGAGTCCTCATTCAAATATTTTTCAAATGTTCCAGTCCAGAGATGAATAGGCAATGAAAAAGTACATTTTGGTGTGTGACTAGAGAATGGGGAGAAGCTATTAGTGGTACTATAGGAAGGGAGTGTCTCTGGGCACCTGGGACATCTGGATGGGCTGGGAAGGGGGTCTGCTGAAAGAGAAGGGCCCAGTAGCCATTGGGACAGCCCACGGGCCCTCCCACATGTACGGGCTCCAGGGGTCTCCAAATTCTTCCTAATGTGCACTCAATTTCATCTGACTGCACAACAATCCTGAGGCAGGCTGAACTCTCCTTATTACCACTTACAAGGTTAGTGCCGGCCACACAGCACAACGGATACCTGCTCCATGATTCGGTCACCGGGACTGGCACCACCCACCATGGCAGGCTGTGCCCTGCACCTTGGTAACCTTGGTAACTTCCAAACCTGAATTCCAGCTGGAACAAAAGCTAGTGTCAAATTGTGTTTGGGAGGAAAACAGAAGCATTTTCTTAATCTTTATCTGCTCTCAGGGCCCACCATTGAAAACTGCCATTATTCCCAAAGTTATGCAGTGATTCTAGAGCATCCATATCTGAAATGTTCAGGTAGAAGAGGTAACAGGTGACTGTCCACCCCTTGGGAACAAGCTCTCTGGCCATTTTGGGGACTAGGGGAAATGGGATGCCTGGAGCACAGGACCACAGCACCACCTGTCAGCTTGCTGAGGACAACTCTGTGATTCACTCAGGGCTCAGATCATGTTGACCCTCATCACTGTCCCCTCCTTCCCACTGTCCCCAGAAAGAAAGAGATAAGGAAAAGGAAGGCAGCTCTCCAGTCCAGCAATCTTGGTCTTCCCTCCTGGCAAGAATAATGGCTGCATTTGCCAGAATGGAAACTTTTATAGTGTAGTGGAGAGGGCAAAAATAAAAGCTTTTTTTTTTAATTTAAGGAATAAGCATTAAACATTGAGATATCTGTGCAAAGTGTAATGTTATTCCAAAGCTCTGAAGCCCTCAGTGAAGTGAAGGAAAATAAAACAAATATGTATCTGGGTAAAATCTCTTTTGAGAGAGGGGAATAAATCATTAAATCACAGTATAAAATAAGGAACCAAATGTAGTATTTTAGCCTGTGGACCTGTTACTTCCTCATTCTCTGAAATGGTGATCTCCATTTTATTTTGAACACAATTGTTATCATTACAAATTTCTAAGTATGTAGCCCCATTATGTGTATTTATTTAGAAAGTAAATACAGGTACTTCTACACCAATGTCTTAGAAACCCTGTAAAAACTACAAACACAGAAATTAAAAAGTGAGATAAAATAAATACAACTTGCTGCTCTGATGTTCTTTGCCATGCCTCCGCAGAGGATCTGGCACTTACTCAGAGTTTATGCCTTCAGTGGAAACCACAGCTCCAGACACGGAAACACAGTCATTCTGATGGGAGCAATGTGGATGGTTGCAACAAGCCCATTCACATCTTTGCTGTTAACATGGGACGTGTGGATGCACACTTATTAAAGGGCTTAGAAGTCTTTACTTCATCCTGACAGCAGGCAAAAACCCGGAAAACTTAAAAATCAGCAACTCTTCTTATATTCATCAAAGAAGTGAGATTGCAGGGCAAACCATTGTCCCCCAAACTGGAGAGACAGACAACAAGAGGATACAGAGAATCACAACTTCCTAGAGCCAAAGTCCACGTGCAGAAACCTCCATGGGGACAAGTACTGGGCTAGGAAAACCTAAATTGTACTGAATGAACTTCTGGAGGCTTAGTGGGCACAAACCCAAGAGGTGAAACATCCAGGTGGACCCAGTCAGAGTGATAGCCCAACACTTTTGTGAGCTATCTCTTCGAGCTCTGTCTAATGCCGCAGTGAAGACAGAGAGAAATCTCCTGCTTCTTGTAGAAGAAAGGGAGATGGCCTCAGTTTGAAATATACCAGAGCACTTTGTTCTTCCTAATGAGGACTGCCTTCAGGAAAACCTGGTTAACCAATCTAACCTGCTGGGGTTATAGCAGAGCCTAACCCACTTGGAGGAAGGGAAAAGTCAAACTCCAGCCCCCTCCAGCCATCCTGTCCCACCCAAGATGGAGCAGGGGACTGAGAAGTACCTGTAAAGGTCACAGCTGAGGGGCACAGGCTCAACAAAATACTGAGATCTAATCACAGGAACAGAGAAGGCATTCCTTCCCCCATACCTCACCATATTACCAAAGACCTATTTACAACACACTTCCTTGTACCCAGCACATCATGTCTACCTATCAGTAAAAAATTACAAGGCAAAAAAAAAAACAGTTTAAAAAGACTGAACAAGCATCAGAACCAGAGTCAGCTATAGCAGGGTGTTAGAAATATCAGACCAGAAAGTTTCTGTATCTATGATTAATATACTAAGAGCTTTAAGGGAAAAAATACACAATATACAAGAACAGATGGATATTATAAATAGAGAGTTGGAAACTTTAAGAAAGAATAAAAAAGAAATGTTAGAGATCAAAGATTTTGTAACAGAAATTAATGTTTTCAAAGGACCCATCACTATAGTGGACACATTCTGAGGCAAGAATCTCTGCACTTCAGGATATCACAATGGAAACTTCCAGAAAAGCAAAGAGAAAAAAAAACTGAAAAAAAAGAAGAGAATATCTAAGAACTGTGGTGCACCCACAAGATGTGTAACATACATGCAGTGGGAATAGAGAAGGAAGAAAGAAATGAAAAAAAGAAATATGTGAAGCATTATGAGAATTTCCCTCAAATTAGTGTCAGAGAACAAACCACTAATGCTCAGAGAATACCAAGCAGGATAAATTCAAGAAAACCCACACCTAGGCATACCCTGGTCAAACTCTGGAATATCAAACATAAAGAAAAAGTCTTGAAAGAAGTTAGAGCAGGGAAAAAAACACCTAACCTATAGAGGATCAAAGATAAGAATGACAACATCTGACTTCTCAGAAGCCAATGCAAGAAGAGTCAAGTGAAAAATTTCAAATGTTGAAAGGAAAAACCCACCAACCTAGAATTATGTACCCTGTGAAATTACCCTTCAAAAATGGAGGAGAAATAAAGACTTTCTTAAACAAAAATTGAGGGACTGTATTACCAGTAGAACTTACCAGGAGTATGTCTTCCTCACTAAGGCATTTGAAGGATGTAATATTAGTTCCAAAACAGTTCCAACTATCTTTCTTGAAGGTTACATTGCCCTTACTGGTCATAGTTTTTAACACCATTAAAAAAAAAAAAGGAAGTGGGTAACTTCTAAACAAATGGTGGAAGTGAATTAAGTGGTTGTGCTTCTTGTTTATTTAGACCCAGAATTAAAGAGGAGAGAAAGTGAACAATGGCTTGCTGGGTAGCCATCGTGCTAAGAATTGTGCTTTTCTTCTTATTGGTCTAGCAGATTGATCAGTGCTGTGTAGCAGCCACTGTTCTCCCCATGTTATAGAAAGGGAAATGGAAGTGAGCTAGTAGGTGGTAGAGCCAGGATTTAAACCCAGAGGCAGGCATTGTAGTTTACCAAGAAACCATTCATCTGCAGCCCTTTTTACAGGAAAATGTCAAGAGGTGTCATGCCAGGCTGAGTCCTTGTTAGAAGCATTTCAGAACAAGAGCATAGGTGCCAGAATAACCCCTCAGAGCATGTGAGAAATAAAAATCCTCCTTGCTCACTGGTATGGACTGAAAATGTTCCCCAAAATTCATATGTTGAGACTTAATCCCCACTATGGTGGTATTTGGAGGTGAGGGTTCTGGATGGAGCCCTCATGGATCAGATTAGTGCCCTAATAAAGAGACCCCAGAGAGGACCCTCATCCCTTCCACTGTGTGCATACACAGCAAGAAGATGCCCATCTGTCTTAGATAATTTGTGCTGCTACAATGAAACAACACAGACTGGGTGGCTTATAAACAATAGGAATTTATTTCTCCTAGTTCTGGAGGCTGGAAGTCTGAGATAAGGGTGCCAGTGTGGTTGGGTGAGGGGCCTCCCCTGGGTTGCTGATTTCTTTCTGTGTGCTTACATGGTGGAAAGGGCAGGGATCTCTCTGGGGCCTCCTTATGAGGCCACTAATCCCATTCATGAGGGCTCCTCCCTTATGACCTGGCCGTCTCCCAGAGGCCCTTCTTTCTGTGTTCCAACCTTCTATCAGGGTTCCAACCTGTGACTATTGTCTATGAATCACGAAACAGGTTCTCACCAGACCCCAAATCTGCTGGCACTTCCAGCCTCCAGAACTGTGAGAAATAAAATATCTGTGTTTCTATGTCTCCCATAATTTCTGTTTTTACAAGTCTATGGTATTTTTGTTATAGCAGCCTGAATGGACAAAAACACTCACCTTGCCACATCCTGGCTCAGAGGACAGCCTGGCTGTGTCCCATACGCAGGAGGCAAAGCAGATCCTTGTCCCTTCCCCTCCCTCAGCCCACCGACCTTAGCAACAGTCTCTTGGTACAGACCTGAGGCCACCAACCCTCCCTCCCCTGTGAAAGCCCAGGGGGAGCCCATGGGTGGGCAAGAGGAGAACCCTGGGCAAGTTCTGGACACGGTGTTTATTTACGAGGAAAACGAAACTGAGGAAAATGAAAAGATGTGACGTTTAACATGGTTTGTGTTCTTGTGAGAAGAGACTGATACTAGAATCCCTACATTCTAATAAAATGTCTTCTCTCCAGTGTTCTGTCTCTCCAGGTGTCACCGACTTTCTCTGCCAGAGGTAAGAACCAGACTTAAAAGTAGAAATCTTTCCATAGCTTATCTGGCTACAGAACCTGAGCTGAAACGATGGGACGCTCTGTCTGGTTTCCACTGGTCACGTCAAGTGTGAATGTGCACACATCTCACTGCAGCCATATTCATGGCTCTGGGACAGGCAAGGCCCCAGCCCCAGCCAGGGATGTTTTGTTACATAGTATATGCAGCGACCACTCTTCTAAGAGCCACAGTATTCTAGATTCTGAGAGTACCCAAGGCCTTGGATAAGGGCCTGTGGGCTGAGTTAGGATTGGAAGGAAAATGGCCACTCATCAGGAACCCCCCACACACAGAGCCTGTAAAGGGCATGCTTTCCATGTCCTCATCTTTTGGGGACAGGTATCTCAGGTCCTCATTCTACATGAAAGAAACACTTCCAGGAGCTAATTACCGAGCACAGCTGCGGCACCTGGGTTGGAAGTGGACTCTAGCCGACTGAGAGTCTATGTCTCTCCCTCCCCTTCCTCCTTCTCTTCTCTCTACTCCAGCTTTTCATCTGGGGAAACTGGGCCCTGAGAAGGGCAGGGAATTATCCTGCGGAGTCTGGCAGGACCAGCGTGGAACCTGAGCTCTAGCTCTCCCTTCACACAGGGGTTTCTCTTCACGCAGGAGGTTTTCTCCTGAGATGTCAACATGCCAGTTTGTCCTCCCTTCACAAAGCACTTGGGTTCCTGAGCCTGAAATTGGTCTTCTCCCCCTTTCTCTCACAGGCATCCACTAGGCAGAGCAGCTATTCCTGTTGCTGAGGTCCAAGGTATGGAAGCGGGAGGCAAAGCCACATGTCCAGCCCGTGTGCCTACAGGACTTCCCAGGGGAGAGTACTCAGGCTCCACCTGAGCCCTCACCCCCACAGGAAGGTGACTGGGCATTGTGGTTTGACTTGGGGGGAGGTCAAGGCCCCCCCACCTTGGTGGATGTGGAGGGGACCAGGGGCCACACGTAGAATTAGCGATTCACTGGTCTCCTGCGAATGTAGAGTGTGTCCTGGCACTGGTGGACACAAGAGCTGAATGTTCTCCGATTTATGGCAACCCTGAGCGTTTTCCTGGGGCCCCTGCTGTGATAGATGGCTATGGGGGTAAGGCAATTAGAGTGAAGAGAGCCTAAATCTCATTGGGGATAGGGCGTTTACCCCCAAAGGAGTATATTGTGTACATTTCTCCCATCCCTGAATATATTTTAGGGGTGGATCTCCTGCAGAGTCTGTGGTTACAGACCACTGCAGGTGAGTTCAGACTGAGGGTACGTGTGGTAAAGGCAGTTCTGAGGGGACATGCTAAGCACCCACCTGTAGCTCTGCCTGTACCTCAGTGGGTGACAAATATTAAGCAGTATAAATTGCCTGGGGGCACAAGGAAATTGGAGAAACTCTACAGGAGTTGGAGAAGGTGGGCATCATAAAGCCCACTCATAGTCTTTTTAATTCCCCAGTGTGGCTACTGTAAAAGCTGGATGGCTCCTGGCATATGACTGTGGATTACAGGGAATTGAATAAAGTCACACCCCCTTTTCATGCTGCTGTCCCCTCTATAGCTGCCTTTATGGACACACTCAGTCATGAACTAGGGATGTATCATTATGTTGTGGACCTTGCTAATGCTTTATTCTCTATCGACATAGCACAGGAGAGTCAGGAACAGTTTGCCTTCACATGGGAAGGCCGGCAGTGGACATTCACTGTCTTTCCACAGGGACACCTCCACAGTCCCTTCATTTGTCATGAACTTGTAGCCCAGGGCTTGGCTACATGGAAGAAACTGCCAAAGGTGTGCCTGTATCACTACATTGTTTATATCATGCTCACGTCTGATTCTCTTTTAGATTTAGAAGGAGCAGTTCCTAGACTGCTACAACATGTACAGGAGAAAGGATGGGCTGTGAACAGCACCAAGGTTCAGGGACCTGGTTTGTCTGTAAAGTTCTTGTGGGTTGTCTGGTCGGGTAAAACAAAGTTATCCCAGAAGCAGTCATAGACAAGGTCCAGGCTTTCCCCACCCCTACCACTGGCAGTATTGCAAGTTTTGGGGTCTTTTGGGCTACTGGAGAGTGTTTCTCCCACACCTGACACAAATTCTGAAGCCCTTATACTGGCTGGTATGAAAGGGTATCAGATGGGACTGGGAAGAAACATGTGCAGCTGCTTTTATTGCTGCTAAGCGAGCAGTCAAAGCCGTATAGGCTTTGAGTGTAATGGACTCATCAAGGCCCTGTGAGCTAGATGTTCATGTAACCGAAGATGGTTATGGATGGGGTCTTTGGCAGTGGCTTGAATGGACACACCAACCTACTGGATTCTGGTCACAACTATGGAAAGGAGCAGAGGTCTGGTACACCTTAATAGAGAAACAACTGGCTGCTGTGTCCACACCTTGATGGCTAGGGAGCCCATCACCGGAACAACCTGACCAAGGTAATAACCACCTACCCCCATTGCAGGGTGGTGCAAGATTGGACCCAAAGGCCACAGAAAGACATGGCACAGATGCCTACACTGGCCAAATGGAGAACATATTTACATCAGCATAGCACCCTCTCCAAAGCTTATTGGAGCCAGTGACATATACCAGTGGAAAGCAGGAAGAACTTGCTTTGGAGCTATTAGTAACAGAGAGTCCTTATTGGGAGGGAAGAGCCCCTATTTCTGAAGATGCTTCATAAACAGATGGCTCCAGGCATGGGCAGCCCGTGAAGTGGAGGGCTGTGGCTTTCCATCCTAAGACTGAAACAATATGGATAGAGGATGGAGAAGGGAAGAGCAGTCAATGGGCTGAGCTGCAGGCAGTATGGCCTGTGATCAGCCAGGAGCCCTCCCCTATAGCTGTCTGCACTGACAGCTGGGCCGTCTATCAGCGCTTGACCCTATGGCTACCAGCATGGCACCAGGTCAACTGGATGGTTGGTCACCAGCCCCTTTACGGGCAAGAGGTGTAGCAAGACCTATGGGCCTCAGTTCAGACTAAGACTGTTAACATATATCATGTGACTGGCCATTTGCTTTCGGCATCCCCAGGGAATGATGAAGCAGACACAATGGCCCAGGTGGGTTAGCTGGAAGGAAAGCCTGCCTCTGATGTGGCCCAATGGTTACATCAGCATTTGTTGCATGCAGGGCAAAAGACAATGTGGGCTGTAGCCCTTCAGTGCAGCTTGCCATTGACCTTTGAAGAAGTCAACAGAGCCTGGAAAGAGTGCCTTGTGTTCTTTAAGAGGGACTTAACTGAGTCCTGCGGCAACATGGGACAATAGTGAAAGGACTGATGCCCCTTGTCAGGTGGCAGGTAGACTATATTGGGTGCCTGCCCATATCAGAAGGATATCGGTATGCCATGACTTGTGTGGACATGGCTACTGCAGACCAGCAAACCACCAAGAGGGGCCTGGAGCATCTCTTTGCAGACTATGGCCAGCTGCTGGTGACTGAGAGTGAGCAAGGCACCCACTTTGTTGGACACGCATAACAAGAATGGGTGCAGCATTTAGGAATAAAGTGGAAGTTTCATGTACCATACAACCCTACTAGAGCAGGCATTACAGAGAGGTACAATGGTTTGTTGAAATCTTGCCTGAAATCAGACACCAATAAATTGTGGGAATGGTCAGTTTGCTTATGGACAGTGCTACAGCATTTGGGAAGCCCCGTAAAAGGAGCCTTGAACACTGTGGATATGCTTACACACATTGCTGCCTCTCCTATACAACTGTATGTGCAAACCAAAGAGGAGTTATTGAAGCCAGGATATGGCCAGCAGAGCAACATCCTACTGCCAGCCCCTACTGCATTAAACTGGAGACTCTTGAGTGGACATGGCCCTGGACATTTTGACACGTGGACCAGCAATGACTGGCCCTTCTGGCATCTTGGGCAAGAGGTCTGGAAGCTGGCCTTTTGTGAGTTCCCAGAGTAACAGCAGAGTGGCCCCCAAAGATCATGGTAGTGTACCCAAAATGTCCAGGGAGTAAAAGCATTGTGGGGAAGTTTTGTTTTATCTTTATGGCCAGTGCATGTACCTCACATAGCCCTATATATTGACCCATTTCTAACTACTACAGGGAGAGGGGGGAAGGTCTGATATACTAGACCAGGAAA
Organism: Smutsia gigantea; assembly: GCA_032199065.1. Lineage (NCBI taxonomy): Eukaryota > Metazoa > Chordata > Mammalia > Pholidota > Manidae > Smutsia > Smutsia gigantea. The sequence continues at coordinate 72,970 of JAVSCE010017082.1, forward strand.
AGATCCCATTCCAGCCACTGTCCTATCACTGTCTTGCATGCATCCTACCTGATGGATAAGATTTGTCATTAAACATGTATCTTGTCACCCTTACGTTTTTTTCTTCTACAGACTTTGCAGATTGGGCCCACCCCCTAGCCATAGCTACTGCTTGCTGAACATGCATGGAGTTCCCTACTGGTTCAGCTGCTAGCCTTCTGTGGAATGGGCAAGTGATGGACTTAATCTAAGTAAGACTTTGAATCCAGCTGGATCCTCAGGCTTGAGGATTGTCATGATTTAATTGCTATCTATATCATAATTTCTGTTGTTATTGTATGTTATTAGTCTGGTTGCAGTACTCCAGCTTTCTCCCACAGGGGCCTTTGTGGAAGACTGGGGGCTCATAGATTGTAAGGTGAGAATTCTGGAGGGGTGGGTTGTGGGGTAAATGGCAGAGTTTCCAGAATGTCCCACGTGGCCTTAGTCCATTTACATACCAATGGATGTTTCACGGGGCAAGGGGTGGAGAGAAAATGGCATCTCTCTCCACTCCATTTCTGGCATGTAGCTGGTCTTGCTTTGCCAGTCACCAAGGGCCTACTCATGGAGTTCCTTCTGGAAAGGGCGTGCAGGGAAAGAGAGCACAAGGCACAGCCAGAGGAGATGGATGGAGCCAGGCCTGGTTAGTGACGATAAGAAATAAAAGCCTTTCTCCCAACTTGTCCTTTTCCCTTGACTTACCTTGATTCACAGGGGGACTTGCCCTGGGCCAGGAACACCCTTGGGCAGATCACTGGGAAGAAATCAGAGCAATGTAGGGTGAATGTCACACCAAAGAGAGAGTCCCCATAAAGGAGGATATAAGAAATTAAGGCAGATGGCGGGGTGTCCATATCAAGACAAAGGGCTGCGAACAGACTGTTCTTCCTCATCCAGGCATCACTCGGGCAGCTGGTGATTCTGAGGCCCCAGACAAACCCAGGGTCACCTGCCACGGCCCTGCTTCCCATAATGCTTGGCTTCAATGGGCATTATCATTATTCATAAAGATAGCAATTGTTTGTAATGATAAAAAGAAACCTGAAGCAATCTTAAGTTACTTTCAAGAGGGGACTGGTTAAATAAATCATGAGAAACTCATGCCATGGGAAACCAAGCACCCATCAAAACAAACAATGACAATTTTGCAAAGCTGTGTATGGGCTGTGGAGCAGTTTGAATAGTAGCTCATCAGATCTGGAAGTGGGTGATGTCCTCTGTGCTCCTCAGTGCCACGTGCAGACCATTCTCCCTAAAAACCACCATCTTAGAAGCTGGCCCCTCAGAATTTAACATGGGCTCTCCTTGAAGCTGTCACCTTCCCACCCTAAGGTTATCAGCCTCCCTTTTCAGAAGTTGTAGCTCCTAGCTCATTGTCTTTGTGTACATGAAATCCTTCCAGACGCTGGCCTTTCGTTTATGGACCTCGTCTCCTCTAAAGATTCTGCTCCCCTCTCTACCCCAGCCCAAGGTCATGCCCTTGAACCGTGACATTACCTGGACTGGCAATGCTGCCCTTAGCCTTAATTCCAGGTGTTTCATTCTTCAGTCACCCCAGCCCATCTTTCCCACTCACTGCTTTCTTTTCTCATTTCTCCTTGCTCCCTCCACCAACTTCTCTACCCCACTGAGACACACCACAGACACCAAGCGTGTGATGAAGACAGAAGCTGCAATGTCTTCTGTAACCTCATCTCAAAAGCGACATGCCATCACGTCTGCCATGTTCTGGTGGTCACACAGACCAAGCCCGGCACAGTGTGGGAGGTGGGCACTCAAGGACACCACAGGAGGCAGAGGTCACCTGGGGCCAGGTGACGATCCTGTTCGTTGCTGACACCTGCTCTTGCTGGCAGGCCACTGCAGCAGATCCTCGCTGGCTCTCAGTCTGCTCAAAGTTTGCCCCAGACCCACCATCACCATCACTGGGCCGGCCCGCTTCCTCCTGTGAACATGGTGTACATGACCTTAATAGAATAATTCTGCTTTTAGACAACACCATGGACTGTTTTCTCTACCTCAGTGCAGACAGGCAATGCTCTCTGGGAAAGTGCAAAGGAAGGGAGTTTAGATCAATACCTGTGTCTCTCCCATAAAAGAAGCACACTCCAAACTTACAGTCTCCCTGTGCTTCTGAATTTAGTTTGGCTTCCTGTTGGGAGGCAGCACAGTGTAGTCGCACCACTGTACACGCTTCCCACTCTTGACTATAAAAGTCCTGAATGCAGGTGTCGTGTGGCAGCACGTGCCACATGACTCTGTCCTGACTTCAACTGCCCCTCCCTTTCCAGGTGAAACCCTTCAGGCAAGGAGCCCAAGACTCCTTTCTGGACTCAGGACAAGAGGTCCAAGCCCTGTACTGGGAACCAGGCCTCCACTAAGGTAGCTGATGGAAGTGCACATTCTCTGTGTAACCAGCTGCTCCCTCCCACCATCTTTCCTTTCTCTTCCCATCCTTACTTCCCTCTTCTCCAGCTCCAGTTGTCCATTATGTCAATCACTATCCCTTTTTTGCATAGACCTAAATCCCTTTGTCCCTTTCTGTTTGTCACACTCAGCTGGCTAAGTCCCAGTGTTGGTTAAGTGTGAGCCGTGAACTCACATGGCTAAACTCCATGGTCCCGGACCTGCCTTGCCCACCACTGTCTGCTCTCACACAGCAGGCGCGGTGAGTCTTTAAAGCCTGAGTCAGATCACATGGTTCCTCAGCTCAGTACCCCATGGGCTCTCTTCTCTCCCACAGTAAAATCCAAAGTGCTTTACATGCCTCGCCACCCACCCCATCCCCAGTCTGACCCTCTCTCTCTTACTTGCCCTCAGATATGCTCCTGTCCCAGGAATTTGCACATGCTGTTCCTGCTGCCTGAATGATTTGTGCCCCGGACAATCATATGCTCGGTCCCTTCACCTCCTTCAAGTCTTTCATAGGCTTGGCCTCAAGTGTTGTTTCCTTAGGGAGGCCTTTCCTAAACTAACCATTAAGCCTCCCTACCCTGGCTCCCCTTGTCCTCCTCGCTGCTTTCATTTCTCCAGAACACTTAACCCCTCTAATATACTATGTAAGTAAGCATTTATTCCTTGTTTTTCTCCCCATATAAGAATAAGCTCCATGATGTCCACTTTTTTTTCACTATTATACCATAGTATGCAGGGCAAATATTTGCTAAATTAATAAATATTTTAAAGTTATATATCTATAGAAAAAGGCTAGAATATTATATTCTAAATCACAGAATTTATCCTTTATATGTAAAACTTTGTACTTCATACATGTATGCATGCATATATATGTGTATACATATATACAGTAAAACATGCATATATATGTATGTGTAATATTTAAATTCTCTCACAGCATGTAATATTTCTTTGGTTTAAAAAATCAGAGTATAAATACATAAATATTTTCAAAGGCTACACAAGCTCTCATTCCCCACAGTACAGTTGACAGTTAAATGGAGAATGCTCATGCCCATCGGCTACCTTAGTGGAGGCCTGGTTCCCAGTACAGGGCCCTGAGTCCAGAGAGGAGTCTTGGGCTCCTTGCCTGAAGGGTTTCACCTGGAAAGGGAGGGGCAGTTGAAGTCAGGACAGAGTCATGTGGCACGTGCTGCCACACGACACCTGCATTCAGGACTTTTATAGCCAAGAGTGGGAAGCGTGTACAGTGGTGCGACTACACTGTGCTGCCTCCCAACAGGAAGCCAAACTAAATTCAGAAGCACAGGGAGACTGTAAGTTTGGAGTGTGCTTCTTTTATGGGAGAGACACAGGTATTGATCTAAACTCCCTTCCTTTGCACTTTCCCAGAGAGCATTGCCTGTCTGCACTGAGGTAGAGAAAACAGTCCATGGTGTTGTCTAAAAGCAGAATTATTCTATTAAGGTCATGTACACCATGTTCACAGGAGGAAGCGGGCCGGCCCAGTGATGGTGATGGTGGGTCTGAGGCAAACTTTGAGCAGACTGAGAGCCAGCGAGGATCTGCTGCAGTGGCCTGCCAGCAAGAGCAGGTGTCAGCAACGAACAGGATCGTCACCTGGCCCCAGGTGACCTCTGCCTCCTGTGGTGTCCTTGAGTGCTCACCTCCCACACTGTGCCGGGCTTGGTCTGTGTGACCACCAGAACATGGCAGACGTGATGGCATGTCGCTTTTGAGATGAGGTTACAGAAGACATTGCAGCTTCTGTCTTCATCACACTCTCTCTCTCAGAAGACCATCTCTCTATAGGAAGCCAACTGCCGACCATGAGCAGCCTACGTGGTGAGGGCCTGAAGCCTCCTGCCCACAGGCACGTGACCCTCCAGCCCCATTCTAGCCTTCAGATGACTGCATCCCTGGTGGATGGCTTGACTGTGACCTTATGAGAGACCCTGCCCATCTCATCACTCCCTCTGGAGGAGATCAGTGGCCATGACTGTGAGCAGTCACGTGGAGGGGTCCATGGGGTGAGGAAGGCAGGCCTTGTGCCTGCAGTTACCTGAGTGACTTTATAAGTGAATCATCCAGCCTCAGTCAAGCCTTTAGATGATTGTCACCCCAGCCAACACCTTTACTGCAACTTTGGGAGAGGTCCACAAACAGAACTTCACAGTTAAACCACTCCTGGATCACTTACCCTCCCAAACTGTGTGAGATGATAAAAGTTTGAGGCCTCCAGCTGCTCAGCTTTGGGGGTAATCTGACATATAGCAGTCATAGCTAATACTGCTGGCTGGCCTATTAAAGTTCCTGCCTGTGGAGTGGAGACAGAAAAAAATATGCTTGGGATGTTTTTCCAAATGGAAAAAGAAGAACACAGGCAAAGAAATACTCCCAGTTCTAACCAAGAAGGGACAGTGTTGTTTTTCCTCTAAGGTGGACTAACTGTTGTCCCAGATTTAACAGGAATATCTTCCCTTAAAAGAGGGACAACCTTTAAGTCATCCTAAAGCCAAACCTCAGGAGAGCGGCCAGACGGGGAATAATACTGTGGGAGGGTGACATTAGGTATGATGTGATGGAAGGGTAGGTGGTGGGCTTTGGGGACAGGAAGCCTGGGTTCAATCCCAGCCCCCCAATGGCTCTGTCATACTCATCTTTGTTTGCTATACCCATCAATTAGACTATCTATCCTATAGGCTGGTGTAAGGATTCAAGGAGTTACTTGAAGACAGGCACCCAATGGTGATCGCTGCTTCCTGGGCTCATGCACAGTTTAAGGGCATCGGATAATGCTAGCCACCCTCCCCACCCCAGTCTGCCTTCTGCCCCTAACTAACTCCTAGTGTTTTAGAAAGAAATTTTTTTCCATATTCAGTTACTCAGTGCTGGGGAACACCTACTCGCTAGCCTTATAGACTCAATTGCAGGTCACACTTGGTGGCAGTTTAAACCATGCCTGACATTTAGGTTTTATGTATTTGCTGAGTGAATAAAAGGATAGATGAATGAATTGTGCAAACAAATGACTGACAATTTGTTTCAGATCTTTTGACAGGTTATTTACTAACCCATTTATTTTAGAGCCTGAAGGAATTGCCCACAAGTTAAATTTCATTATTTATCCAGGTTTCAGTACCCAGGAGTCATGAAGCTGGATCTCTCACTGTCTAAGACAGTTCACCATATTGTATAATAAAGAATTTGTCCGGTCTTTGTCACCAGTTCCTAGGAGGAAACTTATAAATCCTTGGAATTTCCCAAGTGATAAGAGAATTTTTGTTACTCGTGGTAGACTCCAGGACCTAACTCAGGATGGAGGCTGGACATGCCTGAAAGAACTACCATGTGATTCAAGGGTTGGGTTTTGAACCAGGTAATAATAACCCCACCCTCAGGAAAGTGAGAGGGGCTGAAGACTGAGTTCATTCTTGTGACCAAAGATTTAATCAATCATATATACTTAATGAAACCAGAATAAGAACTCTGGACACTGAAGCTCTGTTAAGCTTCCTGGTTGGTAACCACACAGAGATGTGCCAGGAGAGTGGAATGCCTTAATTCTACGAGGAGAGAACAAATTGGAACCCTCCCAGCCTCATCACAAGTCTCTTCTTTTGGATGGGCCTGATTTGTATTCCTTGTAATAGACTGTAACCGTAGTTATGGTGCTTGTCCAAATGCTATGATTCTTTGTAGTGAATTATCAAACCTCAGAGGTTGTGAGAACCTCTGGATTTATAGCCAGGTGATTACAAGTGTGGGTGGCCTGGAAACCCTGGAACTTGTCGCTGGTGTGTGAGGGGCATCCTCCTGGGGACTGTGTCTAACTTGATTGCTTCGTGTCGGAATTGCACCGCAGCATTGCACGCCTCCTAAACTCAGCGATCTCCATCATTTTAGGGATGTATGTATTTTTTAAGTTATTTTTTTAAAATAGGTTATATAAGCTACTAAATAAGCTTATAAAAACATGTATAAGCTATTTTTAAAGGAAATATTTTAAAGAAAAACATGGTAGTACTGAATTTATCAGTGAATCCAAGGTTTCCTAAATGACGGGCACTAGAAATTCAACCACCGTAACATTGTAGATAAAGATGTGGACAAACTAGTATTAACATATAATTACATACACATATTGGGACATTAAAAATGCTAGCTAATTTGGAATTCTAGTAAGTTGATTTGAGCTTAATTAAAATTTTACAGTACTGGAATCCCTAAGCCAAAATGATCTTTTCTCCAGTTTATGTGCCTGTTTATGTATTTGCTTTTATATTGTTTCAAGCCATTTAAACAAAAAAATGAATTCAAGAGACTATCAAAGTTAAATAGAGTTTTAAAATAACACAAAAATATGAATGAATTATGATCCCTGCTAGGTGTTATCCTCGGAGATCTGGAAATCCTTCACCTGTACTATTAGAGCCCTAGTCATTTAGTGTGTGGTTTGATCTTTCCAGACTTAACAGGGCTGGGGAGCCCTACAGAAAGGCTGATTGAGGAAACAGGTGCCCCCTTTATCCAAGGGAAGTCTGGACCAAACAGGTGGCCTGACCTTCTTAAGGGTCCATGGCTCCAACTTGGGTGACTTGCCCTCCCTTACATAGGAGGAATTCAGCCTCAGGGTGCCCTGTTCTTTGTGATTTATGGAAAAAATTCCAGCCCCATGGTTCATCTGTACCTGTTACCCAAGAACAGTTTCACATGGAAAGGTCACAGATGGCTGAATTGGTGAACATTCTCTGACCCCCACGGCTATGCAGTCATTTCTGCAACATGTGTTTGGTTTTGCTTTTTAGTCACATGTCAAGTGAATAAAAGGAACCTCTTCAAAGGGCCAGCGAAAAAGCTTTTTAGCTTCATAAATAATTTGTCAATGAAACTACAGGTGGGAAAGTTATATTTTGCCTCACTTGAGAGACTTGGACATTGAGAACTTATGTGTGTGGAGGCTTTGAACTCAGGAGAGTGTGGGGGAAGCAGGAATGTCTTGTTTCCCAGGCCCTTTAGAGCCGAAAAATGCAGTCACTCTGTGCCCTCCAAATGTCCAATAGGATGATTCTCACCCCTCCCCTCTAGAGCCTGCCTTTCTGCTGCCCTGGGCTCAGCATCTCAAGTCCCTGACCTCTCCCTGCATCTCCCATCACCAGAGGATGAAAACTGTGAGAATGTGAGCTCCCCAGCCAGGACTGAGGCAGTGGTAGGTGCTCAGTGAGCCTGTGCCCTCCTGTCCCAGGCACGGCTTTCTTGTTAAGATCGCCCTTATTCTGGTTAGTTCACACATGTTGAATGCATTTCAATCTCCTGTCCCCCAAGCATTTTATACATTTCCCATATCTGGGATAGCTATAAATTCCCACTGACTTTGAAGTACCTTTCTGCTCTCCTTGGCCTGATCAGGTATTCCTGAGGGCAGTGTGGAATTTTACACCAGTGAGACATCCCTGCTGTTCATGAACTGCCTCTCTATCCACCACAGAAGCTCAACAGTGACAAAGCCCTTAGAAAAGAATTCTTCTTTTTCCAAATTCAATGGTTTATTTACTCAGAGAAATAAAGACTGATTCACTGCTGCATTTTTGTAAACATAATGCTACAAGCTGTTCATTTGTTCAAAAAACATTTTTTGGAGGGTCTTCTCTATGCGCAAATGTAGACGAATAACACCATTTCCATCTCTAGTCCCTTGCAGTCTAATGCCAGGGAACAGGAGTCATCGGGGAAGCACAGAGCAGCCAGGGCAGCCCAGGTTCTAAGGGTGAGAAAGGGAGTGCTGTGGGCACCAGGGAGGCGGGACGAGGCAGGACTGAACTCCTGAAATCTAAGTAGGAACCAGCCAGGAGGAAGGGCTGGTAATGTGTAGGGTGTAGCAGGAAGAGTGAAAGGAACTTCTAGGAGTTTGGAGAAGCACCTGTTTAGTGCGACAAGGGACCATGGTGAGCTAGGATTGGGCACTCCACAGGGTCCTTTGCTGCCACACCAGCAGGACTGAGATGGAGCGTGACGGTGGAGAAGCTGTGCTCCTGCAGCCCTGGGCGGGCATTTTGGGGAGGTGTGCCTCCTTCTTCCAGCACTCTCTTCCCACATTTCATTTTGCTTTAAGCCCTCTCTTCCTCTTCTGAGTGGCATCTTGTATCCCCAGAGTGGTGTTTCCAGCCCCACGGTGTCCTCTGTTACTAACACCATCCCGCGCCAGCCTGGCTCTGCCCACTGGTCTCCTTGGAATACGCCTGTGGGCCTGTGTCTTTGTATCGCCTTCAAGAACAAGTTCTCATGAGTCATGAGCTGTCACATGAGAAAAACATCCAATTAATTCACACTACAGTGGTAAAAAAAAAGCAATTTTAATGTGCTACATATCCCAACAATTAAAATTTTCACAGTAGGAAAAGTGTTGAGCTATAGAATGAATCTCAAGAGGTGAAATTTCAGGAGAATGTGGCAAGCATCCGTGCCTTCCGAATTAAACTATAAAGGTAAACATGACTTCTGTCCATCACACTGTTTTTTACAAACAACTGTTGTTTTAATTCCTGGCACAATCCTTTTGGTTATGACAATCTAACTCTCTTGCTATCAAAAAAGATGGCTGGAAAAGTCTTTCATTTTGTTTTTGAGAGTCCCAGCTAGTCTCTGGCTAATAGTGGTAGCTGGGCCAGAAGGTGCTCCTGCAGGGTTCCTGGCCCAATTCCAATGTGTGTGTGTGCAGGAGGGCATTTTCCCACACACAACACCAAGCAATTCTCAAACACCAGCAGGGGGTCCGGGAATTCAACTCAGTTCTGACGCTGTCTACTTGGACAGAGCACCAGAGTCCATTGGTTAAGGGTTCAGTCCTACAAGACAGCCCGACTTGAGATGCCAGTCAAAAACCCCAGGCTCTTACCTGTTTCTGACCCAACGACCTCCTCCTTAGGTTCAATTAATTTGCTACAGCAGCTTGCAGAACTCAGGGATATGATAAAGGGTACAATTCAATAGCCAGATTAAAAGACACATAGGCTGAGGTCTTTTTTAAAATACAATTTTACATAGGGTAGCATTAGATGTACAGAAAAGTTGCAAAGATAGTGCAAAGCACCTGTTCCCTTTTGTTGTTCTCTTTTGTACTGAATATTTGTAGAGTATACCATTTTCATTCTTTTATTTTTAGCTTTATCTTTGGTTACTTTCTTATTTTTAGTGGTTGTTCTTGGAATTGCAAAGCGTATTTTCATTGGGTCACATTCTTCAGGTTACTACCGATTTAATTCCAGTAATATACAGCAACTGTGCAGTAAACCTCCATTTCCCCGAGCCCCTGGCCCCTTTCTGGCTATTATCACCACATATATTGCATTTATATGTCACAAACTCGACAACACAATGTGATCATTATGGCTTTAAACAATCTTACATTTATTAAGGAAACTGAACACAAAGTCTTATGCTTACCCTATATTTCCCATTTCCAGTGTTCTCTATGCATTCCTATCGATCTATTTCCTCTCATCCTAAACAATTCTCTCTTTTGTTTCCTGTACATCAGGTCTCAGTTCCTGTTTATTTGGGAATGTCTTAACTTCAGATTCAGTTTTAAAGAACACCTTCACTGCATATGGAATTCTTGGTTGGTGAACGACTTTTAGCATATTGAATATGCAACTCCATGACCTTCTTTCTGGCTGCATTGCTTCTAATAAGAGGACAGATATTACCTTATTGACGAGCCACTATATGTGTGGTGTTTTTTTTATCTTGAGCTGCTTTTAAAATTTCTCATTTTCTTTGGCTTCCAGTTATATGACTATGAGTCTAGGTGGGGGTCTCTTTGCTCTTCCTATCTGAAGGTTAAGCATCTTGAATCTACAGATTAATCAATTAATATGCTTTTATTAATTTAATTTGTGATGTTTTCGTCAATTATTTTTTCTCCCTTTTCTCTCCTACTATGCTTGATTTTGTCCTTGAGGCTGTGGCTTTGTTCATTTCTCTTCCATCTTTTTTCTCTGTTCTCCAGGTTTGACAGTTTCTACTGAGCAGTCTTTGAATTCACTCATCCATCTTTCTGCCATCTAATATCTGCTCTGGAGCCCAGCTAGTGACTTTTTTTTCACTTTGTTTATTATTTTCAATTTTAGAATTAACATTTAATTCGTTTCTATAGTTTCTATTACACTATTAAGATTCTTTGTTGAATCATTGTTATATTTTCCTTTAATTTTTTTGAACATATTTATAATAGGTCATTTGAAATCTTTGTTTGAGTTGAATTCCAAACCCCAAGCCCATTCAGACTCCCTTTATATTGCCAATTTTCCCCCCAAGTATGAGTCATCCTTTCCCATTTTCTTTACATCTAGAACATTTTTAACCTGAAATTAGACATTTTGGATAATATGTTGTAGCAATTATAGATTCTGTTTGATTTTTCTTGGTGTTCTTGTTGTTCATCCTTGACTGGACTTAAACCCTGGAATTGGTCTTCCTATGGTGTAAGGTAGATGTCTCCACTAAGTTTTTTGTTCTTAAATTTTTTGCTTGTCCTTCTTAAGGGCTGCCCCTGTGTCTCCACATCTCTATGGTCAACCAGTGCTTTAAGCAACTCTCAAACAACTCGTGTCTGCGAGGCTAACATCCTCGCTGGGGGTCCTGTGTTTGGCCTGGAGAATGCATTGTAAATTGCAGCTGTATTTCAGAACTCTGGGCTTTCCCTTTCGTCAGGCTTTCTTGAATCTGCCCCATGCTGAATAATTTTCCAGTCACCCAAGTTATGTAGAGGGCTCACTTAGTCCTTCTATGGCCTCCGTTTTCTAGAACTTCCTGGTTAAATTTATAGTCAGCCTTCTGCTTGTTCTGAGTCCTCTATCTCAGGCTATTGAAGCCACAGGTTTTCCTTTGTTGAAGAAACCAGAACTGGACAAGAGTCAAGTGGTAAAAGTAGATTTTATTCAGGAGCTGTTGCAACAGGAGGTAAGCACCTCAGTATAAAACTGGACTCAGTCCCAAATAAAGCAAGAACCGGTGGAGACTTACAACAAAAGAAGAGGTTACAGGGATTGTTTAATGGAAAATTATTAAGAGCAGCACCAAGGGTAGGGGAATTCTTGCTACACTGACCTAACAGAATTCTTCCTGAAGGCAGGCCAGAGTCATCAGCTATCACCTGGGGGAGGGGAGGGGATGAGGCATTTGATCAGATTCCTGATCAATACAGAGGGTGATCAGACACTGAGTGTGGGGAGTCTTGGCTAAACTGACTTAGCATGATTCCTACTAAAACTGGGCTGTGCCAGCCAGAGGGCAAGACCCAAGGATGAGACCTAGTCAACAAAAGAGCTGAAAGGCACCTGACTGAAGTTTGACCAACGTCCACATTCCCAGTTGAGTCCACCACTTTTTGCCAACAAAGTCATGGGGGTTTTCATGCCAGCCTCCAAAACACTGTATGTCCTGATGACATAGCTGGTATTTTTGCAGCCAGCCCCATACAGTCAATCTAGCATCCTTGCCAGATGATTTGTGGGCAAGAGAGTGGATGCAGCCCCAGGAACCAAGACCACAGATTTACTCACAACTCTGGCATGTGTTTTGAGAATGCTTCTAAACTTGTCTGTCTGACTGATTTCAGTATGCTGAAATCATTATCTCAGACAGTTCTGTCCAGTCCTACACAAGTTTTCAGAGAGGAATTGCTGACATCTTCATGCTGTCACTGAAAGCCCTTCAGTGTTTTCAACCTCTTTGGTAGTGGAACTCCCACCTTGTTTTTCAGGAGCAACCTGAAATATATATATTTCTATATGGTGCTTTTCAAAGTTTAATGTGCAGACTTACCTGGAGAGGTGATTAAAAGAACTGGGATGCACGCACATGACTTTACATAGGTTGTCTGAAGACCACATCTTAACCATCATTCTGTGGATTGCTCCAGTTCTCAAGGACCCAGACCTGATCAACAAGAAGCACTGAATTCTTCTCAGAGCATTTAAAGAGACTGTTATAGAAAAGACAGTGCTACATGTTCACCATGTCTGTTTTCAATATCCTTTCTTGACGGGAATACATAAAACTACCACTTCCCAGCCTCTTGTAGTTGGGTGGGGCCATGTGTCTAGATCTGCACAAAAATGATGAGTAGATCACTTTCCAGCTATGGCAGTGGAGAGCCCAGGTGCTTTTCTTTAATCTCTTGCCTCCCCTTTGGTGGCCAGGGTAGCAGCCTCCTAGGAAGAAGGCAGAGCTGCCTGTTTGACCAAGTCTTCTCCCTAAATCTTGCATAGACAACAGCTGCCTTTGGACAATAAAAGACTTTGAGTGAGCAAGAAATAAGCTTTTGAATGCTTAAGCCATTGAGATTTAGAGTTGTATATTATCATATCATGAACCTAGCCTAGTCGCAGGGTTATAGGAAAGGAATGGCGAAATTATCTCCTGAATCAGCTCAAAGATTGAGGGAAGGAAATGTAATTAATAGGAAACCTACACGTGCAAAAATGAATGACCCGCAAACCGTTGTGTTATTTGATCCAGCCCTCCCACAGTGAGGTATATTTACAACCCACACGCATTTCCTGGAGTCATTAAGGTCTTACCTTTTAAGCGAAAAACAATGGCTTAGACCTAATCTAAAGGACAGATATAATAAAATATCAATTAAGGAGAGCATAGCCATCCAGAACCTTCACTTGTAAAAATATTTTTGGCAATCATGGAAACAAGAGTCTTCCTATTTTAATAAGTCTTTCTGTTTAATAAGTTAACCAGCATATTTTGTTAACTGGAATCCATAACCTAAACCCTGGGACTTCTCACTACTTAAAGCTTTACCTTATATGCAATGACTTTAACAATATGTAAACACAAAGGAGGAAGAAAATAGATGGTAATGCTTTATAGTAGAAAAAATAAACAAAAATTGGTAAAATTGCTTTCAGCAGGGAAGAAGTTCTCTTTATATCTAGGAAATACACCAGCCAAATTAAATATAGCTGGTTGTATTTTATCTTCAAACACTGAATATTTACCTTAAAGTTCACAGCTTCCTCAAGCATGCTTCCCCACTTGCCTCCCCCCAGCCCAGCCTGCCTGTCTTTCCCCCAGCATCACTTCCGCTCTTCCCATCAGGAAGGAAAGTGTGGTGCTTGTGTCCTGTCGCCGAATTAATAATTGGAGAGCATGTTGGGTTTGAGGATGGAGGAAATTAAAAGCCAGCTTGCAGCTCACAGACAGTATTGTGAATCCATTTGGTGAGGATAACAGGTACACTATGAAAGTGAAATTATCAACCTTTCCTGCTTTGCCCATATTAACTTTGACATTTGCATGAAAATTGAATCCGGTTTCCTGGCGGTTCATCTGCTCCTGGAGCTTCCTCCTTACCTGAAGGCTTAATTCTCTGTTGGCGACATGATAATCAGGTCTCCAGAAAGCAATTATGATGTCACAAAGAGGCAATTATCACTTCAGGTGAAAAATAAACAGCCCACACAGATGATGACTTGAAATCTTCATGATTATCTTAATGTAATTTTTCCTTATAAAGATTTAACTTCATATGAAAAATGCCTAGAAAAGGAACCTACAAGGCAATAAGTAGGCTGCATTCCAGGCTCTGAGCCAAATATTAGTATGGGTCCCCTAAAATCCTTACTAAACGGTTCCCAGGGTATCTTCTCCCCTCCTCTCACATACACTGAAGTACCATTTCCTGGATGCCCATGGAGATCCATCTGTTGACCTAAATGTGCCTCCTCTTTCAAAGCAAAATGAACAAAAGTTGATCTAATTGGAATAATGTCATGGAATAATACCATCAATTAGGAAAAATTTTCATTGTACCAAACTTAGACAATGTATCTAAGCAAAAAGAAGGCAATGAAAGATCACGTAGAATCCCACCACCCAAAGAAAACCACATGACTGTGGTTCTAGTCCTTTCTCCTTCCGTGTGTTTGTGTGGGTGTGATACGGTGTGTTTTATAAGAATGTAATCAGAAAGTACATGCTGACTTGCAGTCAGCTCCTTCATTTGACCATATGTGGGGAATACTTCTGTATTGCAGTATTGCATTTTAAGTAAAGGAAACCAATTGCCTTAGTCTAAGTACTCTAGATGGGCTATTTTTCAATGAGGCTAATGAGGCAATGTTTGATTTTGGCTAAGTGTTCAATGTTCTTGGCAGTCATGTGGCTGATGACTGGGCACTTGGGTCAAGACAGGTCAAAATGATCACCCATAAAGTGGGACAGCCTGAAGAAAGAGGGCCATTTAGGCTAATAGCATCTGCAGGGTGCTGTGGGCTTAGACCGCTGCAGTCCCAGTAATAACCTCTATTCACCAAGTGCCTGGGCCCCTGTCCTCCATCAGTATTCTTACCATCCTGACACAGTAGGACTCTGGGAGAGGAAGTCCTAGTACTTGCCTGTAACTCTGGGGGGAAAATATTTTCCCAGCCTGGGGCAAAATACCTTTGAAACCGAAATCAGTAAAGGGAGAAATAAAGTGGGAGAAACCCGTTTATTGTTTACAAGCTATTGTCCACTTCTGTTCATCCATGTCTCTACAGATCGGGCTGCAAAAAGGGACCCACCCAACCTCTCTGGCCCAGATATGCCCTTGCTCCGCCTTATAATTGCCTACTGATATGAGAGGGACTACTTCCGCACCCCTTGGAAACACCTATTGATATGGAGATGCACTAAGGCCAGGTGAGAGATTCTGGAAATATTGCAAGTTTACACACATTTGCTACAGGCAGGACCACATCGGCAGAAGGAAAAGCAGAGAAGAGCCCATG
Organism: Smutsia gigantea; assembly: GCA_032199065.1. NCBI lineage: Eukaryota > Metazoa > Chordata > Mammalia > Pholidota > Manidae > Smutsia > Smutsia gigantea. The sequence continues at coordinate 88,197 of JAVSCE010017082.1, forward strand.
TAGGCTTGGCTTCTGAGAGAGCTAGTGGCAGAAAACTGGAGTGAAAAGTTTGAGGAGTGAGGGGCCCTGGAGCAATTGCAGGAGGCAGGAGAAATATAGACGGAAGGAAAATTTTAAAACTGCCACTGTGAAGATAAACTGGATCTTTAATATTTTTTTGAAGGAATGGAGGAAAAACAAATTACTTTTAATATCATTTTGGTCGCTGGACTTGAAGCATTTCTTTGAATACAATGCAGAGATGAGACTGGGCCCTGTGGAGCCTTGGCTTATATTCAGCTTTCTTGCACAGAGAACATATAACAATTGTCTGCGGTGGGTCAGTGCAGACACAAAATAATCCTATTATAGCGTATTTCATATTTTCTTCTTGTGTGCTCACCATTCTGTTATCTCTCCTGGACTCTGACCTTTTGTTTTTGGTGAGTCCCTCTTCCCATTCCCCATAAGCACATGTATTAGTTAGGGTAGTCCAAGTGGTTATAACAAAAACTTCCAAAAATATAATGTTTTAAACAACCTTGAAGTTTATTTATGTTTTAAACAAACCTGAAGTTCATTTCTCCTTCAACTATTTGTCAGGTGGCCCAGGGCTCACTGGGTGACTCTGCTGTCCTCAAAATACAACTCTTACCTCTGAGTCTAAGGTGGTTCCCTCAGCTCCTGCCATCACATTCATATTTGGGCCAGCAGCCAGGAGAAAAGAGGAAAGGAAGGGAATACTGCCCTCATTTTAAAGGCCCACCCCCAAATCTGTACACATCCTTCTGTTTACATGTCATTTACCAGAACTTAGCACATGGACACACCAGACACAAGGTGGATTTGGAAATGTCACCTTTAGCTGTGTGACCAAGTGGCCAGTAAAACTTTATTACTGTGGAAAAAAGAGAGAGCAGATGTCAGAGGGACTGCTTTACATCCCCCAGAGTCCATGTCACACCCGACTTCTCGGCAATGCCTTCCTCCAGCTCTTTCCTCACTGACCTTTCTCTGCTCTGTGATCCCGTGCATGCCACCCCCTCTCCTGGGCAGTGCTCCCTCACTCTGGGTAACTTTTCTCTATTTCACATATAACGGTTGCATCCTTTAACCTCTATCTTGTCAATCATACCATAATTTGCTATAAAGCGCTTAATGTATTTATCATATGATTGTCTCTGTGGGTGACCCTCAGCACTGAGCACAAGCTGCATGTAAAACACACCAAAAGGCAACCAAAAAAGGTTGCTGACGGAGACACTAGGTGTATCAGCAGAACCTCCACAGAGCATGAAGTACTGAAAGAAACTGAGTCCGATTACTTACATATATACATTTAGGTATGTGTGTTTTTCTTCTCTCCAGAGGTGACAAGTTTTTGGATCAGTGAAGACAAGCCCTTTGGTTTTAGGGCATGTATTCTACAGCTTTGACTGTATTTGTCTTAGCTCTGGGAATTATTTCTGCTAGTCATACATCAGTGGCTGGTCCACTTATGATTCCACATTAGATGATATGAATCTCCCCTTATGATGTTTCTTGAGGTAATAGCCATCAATTGTTCCAAGTGAATGAACTCCTGGGCTGATCATTCTAACCTCAAGTTCCCTACTGTGGAACTGCAAGGAAATTATGTTTACATTTCTTTTATTCTTTAAAAGCAGAGGAAATATTTCACTGTGACTTTTCTTTTTTTCTTTTTTTATAATTTACTTTGGCATCATTAATCTACAATTACATGTGCAATATTATGGTTATTAAACTACGCCCTTCATCAGGTCCCCCCCACCAACCCCATTACAGTCACTGTCCATCAGCATATACAGATGATATAGAACCACTACTTGTCTTCTCTGAGTTGTACAGCCCTCCCCGTACCCCACCAACATTACGTCTGCTGATCTTAATGCCCCTTTTTCTCCCTTGTCCCTCCCTTCCCACCCATCTTCCCAAGTCCCTTTCCCTTTGGTAACTATTAGTCCATTCTTGGGTTCTGTAAGTTTGCTGCTGTTTTGTTCCTTCAGTTTTTTTCTTTGTTCTTATACTTCACATATGAGTGAGATCATTTGATATTTGTCTTTTTCTGCTTGGCTTATTTCACTAAGCATAATACCCTCTTAGCTCCATCCATGTTGCTGCAAATGATAGGATCTGGTTCCTTCTTATGGCAGAATAATATTCCATTGTGTATATGTACCACTTCTTCTTTATCCATTCATCTACTGATGGACACTTAGGTTGCTTCCATTTCTTGGCTAATGTAAATAGTGCTGCAATAAACATAGGGGTGCCTATGTCTTTTTCAAACTGGGCTGCTGTATTCTTAGGGTAAATTCCTAGAAGTGGGATTCCTGGGTCAAATGGTATTTCTATTTTGAGGTTTTTGAGGAACCTCCATGCTGTTTTCCACAATGATTGAACTAATTTGCATTCCCACCAGCAGTGTAGAAGGGTTCCCTTTTCTCCACATCCTCGCCAACATTTGTTGTTGTTTGTGTTTTGGATGTTGGCCATTCTCACCGGTGTGAGGTGACATCTCATTGTGGTTTTAATCTGCATTTCTCTGATGATTAGTGATGTGGAGCATCTTTTCACGTGCCTGTTGGCCATCTGAATTTCTTCTTTGGAGAAGTGTCTATTCATGTCCTCTGCCCATTTCTTAATTGGATTATTTGCTTTTTCTTTGTTGAGGTGCATGAGTTCTTTATATATTTTGGATGTCAACCCCTTATTGGATACGTCATTTATGAATATATTCTCCCATACTGTAGGATGTCTTTTTGTTCTACTGATGCTGGCCTTTGTTGTACAGAAGCTTTTCAGCTTGATATAGTCCCACGTGTTCATTTTTGCTTCTGTTTCCCTTGCCCGGGGAGATATGTTCATGAAGAAGTCGCTCATATTTATGTCCAAGAGATATTTGCCTATGTTTTTTTTCTAAGAGTTTTATGGTTTCATGACTTACATTCAGGTATTTGATCCATTTTGAGTTTAGTTTTGTGTATGGGGTTAGACAGTAGTTCAGTTTCATTCTCTTACATGTAGGTGTCCAGTTTTTCCAACACCAGCTGCTGAAGAGGCTGTCGTCTCCCTATTGTATATCCAAGGCTCCTTTATCATATATTAATTGACCGTATATGTTTGGGTTAATGTTTGGATTTTGTATTGTGTTCCACTAGTCTGTGGGTCTGTTTTGTGCCAATACCAAATAATCTTGATTACTTTGGCTTTGTAGTAGAGTTTGAAGACAGGGAGCATAATTCCCCCTGTTTTATTCCTCCTTCTCAGGATTGCTTTGGCTATTCGGGGTCTTTTGTGGTTCCATATGAATTTTAGAATTATTTGTTCCAGTTCATTGAAGAAAGCTGGTGGTATTTTGATAGCGATTGTGTTGAATCTGTAGATTGCTTTAGGTAGTATAGCCATTTTGACAATATTATTCTTCCTAGCCAAGAGCATGGGATGCATTTCCATTTGTTAGTGTCCTCTTTAATTTCTCTTAGGAGTGTCTTGTAGTTTTCAGAGTACAGGTCTTTCACTTCCTTCGTTAGGTTTATTCCTAGGTATTTTATTCTTTTTGATGCAATTGTGAATGGAATTGTTTTCTGATTTCTCTTTCTGTTAGTTCATCATTAGTGTATAGGAAAGCAACAGATTTCTGTGTGTTAATTTTGTATCCTGCAACTTTGCTGATTTCAGATATTAGTTCTAGTAGTTTTGGAATGGAATCTTTAGGGTTTTTTATGTACAGTATCATGTCATCTGCAAATAGTGACAATTTGATTTCTTCTTTACCAATCTGGATGCCTTGTATGTCTTTGTTTTGTCTGATTGCTGTGGCTAGGACCTCCAGTACTATGATGAATAACAGTGGAGAGAGTGGGCATCCTTGTCTTGTTCCCGATCTTAGATGAAAAGCTTTCAGCGTCTCGCCGTTAAGTATGATGTTAGCTGTGGGTTTGTCATATATAGCCTTTATGATGTTGAGGTACTTGCCCTCTATACCCATTTTGTTGAGAGTTTTAATCAGGAATGGATGCTGAATTTTGTCAAATGCTTTTTCAGCATCTATGGAGATGATCATGTGGTTTTTGTTCTTCTTTTTGTTGATGTGGTGGATGATGTTGATGGATTTTCGAATGTTGTACCATCCTTGCATCCCTGGGATGAATCCCACTTGATCATGGTGTATGATCCTCTTGATGTATTTTTGAATTCGGTTTGCTAATATTTTGTTGAGTATATTTGCATCTACATTCATCAGGGATATTGGTCTGTAATTTTCATTTTTGGTGAGGTCTTTTGCAGGTTTTGGTATAAGAGTGATGCTGGCTTCATAGAATGAGTTTGGAAGTATTCCCTCCTCTTCTATTTTTTGGAAAACTTTAAGGAGAATGGGTGTTATTTCTTCTCTATATGTCTGGTGGAATTCAGAGGTGAATCCATCTGGTCTGGGGTTTTGTTCTTGGGTAGTTTTTTGAATACTGAATCAATTTCATTGCTGGTGATTGGTCTCTTTAGTTTTTCTGTTTCTTGCTTGGTGAGTCTTGGAAGGTTGTATTTTTCTAAGAAGTTGTCCATTTCTTCTAGGTTTTCCAGCTTGTTAGCAGATTCTCATAATATTCTCTTATAATTCTTTGTATTTCTGTGGGGTCCATCGTGATTTTTCCTTTCTCATTTCTGATTCTGTTTATGTGTGTAGATTCTCTTTTTCTCTTAATGAGTCTGGCTAGGCGTTTATCTATTTTGTTTATTTTTTCAAAGAACCAGCTCTTGGTTTTATTGATTTTTTTCTATTGTTTTATTCTTCTCAATTTTATTTATTTCTTCTCTGATCTTTATTATGTCCCACCTTCTGGTGAGTTTGGGCCTCATTTGTTCTTCTTTTCCAATTTCAGTAATTTTGTCTTTAGACTATTCATTTGGGAATGTTCTTCCTTCTTTAAATAGACCTGGATTGCATATACTTTCCTCTTAGAACTGCCTTTGCTGCATCCCACAGAAGTTGTGGCTTTGTGCTGTTGTTGTCATTAGTGTCCATACATTCTTTGATTTCTGTTTTTATTTGGTCGTTAACCTATTGATTAATTAGGAGAATGTTGTTAAGTCTCCATGTATTTGTGAGCCTTTTTGTTTTCTTTCTAAAATTTATTTCTAGTTTTATACCACTGTTATATGAGAATTTGTTTGGTAGAATTTCAATCTTTCTGAATTTACTGGGGTTCTTTTTGTGGCCTAGTATGTGGTCTTTTCTGGAAAATGTTCCATGTGCACTTGAGAAGAATGCATATTCTGTTGCTTTTGGTTGTAGAATTCTGTAGATGTCTGTTAGGTCTCTCTGTTCTAGTGTGTTGTTCAGTGCCTCTGTGTCTTTACTTATTTTCTGTCTGGTTGATCTGTCCTTTGGAATGAGTGGTGTGTTGACGTCTCCTAACATGACTGCATTGCCTTCTATTTCCTCCTTTAATTCTGTTAGTATTTGTTTCACATATGCCGGCGCTCCCGTGTTGGGGGCATATATATTTAAAAAGGTTATATCCTCTTGTTGGACTGACCCCTTTATCATTATGTAATGACCTTCTTTATCTCTTGCTACTTTCTTCATTTTGAAGTCTATTTTGTCTGATACAAGTACTGCAACACCTGCTTTTCTCTCCATGTTGTTTGCATGAAATCTTTTTCCATTCCTTCACCTTAATCTGTGTATGTCTTTGGGTTTGAGGTGAGTCTCCTGTAAGTAGCATATAGATGAGTCTTGCTTTTTTATCCATTCTATTACTCTGTGTCTTTTGATTGGTGCATTCAGTCCATTTACATTTAGGGTAATTATTGATAGATATGTGCTTATTGCCATTGCTGGCTTTAGATTCATGGTTACCAAAGGTTCAAGGGTAGCTTCTCTACTATCTAACAGTCTAACTTAACTTTCTTGTTAAGTTATTGTAAACACAGTCTGATGATTCTTTATTTCTCTCCCTTCTTAGTCTTCCTCCTCCATTCTTTATATACAAGGTGTTTTATTCTTTGCCTTTAGTTAGTATTTGGAAAGTCTGCTTTCTTTGCTATGATTTTATTTTCTCTGTTGACCTCTTTTTAGCCTTAGGAGTGCTTCCATCTAGAGAAGTCCCTTTAAGATATCCTGAAGAGGTGGTTTATGGGAGGCAAATTCCCTGTTTTTGCTTGTCTAGAAATTGTTTAATCTCTCCCTCAAATTTAAATGACAATCATGCTGGATACAATATTCTTGGTTCGAGGCCCTTCTGTTTCATTACATTAAATATATCATGCCATTCTCTTCTGACCTGTGAGGTTTCTGTTGATAAGTCTGATGATAGCCTGATGAATTTTCCTTTTTAGGTGATATTTCTTCTCTCTCTAGCTGCCTTTAATACTCTGTCGTTATCTTTAATCTTTGCCATTTTAATTATTATGTGTTTTGGTGTTGTCTTCCTTGGGTCCCTAGTGTTGGGAGATCTGTGGGCTTCCATGGTCTGAGAGACTATTTCCTTCCCCAGCTTGGGGAAGTTTTCAGCAATTATTTCTTTAAAGACACTTTCTATCCCTTTTTCCCTCTCTTCTTCCTCTGGTATTCTTATAATGCGAATATTGTTTCGTTTGGATTGGTCACATAGTTCTCTTAAAATTCTTTCATTCCTAGAGATCCTTTTATCTCTCTCTGCCTCAGCTTCTCTGTATTCCTGTTCTCTGATTTCTATTCCATTAATAGTCTCTTGCATCTCATCCAGTCTGCTGCTAAGCCTGTCGATCGCTTGTCTCATCTCTGCATCGTCTTTCTTCTCTTCCCTCACTTCCTCCCTTAGCTCTTGAATATTTCTCTGTGGATCCGTCAGTATGGTTATTACTTTTTTTCTGAATTCTTTTTCAGGAAGATTGTTCATGACCATCCCTTCAGACTCCCTCTCTGGGGTAGTCTGGTGTGTGGGTTTTCTTGGTCAGTTTTGTTTGTACGTTTGTACCATATTTCTTTATCTTTTCATGGTGATAGAAGTGGTCAGAAAAAGAAAAAAAGAAGAAAGGGAAAATAGAGAGAGAAAAAAAATGCCTGCCAGTTTTATTTTCTGTGAGGATCCTGTAGTTGGCGCTGCTGCTACACTATTCCGCAGCCAAGCCACTGTGCCGGGCCCTTTGTGACCCTGGCTGGGGAGGGAAAGAATGGGAGGCTGCTGATTTCTGTGGGAAGTCCCCGTACCACTGCTTTTCCCAGCCACAGTCCAAGGGGACCAAAATTCCCCAGGACTCCCAGCCTTCTTGGCTGAGTGCGCTGGGACGATTCTGCTCCTCCATTGGGCCCCTGTCTCTTTAAGACCTTTAAAAATACATGCGCTTTTCTTTTGTCCCGGGGAACTGGCTTGGTGGACTTGCCGTCTTGGAATCTGCACCTCTGTCTCTCCAATCTCCGATACACCTCGCGAAGTGTGTCAGCGCTCCTGGCGCAGATCACCAGGACTGGTTATTCGACGGGCCTGTGCTTCCACTCCCTCCCTGCTCTGAATCCTCTCCTCCCGCCGGTGCGCTGGGGTGGGGGAGTGCTCGGGTCCTGTCGGGATGCGGCTCTGTATCTTACCCGCCTCTTGAGGTGCCATGTCCTCTCAGCTGTAGCTGCAGGCTGGTGCCATCCTGTATCTTCTGGTCTCTGTTTTAGGAATAGTTGTATTTGCTGTATTTTCATAAATATATTTGGTTTGGGGAGGAGATTTCTGCCACCCTGCTCACGCCGCCATCTTCCTGGAAGTCCTCCACTTTGACTTTTCTAATCTGTGAAAGCCTGTTCTGTGTTTTGGGGGAGTTTCTGTTGAGTATATGGTGGCTCTTTTCCTGTAATCAGTTTGGGGTTGTACTGTTCCTGAATCTGATAAGGATCCTGCACCAGAGGGCCACATGAAGTGAAATCTGTCCTACATACCAGAGCCAGCATGCGGCCAAGGCCCTATCTGAGGCAGACCCCAGCAAAAGACATCACTTGGAGCCAACAACTGGTCAGTGGTTCCAGGCACACCTTTACTAGGAGGAGGATCCTGGGGAAGCCACCTAAATCCCTGGGCCTCAGTTCTTTCCCTGTAACATTTTGACAGTAATAGCTACCTTATTTTTGTGGGTTAAATAAGGTAAAGGGTGTAACCAGAACACAAAGAAAATGGTCTTGAATTTTCTGATCACTACCTCTAATTATGTAGATATTGAATCTTTCTCTGGCTGAGTCATGGCTCCCTTAATTGAGAAGGTTCTGTAACTTGGGAGTCACTTTAGTTCAGTTTCACACACCTCAATCTTACTTTTAGAAGGGAGAGAAAAGATGGAGAGAACAGAGATAGAAGCTTGACTTTTCCCCAAATACCCTGTATTTATATTTGATAAATACAATGAAAATGCAAAGATGTAAAAACTCTGATACTAGTTTTGTATTTTTTCTTAAAAAAAGAAAAGGAAGAATCGTATTTAAATCTGCCTTTAATAGGTACACAGTAATTTATTACAGAGATACCCCATGATTTCTTTAACAAACCATACTTTGTTTCAGAACATGTCGCATAATGGAAAAACATTCAACATGGAGTAAGAAATCCCAGGTCTGGGCCAGCTTCCAGCATCACTATCCTGAACCATTTGACACTGTTGATGTTGGTCTCTATGATCTGCCAATGCACCAATGCGCGTGATCCTGCCTCCTGGTTTCTACTCCTGTGACCCCGTGCAAGCCTGTGACCCCTCTCACCTCCCCTGGAAAGCCCAGACAAGTCCTGCTAGGCTCAGGCGTGGTTGTGAGGATCAAAGAAATGCTGGCAAGAAGGGCAGAGAGGTGCAATGAGAGGTGGGAGTGGGAATCCTTTCAGAGCTTCTTGCAGAACAATTCTAAAAATAAGGCTGAGATCCAGTCCCCAGCAGGGCCAGGGCTGCAGGCTCTGCCTGAATTAGACCAGGTTTGCAGTGGGGACACTGCAGCGTACATTTGCAATGAGAGGACTTTAACAAGGGGTGAAATTTTAGATTTTTACACAGTGCTGTTCAGAGAGAATCCTTTGATGTGTATCCTCATCTGTGCACAATTTTCCCCCCTTTAACATGGTCGGTGCACTCCTCACACTGGAAAAGCACTGGCTGGAAGATTTAGATCAGGGCCGGCAGGGCGATTTCGGCAGAGGTTTCTTGGGGCCTCCATACGTTGCATGGGAAATTGGGGGAACCCTCGCAGGTCCTCTGGAGAATGGGAACAGCTATGCTCAAGTGAGCCAGGGCCCCTGAGAGGGGCACAGAGGAGGACGGCAGCCTTACTTCTCTTGCAGTAAGGCAGTGCTGTTTGCACTTCATTTGGTAAATTAGGAGCTATGGGGAGATGCATTTTGGAAGTGAGTGAGCCATTTCAATTTGGCCATTTATGATCCTGAATTACAGTTGCCTGGAAATTAGAGCTGTGAGCTCAAACCACAGGGAGTGGGGCCGAGGGCTCCCAAATGTTTATAGGACTTGATAATGCTTGCTAACAGTAAGACAAGGGCAATAAAATGTGAATTAGATAGAGATGAATATGCCATGGAGGCAGGAAAAAAATCCTCAAGCAGATGTGTGTGAAAATTAATGGTGTGGTGATAACAAAGTTTGATGCGTACATAGCAGCTGTGCTGGCGAAAGGGCCCCGATGGCTGGTTCACAGAAGCTGGACCCTCCTGGGAACAGAAGGGAAATCGGGGATTTGAAGCACTTGATACATATAAGGAGCTCCTTCAGCCTGTTTCAGGAATACAGTTAAACATGTACTGCTGAAAGCTTTCCTGTAAAAGGTTCAATATGCACTGAAAAAATGTTTATTTCCCACTCCTTCTGCTTTAGCTCCTTTGCAATCTCTTTCCTCACCCACTGTTTCCCCAGGAAAAGAACCAAAGTGGCTTATGTGCAGGAAAAATCACCCCACTCGGCTGCAGGACACATCGCAGAAGGACGCATGGCCCAAAGTCAGCTCGTGACCCTTACCTGGGTCTGGACGTCCAAAGCGATGTTCTAACAGGGAGGTTTTGTAGCCTTATACGTAAAAGAAGCTCAGACCCTGAGCCTGAATGTTCTGGCAGACTGGTGATTAGCTTTTTAAAAACCTTAGTCATATGAAAGGAGAAGAAAAGATGATGAGAAAGATACCGTTTTGATGACTGTGACAAAATTCTAAACTTACAAAGTAACACCAGAACGCACATTCCATAGAATGCAGATTTCATGGTGGAAAACACCATGCAGTGAAGGAGAAAGAATGCTGCAGTTTGGCCTGTGAAGAGCTGGGTTCATTTCCTAGCAAGGTCACTTATTAGCTCAGGAGAAGTTACAAGTCACCGTTGGTCTGTGAGCACTCCCAGGCCCACCTCATATTTTTCCTGCTCCAGACCTAAATATGCCCTTTTACCAAAGAACCTTATTTTAGTGGAGAATGATCCTTAGGAATTGAAGTGTGGTTACTCAGTGTGCTTGCTACTGGGGCATATCTGCTTCTAAACCCTTTCAATTTAGAGAGATCAGTAATATATTTTTGTTAATCATGGATTCATACTCATACCTTCAATTCAAATAAATGCGCCACCATTGAGTTCTTCCTCATTAGCTTTTATCCCATATTTGTATCTCTCTTCTTCCACATGAAAATCTTGGATTTCTATATTTACCCATTTGCTCTATTCTATGATACAGTCAAAATATTTTGGAATCATTACATCAACATCAAAGCAATAAAATATGGTGTATATACACACAGTGGAATATTATTCATCCATTAAAAGAAGGAAATCCTGCCATTTGTGATAATGGACCTTGAGGACATGATGCTAAGTGAAATAAGGCAGAAAGGCAAATATTTGTGATCTCACTTATATGTGAAATCTAAAAAAAGCAAACTCAGAAACAGAGAACAGATTGGTGGTGGCCCGAGGAGTTGGGAGGCAGGAGGAATGGATGAACGTAGTTAAAAGGTACAAACTTCTAGTTATAAGATAAATTCTGAGGGTGGGACATGTAGCATGGTGACTATAGTTAACAATACTGACTTTACATTTAAAAGTTATCAAGAGAATAGGTCTTAAAACTTCTCATCACAGGAAAAAAATTGTAGCTCTGTGTGGTGATGGACCTTAAACTTATTGCGGTGATCATTTTGCAATATATACATATATCAAATCATTACATTGTGCACTTGAAACTAACAGAGTGCTGTATGTTCATTACAACTTCATAAACAGGGAAAAAAATTTTTTAAGGTCTATCTTTTCTCCAATGATTGTGGATGCCACATTCACCACACAGTGAGTTTCTAAGTAAATTTTGGTCTATTTCTGGACTCTGGTTGCATTGGTATGTCTATTCATGTAGCACACTGTTTTAATTATAGAGGCTTTATGTTATGTTTAAATACCTAATAAGGCTAGTCCCTCACAGGGAAGTCTTTCTTTTTATGATGGTTAGGGGACGTCACTGGCATTTGGAAGGTAGGGGCCTGTGATGCTAGATATCTTGCCAAACAAAGGACTGCCCTGTGCCCTGATAAAGCTCCTGACATCCTGCACAGCCTTCAGCCTTTCAATATCATGTAGGTGAAAACCTGGTTCTAATGACCTAAGCTTAGAAACTTACTTTGATCCACAGATTAACACAGGGTTTTATGTTTTTTTTTTTGTTTTTTCCTTGCTTTTCATGTACGATCTGTATTCCAGACTTAAAAATTTTTTTATCAAGCATCATCAGGATTTCAGGAAAATGGTCTTCAGCGCTGCCAATGCTGTGCAGTGTTTGAGTCTCTTTGAACTAGTCACTGTCTTTTCAGAGGCATCTTGTTCAAATGCAGGTAACTGAGTAGCTTTCTATGTCTTTTTTTATTATTTATTTTGCTATCATTAATCTACAATTACACGTGCAATATTATGGTTATTAAACTACCCCTTGATCAGGTCCCTCCCACCAACCCCATTACAGTCACTGTCCATCAGCCTAGTGAGATGCTAAGAATCACTACTTGTCTTCTCTGAGTTGTATAGCCCTCCCCGTGCCCCCCCAACATTACATCTGCTAATCGTAATGCCCCTTTTTCCCTTTTATCGCTCCCTTTCCACCCATTTTCCCCAGTCCCTTTCCCTTTGGTAACTATTAGTCCGTTCTTGGGTTCTGTGAGTCTCCTGCTGTTTTGTTCCTTCAGTTTTTTTCTTTGTTCTTATACCCCATACATGAGTGAAATCATTTGATACTTGTCTTTTTTGGCTTGGCTTATTTCACTGAACATAATACCCTCTAGCTCCATCCATGTTGTTGCAAATCGTAGGATTTGTTTTCTTCTTACGGCTGAATAATATTCCATTGTGTATATGTACCACTTCTTCTTTATCCATTCATCTACTGATGGACACTTAGGTTGCTTCCATTTCTTGGCTATTGTAAATAGTGCTGCAATAAACATAGGGGTGCATATGTCTTTTTCAAACTGGGCTGCTGCAGTCTTAGGGTAAATTCCTAGGAGGGGAATTCCTGGGTCAAATGGTATTTCTATTTTGAGTTTTTTGAGGAACCTCCATACTGCTTTCCACAATAGTTGAAATAATTTGCATTTCCACCAGCAGTGTAGAAGGGTTCCCTTTTCTCCACATCCTCGCCAACATTTGTTGTTGTTTGTGTTTTGGATGTTGGCCATTCTCACTGGTGTGAGGTGATATCTCATTGTGGTTTTAATCTGCATTTCTCTGATGATTAGTGATGTGGAGCATCTTTTCATGTGCCTGTTGGCCATCTGAATTTCTTCTTTGGAAAAGTATCTATTCATGTCCTCTGCCCATTTCTTAATTGGATTATTTGCTTTTTGTTTGTTGAGATGTGTGAGTTCTTTATATATTTTGGATGTCAACCCCTTATCGGATACGTCACTTATGAATACATTCCTCATACTGTAGGATGTCTTTTTGTTCTACTGATGGTGTCCTTTGCTGTACAGAAGTTTTTCAGCTTGATATACTCCCACGTGTTCATTTTTGCTTTAGTTTCCCTTGTCCAGGGAGATACGTTCATGAAGAAGTCATTCATGTTTATGTCCAAGAGATTTTTGCCTATGTTTTTTTCTAAGAGTTTGATGGTTTCATGACTTACATTCAGGTCTTTGATCCACCTTGGGTTTACCTTTGTGTATGGGGCTAGACAGTAGTCCAGTTTCATTCTCTTACATGTAGCTGTCCAGTTTTTCCAACACCAGCTGCTGAAGAGGCCGTCATCTCCCCATTGGATATCCAAGGCTCCTTTATCATATATTAATTGACTGTATATGTTTGGGTTAATGTTTGGATTTTCTATTCTGTTCCACTGGTCTGTGGGTCTGTTTTTGTGCCAATAACAAATTGTCTTGATTATTGTGGCTTTGTAGTAGAGCTTGAAGTCAGGGAGCGTGATTTCCCCTGTTTTATTCCTCCTTCTCGGGATTGCTTTGGCTATTCGGGTCTTTTGTGGTTCCATATGAATTTTAGAATTATTTGTTCCAGTTCATTGAAGAAAGCTGTTGGTAGTTTGATAGGGATTGCATTGAATCTGTAGATTGCTTTAGGTAGTATAGCCATTTTGACAATATTTATTCTTCCTAGCCAAGAGCATGGATGCATTTCATTTGTTAGTGTCCTCT
>JAVSCE010017083.1:0-115175 GCA_032199065.1 Smutsia gigantea
AATTGCTGAAAACTTTCCTCGCTGGGGAAGGAAGTAGTCTCGCAGTCCACCAAAGCTCATAGATCTCCCAACACAAGGGACCCAAGGAAGACAACACCAAGACACATACATTAAGATGGCAAAGATCAAAGATAAAGACAGGGTATTAAAGGCAAGCTAGAGAGAGAAAAAGATCACCTACAAAGGAAAACCCATCAGACTATCATCAGACTTCTCAACAGAAACCTTACAGGCCAGAAGAGAATGGCATGATATATTTAGCGTTATGAAACAGAAGGGCCTCGAACCAAGAATATTGTATCCAGCACGATTATCATTTAAATATGATGGAGGGATTAAACAATTTCCAGATAAACGAAAGTTAAGAGAGTTTGCCTCTCATAAACCACCACTACAGGATATCTTAAATGGACTGCTCTAGAGGTAAGCACACCTAAGGCTAAAAGGATGTCACTAGAGAAAAAAAAATCATAGCAAAGAAAGCAGACCATCCAAATACTAACTAAAGGCAAAGAATAAAACACTATTATAGAAAGAATTGAGGAGGAGGAATAAGAACAGAGAGAAAGAAAGAAACATCAGACTGTGTTTACAATAACTTAACAAGAAAGTTAAGTTAGATTGTTAGATAGTAAAGAAGCAACCCTTGAACCCTTGGTAACCATGAATCTAAAGCCAGCAATGGCAATAAGTACATATCTATCAATAATCACCCTAAATGTAAATGGACTGAATGCACCAATCAAAAGACACAGAGTAACAGAATGGATAAAAAAGCAAGACCCATCTATATGCTGCCTACAAGAAACTCACCTCAAATCCAAAGATATACACAGACTAAAAGTGAAGGGATGGAAAAAGATATTTCATGCAAACAACAAAGAGAAAAAAGCAGGTGTTGCAGTACTTGTATCAGACAAAATAGACTTCAAAATAAAGAAAGTAGCAAAAGATAAATAAGGACATTACATAATGATAAAGGGGTCAGTCCAACAAGAAGATATAACCATTATAAATATATATGCACCCAACACAGGAGCGCCAGCATATGTGAGACAAATACTAACAGAATTAAAGGAGGAAATAGACAGCAATGCATTCATCTTAGGAGACTTCAACACACCACTCACTCCAGAGGACAGATCAACCAGACAGAAAATAAGTAAAGACACAGAGGCACTGAAAAACACACTAGAACAGATGGACCTAACAGACATCTACAGAACTCTACACCCAAAAGCAACAGGATACACATTCTTCTCAAGTGCACATGGAACATTTTCCAGAATAGACCACATACTAGGCCACAAAAAGAACCTCAGTAATTTCAAAAATATTGAAATCCTACCAACCAACTTCTCAGATCACCAAGGTATAAAACTAGAAATAAATTTTAGAAAGAAATCAAAAAGGCTCACAAATACATGGAGACTTAACAACACTCTCCTAATTAATCAATGGGTTAACGACCAAATCAAAACAGAAATCAAAGAATATATGGAGACTAATGACAACAACACAAAGCCACAACTTCTGTGGGACGCAGCAAAGGCAGTTCTAAGAGGAAAGTATATTGCAATCCAGGCCTATTTAAAGAAGGAAGAACATTCCCAAATGAATAGTCTAAAGACACAATTACTGAAATTGGAAAAAGAAGAACAAATGAGGCCCAAAGTCACCAGAAGGAGGGACATAATAAAGATTAGAGAAGAAATAAATAAAATTGAGAAGAATAAAACAATAGAAAAAATCAATAAAACCAAGAGCTGGTTCTTTGAAAAAATAAACAAAATAGATAAACCCCTAGCCAGACTCATTAAGAGAAAAAGAGAATCTACACACATAAACACAATCAGAAATGAGAAAGGAAAAATCACGACGGACCCCACAGAAATACAAAGAATCATAAGAGAATATTATGAGAATCTATATGCTAACAAGCTGGAAAACATAGAAGAAATGGACAACTTCTTAGAAAAATACAACCTTCCAAGACTGACCAAGCAAGAAACAGAAAAACTAAACAGACCAATCACCAGTGACGAAATCGAATTGGTAATCCAAAAACTACCCAAGAACAAAACCCCTGGGCCTGATGGATTCACCTCTGAATTCTACCAGACATATAGAGAAGAAATAACACCCATTCTCCTTAAAGTTTTCCAAAAAATAGAAGAGGAGGGAATACTTCCAAACTCATTCTATGAAGCCAGCATCACTCTAATACCAAAACCGGGCAAAGACCTCACCAAAAAAGAAAATTACAGACCAATATCCCTGATGAACGTAGATGCAAAAATACTCAACAAAATATTAGCAAATCGAATTCAAAAATACATCAAGAGGATCATACACCATGATCAAGTGGGATTCATCCCAGGGAGGCAAGGATGGTACAACATTCGAAAATCCATCAACATCATCCACCACATCAACAAAAAGAAGAACAAAAACCACATGATCATCTCCATAGATGCTGAAAAAGCATTTGACAAAATTCAGCATCCATTCCTGATTAAAACTCTCAACAAAATGGGTATAGAGGGCAAGTACCTCAACATCATAACGCCTGTATATGACAAACCCACAGCTAACATCATACTTAACGGCGAGATGCTGAAAGCTTTTCATCTAAGATCTGGAACAAGACAAGGATGCCCACTCTCTCCACTGTTATTCAACATAGTACTGGAGGTCCTAGCCACAGCAATCAGACAAAACAAAGACATACAAGGCATCCAGATTGGTAAAGAAGAAGTTAAATTGTCACTATTTGCAGATGACATGATACTGTACATAAAAAACCCTAAAGATTCCATTCCAAAACTACTAGAACTAATATCTGAATTCAGCAAAGTTGCAGGATACAAAATTAACACACAGAAATCTGTTGCTTTCCTATACACTAATGATGAACTAACAGAAAGAGAAATCAGAAAAACAATTCCATTCACAATTGCATCAAAAAGAATAAAATACCTAGGAATAAACCTAACGAAGGAAGTGAAGGACCTGTACTCTGAAAACTACAAGACACTCCTAAGAGAAATTAAAGAGGACACTAACAAATGGAAATGCATCCCATGCTCTTGGCTAGGAAGAATAAATATTGTCAAAATGGCTATACTACCTAAAGCAATCTACAGATTCAATGCAATCCCTATCAAACTACCAACAGCTTTCTTCAATGAACTGGAACAAATAATTCTAAAATTCATATGGAACCACAAAAGACCCCGAATAGCCAAAGCAATCCTGAGTAGGAGGAATAAAACAGGGGGAATTACACTCCCTGACTTCAAGCTCTACTACAAAGCCACAGTAATCAAGACAATTTGGTATTGGCACAAAAACAGACCCACAGACCAGTGGAACAGAATAGAAAATCCAAACATTAACCCAAACATATACAGTCAATTAATATTTGATAAAGGAGCCTTGGATATACAATGGGGAGATGACAGCCTCTTCAGCAGCTGGTGTTGGAAAAACTGGACAGCTACATGTAAGAGAATGAAACTGGACTACTGTCTAGCCCCATACACAAAGGTAAACTCAAGGTGGATCAAAGACTTGAATGTAAGTCATGAAACCATAAAACTCTTAGAAAAAAACATAGGCAAAAATCTCTTGGACATAAACATGAGCAACTTCTTCATGAACATATCTCCCCGGGCAAGGGAAACAAAAGCAAAAATGAACAAGTGGGACTATATCAAGCTGAAAAGCTTCTGTACAGCAAAGGACACCATCAGTAGAACAAAAGACATCCTACAGTATGGGAGAATATATTCATAAAAAACGTATCTGATAAAGGGTTGACATCCAAAATATATAAAGAACTCATGCACCTTAACAAACAGAAAGCAAATAATCCAATTAAGAAATGGGCAGAGGACATGAATAGACACTTCTCCAAAGAAGAAATTCAGATGGCCAACAGGCACATGAAAAGATGCTCCACATCGCTAATCATCAGAGAAATGCAGATTAAAACCACAATGAGATATCACCTCACACCAGTGAGGATGGCCAACATCCAAAACACAAACAACAACAAATGTTGGCGAGGATGTGGAGAAAAGGGAACCCTCCTACACTGCTGGTGGGACTGCAAATTAGTTCAACCATTGTGGAAAGCAGTATGGAGGTTCCTCAAAAAACTCAAAATAGAAATACCATTTGACCCAGGAATTCCACTCCTAGGAATTTACCCTAAGAATGCAGCAGCCCAGTTTGAAAAGGACAGATGCACCCCTATGTTTATTGCAGCACTATTTACAATAGCCAAGAAATGGAAGCAACCTAAGTGTCCATCAGTAGATGAATGGATAAAGAAGATGTGGTACATATACACAATGGAATATTATTCAGCCATAAGAAGAAAACAAATCCTACCATTTGCAACAACATGGATGGAGCTAGAGGGTATTATGCTCAGTGAAATAAGCCAAGCCGAAAAAGACAAGTATCAAATGATTTCACTCATATGTGGAGTATAAGAACAAAGAAAAAAACTGAAGGAACAAAACAGCAGCAGACTCACAGAACCCAAGAACGGACTAATAGTTACCAAAGGGAAAGGGACTGGGGAAAATGGGCGGGAAGGGAGGGATAAGAGGGAAAAAGGGGCATTACGATTAGCAGATGTAATGTTGGGGGGGCACGGGGAGGGCAGTACAACTCAGAGAAGACAAGTAGTGATTCTATAGCATCTCACTACGCTGATGGACAGTGACTGTAATGGGGTTCGTGGGGGGGACCTGATGAAGGGGTAGTTTAATAATCGTAATATTGCACATGTAATTGTAAATTAATGATAATAAAATAAATTATATTAAAAAAAAAGAAATGCGTGTCTAATTTATAAAACTTATATATGGATGTCTATATCCACATATACAGTGTGTGTGTGTGTGTGTGTGTGTGTGCATGCCAGGCATGCTCAGAAACATTTCTAGGGGTCTTAAGGTTGCATCCTGTGTGGAGACTCTGCTCTCTTCCTAGTGGCCAGGTACCAGGTGAAGCCTCCATATTCAGGCTCCAGGAGGACGCAGGGGACCTCTCACCTGAGCCTGGAGCTTGGGACTTAGCCCCCACTGTGGGGTTCCCCGGCTCCCAGGCGGGTGACAGAGCAGGGCACCTGCATTGGAAGGCGGTTCAGGGCAGAAGTGCAGTTGCTCTGCAGCTCCTCCAGGAAGCCCTACCAGCCCGCACTCACATCTGCACCAGCACAGCCCTCAGGGCCCTTGCTCCTGCCTGTAGGAGGGCGCACCTGACTTGAACGTATCGGGGCTGTCCTGGACACCCGGCTCCCAGGCGGTCATGAGGCCCATGGCCGAGGCCACCTGGTACTGTTTCAGCAGCCGGTGCAGCTGGCACGTCTCAAGGTGGGGAAGGCAGCCCACAGGTTTGCCCAGCTCATCTGGGTGACAAGGAGGACCTCGCAGTCAAAGGCCCAGGGCGGCACAGCCCCACCCAGGGTGGCTCTGTGGGCAGAGACAGCGGCAGGGCTCTAGGCCAGCATACCCAGGCCCCTGGGGTCCAGGCAGGCAGTGAAGTCAGAGGGGTCAGAGCCCGTGCAGCAGGGCCACACCCCAGCAGGCAGCTCACCCCTGGCTACTCATGGGTGTCTGGGGGAGAGCCCGCTGGTGTGGCCATTCCTGGAGAGGCCAGCAGGCACCACAGCGAATGCCTTTTCCACTGAACATGCCCCTCATCAGACAGGAGCAGGGCTGGGAAAGGATGGAAAAGCCCCCGGGAGATTAGGATCAAGGGAAACAGGGCTCCTGCCTCTCACGCACAAGAGATCTGGTCCATTAGGATGTGCATGGAGGCAAAAACTGCATCCAGTAGGCAACACAGACTGCCTCTGCGCTTTCAGCACTGGGAAAGCCTATTTAACGGAGAAGGATGGGCACCTGGGTCGCTGCAGGTTTGTTTCGTGTGACTGAATCACTCCACGGCGGGTGCAGCCTCATGGCGGCTTTGCCTCAGTCTGAAGGGCCCGGCTCCCATCCTGGTGGCCTGGCCACCTTCTACTGCCTCCAGGCTCCCCCTTGTCGCTGTGAGATGCCCTCTGGCCACTTCCTGTAAGTGGCACCTGGGGGGTCGCCGCTGACCTTGCCTGGAGAGCGTCCCGCTCTGCCTGCCCCACAGCATGAGTTCGGTCCAGGGCTCCAGCCTGGATCAGCAGGCTTGCAACCTGGCAGGCAGCTCCTATGCCCCAGCTTCCCGAGCTGCCCACATTGAGTCAGAAACCGCTCTAATTGCGCAACTTCAGGACACGTCTTTTCTCTTCTCTGGAAGCTCAGGGGGTTGGGTACCCTGTTCTGAAATTCCGCTGCTGGCCTGGGTGCCTCGGGGCAGGTGGAAGCAACTCAGAGAGGGGCCTGGGTGGAAGGAGGGAGTGATGCCCAGCTGCCCTCATGGAGAAGGTGCACCAGAGGGAGCCAGGCCCCAGTGGGTCCCCAGCCCTGTCTTCCCACTGCTATGCTTCTGAGGGCAGGAAAACTTGCATGCGTTTCCAAGGCAACCGGTCTGCTCTGGGCCCCTCGGGTGGGGGCAGGAGGGGCTGTGACAGCCATGGAATCCCAAGTGCAGCAGGACAAGGTCCTGGCCTCCAGCTGAGACCCCTGCTCACACAGGGCCTGCCTGTAGATGCCTCCCCAGCCTCCCACTGCCACACGTGTGTGCCGAGGGCTGGGCCAGCTCTCGTGTCCCCATGCAGGGCCTCTGGTTAGAAGGAATTGTCCACTGCACCCCTGGGCAGAGCGATGGAGAAAAGTCTGCAGTGGGGGGAGAGGGCGCAGAGAGGCAGGTCAAAGGTCACATCACGTCCCTGAGCCCATTCTCTCCTCCCTCCCTGCTCCTCCAGGACCACACTCTGCAACATCTCCTGCCCTCCTCCTGCCCCTACCCCCACCCCACTCACTAGCCCATACCCCATGGAGCAAGATGCCCTGGTTGACAGCCGTACTCAGGAGTCATCTCGGGGCCTCAGCCCACAGGCCTCCAGTGAGGACACGCTAGCTATGCTGCAGACATGTGGGTCTCGCCCCAGGACCTCACCCATGTCCAGGAGCTGGCTGAAGAGCAGCGTGCTGGAGGAGAAGAAGAGGTAGGGCATCAGCTGGGAGGCGATCTCAGGGTGGAACTGCAGCTGCTGCAGAAGGTCCAGGGTGGCTGGTAGATGGACATGATGCGGTGGAGCTCCTCGGGCAGTTGGGAGGCCAAACCCCAGCTCTTCCTGTGTTGCATCTGGAAAGGGAGGGCATTCCAGCAGGGCCGGACGCGGAAGCATAGGGACTGGGGAGAGAGGGAAATGCCGGCTACAGCCTGTTCAGCAGGCCTCATTGTTCTGGGAGTGCTGTGAGAGGGGAGCTCCTGGGCCTGGGGGTAGGGCTCCGTGTGAGCTCCTGTCCCATGGGCAGATGAAACTAGGAGGTGTGCCCAGGCGTCAGGGTTGGGCTGGAAACTCCCCAGGGTTCTTCATGGGACGCTCACTGCTCTTATTTCATCTGAGGGGTTTTACTGGATGAAAATGGGGCTGGTGGTCCCCTGGGCCTGCTGGAGGGCCAGGGGAGGGGACAGGGACACAGGGTCCTCCAGAGCACACTGTACCCCCAGCTCTGTCCCTTGGAGGAGGTCTCAGTGGGGGGCTCCCGGGTGTCCCCCACAGTTTGGCTTGTGAATGCAGGCTGGCTGTCACCATCAGACTGGGCCCCCAAAGAGACTGGAGAAGCAGGCAGTCCCTTGCACCATGCACTGCAGGGGACTGCCACCCACAGCCAGCACTGCCTTTCGTGGGCCAGCCAGCAGCCCTCTACCCACCCCAGTGCCAGCCCCAACCAGGCTGGTATCTGCAAGACAGTGACAGGAGCCAGGCAAGGACTGGGACACCAGGCTCAGGGAGTCTGGGCCCAAGATCCTTGGGGAGCAGGTGGGGGAGCACGTCACACCATCCTGGCTCCCCAGATTCCCCTGGAGAGCTGAGAGGAACAGCCAGCCCAGCTCCTCCAGGGGCAGCTGGTGCACACCTTGGAGATGTAGTAGACACACTGCTGGAAGGCATGCAGGATGGCTTCCTCCAGCAGCGCCATGGCCTCCCCACTGGCTGTGCGGGTGCAGGAGAGCAGCGACTCCCTGGAGCCTGTGGGAGACAGCACAGCTGGTCACGTATCAAGCATGGGGCTGCTGGGCCTCAGAGCATGTGCAGGACACTCCTCAAAGGGCAGTGGTTCCGAACACCTGCTTGGTGGCCTCCTGAGGCACCTGCCAACGCTCCCTTCTTGGGTTTAAAAAATGTGATAAACCAAAGGCACAGAGCACGCCCAGGTGACCACAGCCCTGCCTGCCACACCTCTCGCAGGGTCCACAGGGGTCCTGAGATGTGGGATGAGGTGGTCAAGACGTCCAGGCACGTCAGTACTACATCAAAACCAAGCACATCAGAAGCTCGGTAAAAGATTCTGGAATCGTTTTCCATTAGAACCAACTGCCCGCACATCACCTCCCACTTGGGACACAGGTCAGGGGGACTCCTGGCCAGAGCTTCTCAGGAGCACTGGACTCGGGTACATGAAGTCCTGTACTGGAATCGTGTGGCAGATATCATGGAAAATGTCCGTGGAACCATGACATTTTCTCAAAAAGGGAGAAACTCAAATTGCCTACATCCTGCACGCCACCACCAGCAGCCCGGGGGGAGGCAGCAGGGAGGACACTGCCATCTTCCGCCAAAGGCAGAAACCCTGGAGTCTCACTGCCTCATAGCTGGTGCGTGTGTGTGGGGGTGCTGGCAGGGGGCCTGCCAGGGCCCTGAGGGTGATTCCTTCCTCGGAGAAGGTGCCTGCAATGGCAGGAGGCCCAACTGGAAACAGCGTCTCCATGCCCAGAGGGACCACAGCAGGGGGAAGCATGCGGAGTGGACCCCGGGTTTCAGTGCCTGGGGCCCTGCCAGCACGCAGAGGGGGATGCGGTGCGGATTCCCGGCACTCCCAGCCGCCGTCCCTTTCTCACAGCGCTCATTGCTTCATCACAAGGAGCCACAGGCCAGCGGCGGTCGAATGTCCAGTGCAGATGGCTTGGACGGTTACAGGACCCGCCCCTCAGCCTGTCCCCAGCTTCTCCCGTTCACCGCGTGCTCCGCAGCAGCCTCTGGAGTGACGTGCAGCATGGGCCCAGCCGGGAGGGAGGCACTGGGTCTGACGGGGCAAGCTTGGCTCCAAGCACTAAGTAGGCCCCCAGTAGCCTAGTGACCCCGCCTCCTCGCTCTGGACAAACGGGAAGGAAATGCTCTGCGGGCTCATGGAGACCAGCGCCTGCAAACCCCGGGCCTGCCTGGCCTGCTGCTCACGGTGCTTCTCCGTCCAGGATGTGGTTCCCTCCAGCCCCCCAGGGCTCCCCCCAGAGCCCAGCCAGCAGGGTCTAAATTGGGACCTTCATGGGGTCCTGATTTGGGATGCTGACAGGGTCTGGCTGCTCCCTTGAATCTGGGGGAGAGCAGATTGGGTGACTTGAGGGGCCTTGGGCCTGGGGGAACAAGAGGCTCTTAAAAGGCAGCTGGGTGTGGGCTGGCTGCAGCACTCCTTTCTTCCAGAAGGCTCTGGGCTACACACGTGCAAGGCTGGCCCACTGCTGGCCGGAGCCCATGCAGACTGAACATATTTGACCGCCTGTCGAAGCCAGTGGGCACACGGGCAGAAAAGCCCAACTCCACACTCTGTCACTGGCGGGACCTGGATGTCGGGCCCGGGCACGGACTGCAGGCCTCCTCGGCCATAGGCTTGTCTGGGAAAGCAGACCAACACCCCAGGGGGGCTGGGGGGCCCGGGCTGGAGAGGGCACAGCAGGAAGAGGCACAGAAGCCACACGTGTCTCCCAGATGTCACTGAACACAAGCTGACACACTTGTTGCTGTGGTTCTGTGGGGTTTCCAGGTACTCGGACACCCACCCAGGCTCTCAGAGCATCGGGGGCCCCAGGACTGAGGACTTCCCA
This sequence comes from Smutsia gigantea, assembly GCA_032199065.1. Classification (NCBI taxonomy): domain Eukaryota; kingdom Metazoa; phylum Chordata; class Mammalia; order Pholidota; family Manidae; genus Smutsia; species Smutsia gigantea. The sequence continues at coordinate 10,003 of JAVSCE010017083.1, forward strand.
GATCTACAGGCCCCGACGCACAGCCACAAAGACATCCAGGAGAATTTTAAGGGGATAAAATCGAACCCCCGCCTCCACCCCCCGGCCATGGAGCGGCCGATCTTCCATCTGCCTGTGTGGGTGAGGTGTCCTGGGCTCAGGACACAACATCTGTTTTCAGAATCCTTCCCACAGAAATTTCCCACTGAAGCTCAGGAGGCCAAAACGCTGACTATACTCTGGCCTTTGCCCTCTGGCTGATGTCATTTTCCTGTGAGCTCTCCAGCACCGGCCCCACACGGGACACTGTCTCTGGGACACTCAGATCATGCTGTGGCTTCCCCTGCCTGCACTGCCCCTGGGGTGGGGGCAGGTCCCTGGCTGTCCACATGCTCGCTCTCCCAGCATCACCGAGGCTCCACAAGCCCTGGGACCTGCACCAAAAATAACTTCCTCCTAAAAGAGGCAGCAGAGGAAGCAGAGCCCCCACCGACTGCAAGAAGCTTTCCTCATGGACTCCCAGACGCAGGGCCCCATACAGGACACACTAGCCCAGCCGGGGCGAAGCAGGCCTGTGGGGGCTCTGGGAGCTGCAGCTTCTCAGCGCACCATCTTACGTCAGGCCAGACGAGGAGCACCAGCAGGAGGCGCCTGTGAGCTCTGTGCCCAGAAGTCTCTGTGGGGAGCCAGTTCCCCCTGCTGCCCCTGCCAGTCCAGAATAAATGGGGTTCCTTGTCACCACCCTGACTTCCTGATATCTCACACAGGACACTGCATGTGTGACAGGCCTGAGGCCCGGGTGCTCACCGACCGTGCCAAGTCCCAGACTCCGCTCAGAAGCCATGAGGGGTCTGCAGCATGGGTCCTGGCTGGCTGGAGGTGCTGAGGATGCAGTGGGTTTGGGGAGAGGGACATGGAGCCTTGCAGGTGACATCGTGTAGGTCACGTTCAGGGGAAAAGCCAGACAACAGGTCCGCTCAGATCCAGGACTCTGGGCAGAGGTCTGTCAGTAGCCTTTCACAGAGCTCACCCCCAGGGAACAAGGATGGAGGCGACAGACCAGTAGGTCCTGAATACCCCCCCGTGAGACAGAAGGACCTGGCTCTCCACTCCACATGTCCACAGGAGCCCCTCCTCACCGTGCAGCAGGGCAACACTCAGGAGCCATGATGAGGCCAGTCAGCACCGAGGCCCACTTCCCCTTGCCCCACAGTCCCCAGGGCCCGGCTCAGACCCCAGGGGGCCCCCTACATTCCCTAGCTCAGCTTGGCCAGGCCTCCCTGCCTGGCCAGGACTCCCCGCCCAGCTGGCCCTCGGTCCAGCCAGCCTCCACAGCCCGACTCCTGGCAGCTGTCTGAGGCCCAGACTCCTGGAGTTCCTGGCATGACAGTCAGCTTCACAGAGCAGCCCCAGCCCCATGGGCCCCAGGAGCCCCTCCTCTGGGTCAGAGAGCCAGCCCATCGGTACCAGGGCCACGGCAGGACCCCCACCCAGGAAGTCAGCACGAGGCTGACGTTGTGTGGTCACAGCTCTTTCACGTGGAGCCTGTGGCCACCCTGGGAGACATGGCTGAACACAGACACTGGGGGTGCAGCGTTGGGCAGAGTGAGACCCTGGGGAGGTGGGCCAGCCCGTCCTCCCCACCGGCTTCCCTCCCAAGCTCCAGGTGTGGCCTCCAGAGCAGCCTGGGCCCCAGTGGCCAGGCCGCCATGCCACCTGTCCAGATGCCTACATCCTCTGGGCAAGGCCCCACAGACAGCAGGGAGGGATCTGGGGGGCTTTGCTTTTGCCGAGGAGAAAGGCCGTGTGGGGCCAAGCCAGGCTAGTCCACATGACACTGTGGCCCCAGCCCCTAGGTGCCTGGCTGTCACATCTGCCCAGCTCCATCCCAGGTCCCACCTCAGCCCCCACCCAGCCCTGTCAGACACACACTGGCTGAGATCCCCACCCATGTGTCAGTGCCCCACCAAGTGCCACCCTCTCTGTGAAGCCCTCCTGGACTGCCCGGCCAGCCTCTGAGTGCCGCAACACTTCCCACTGGATTGCACGAGCCCTAACATGCACCCGCCCCACATCAAAGCCACGCACTCTTATGGCTCCCAGTGCACCAAGGCTCCTTTCTGGAAAAGCGTTGCCATGTCATGGGTGCTGGCGTGAGGCCGATGCACTGCACTCTTCCCGCCAGGGCCTGTGAGCCCCCCGACTCCCCAGGCAGGACACAGCAAGCCTGCACTGAGCGTGTGAAGTGGCGGAACGGAGAGGGCCGGTGCCACCCATGAGGCACCAGGGAAGCGGGACCTTCAGCTCCACTCCCTCTCACAGGGGCCTCGCCTAGCCCATGGCTGACCCCACCTTGTGATGGCAAGAAGACACTGCGCTCAACCCGCTGTACGTGTGACATTCGGGTCATCCTCCAAGCTCTGCATGTAAACCGAGCACTTCTGCTGGATGAAATACAGAAGCTCGACCTAGTTGGACATCCAGAAGAGAATGTGCTGCAGGGCTGGAACCAGGTCAGCCATGGTAAAGCTGCCCAAGGTGACGGGCTCCTGGTTACCGAGACAGACAGACTAGAGTTACACTTGGCCACTCCCCAAGGAGGCTGAGCCCACTACTCTGCACAGAAGACATTCGTTTCAGCAGACACTGACAGAAGAGCTACCTTCTGTCACCCTCCCATTTCAGGCTGGGGAAATCAGGCAGAGGTGCATGGCCTCTAGCCCGATACCTGACACTTGAGCAGGAAGGACTGCCCCTGGCCACGGCCACTGCCCAAGGATGCTGTTAAAGGCACTATTTCCATTCCATGTCTCTTGGAATTAGATAATAAGGCAGCCATGAATGTGAGGAGACAGGATGTGGAGATGTGTGTGCATGGGGGGATTACAGTCCACATTGTGAGAACAAGAAACCCTAGTAAGGGTGTCATTCAAGTATGAGAGATGACACTCAGCACATTATTTAAGTGAACAATGTAGTTAATAGGAGACACAGACAGTAACGTTAAGTATTTGGGGAGGTGCATAGCCAAGACTAAATGCTCCATTCCCGCACGAGCCCAAAGGTAACACGGAGGCCAGAGCACGGAGAGCGTGTCCAAGAGTGTCGCTGAGATTCAGAGGGACTGTTAGGAAAACCCGGAACGACAGTTGGTGGAGGCCGCCTCGGAGACTGTCCGCGGCTGGACTGGGGGGGTGGGGTGGAGTTTCCAACACAAACTCTTTGCACTGTTTGATTCTTTCACCACAGAGGGGCACGCACAGTCCGGTTAGTTAAAACAGAAAGATCAGCTGGCACACAGCAGGGTCCTAATCCTCATTACCTGGTGTGGGAAGGCCAGTCCGGGGCGGAGATGCCCCAGTGGCTCCTCCCTCCCAGGCCAGCCACCTTGAGCCTCCGTGCTCCCTCTCCGGGTCAATGGCAACATCAAGGCTGCCTGCCTCCTCACTGGAAGGTTCCACGGTTGGGGGGTTTCCTCTGAGCTCAGATCTACTCTAGCCCCCTCTCCTGCTTCTTTGGGGCACCAACCGCTGGGTGCAGGGCCTAGTGTGTGTGAGTCACCTGCTGCAAGACAGAAGCTTCCCGGTAATGTCCTGACCCCACCTCTGAGGCAGCGCTGAGCTCCCTGGTAATTACTCGATGTCAAATGCCAACCACACGTCTTTCTTGGCAGGACTCATCTGGTCACAACGGCTCAGCAGTAAGCAAGCTGGCCTGTGTTGTGACGGCCCCGCTGAGAGTGCGTGGGGCCTGGGCTCCAGCAGCCAAGTGTTTGTGTCGGGAGCTGTCATGCCCATACCTGTTCACCATCCTGATGGGTGAGCAGGGGTGTCCACAAGCAAAGCAGGCCATCCACATGTGATGGGTGTGTCTGGGGCTGACATCGGCTGGCTGTCCAGTGGCCCCAGCACTCCTCAGCAATGCAGTGTCCCTTACTGGTGGATTTGAGGGGTGCACCAGGCAGCTGCAGGGAATCACGCCAGGAAAGTGCTGCCCCGAGGATGGCCCAGAGTGCAGGCTCTGTCATCCCACTGGGACAGACTGTGACTGCCACAAGAAGCTCAGGGCCTCATGGTTAGGGTGACCATGGCACCAGCGCTGCTGGGGAGCTGGGCCCACAGGAGAAGCCCCTGGCATCAATGGGTGGCAGGGCCGTGAGGAAGCGTCCTGGGCGGGCTGAGGCCTTTTCCCTCCGTGCCCGTCCCCTGCTGTGCAGTGCACCTGGGGACCTCGGACTCCCTCCCCGAGTTTCCCTTCCTGTCATAGTTCTGCTCTTCTCCCTCACAAAACCTCACTTGTCCACGAACAAGGTGACCTCTCTCTCTCCAGCTCTGGGGAGGAAGGGACTGGCTTCACACTGTGTCTCCTTGTTTCTCCTGCTAAGCAGGACTGCCAGCCAGGCTGCCTGCTCCCCTGGCAGAGGTCCAAGTCCTCCTCCTTTCTGAGCAAGCGTTCTCCACACTGGCTTGGGTCACACACCCAAGTGCATGCAGGTGTAAGGGGTTGCATGCTGTAAAGGTCACTCTGGCTCTTCAGAGCCTAATTCCACTTTGTTTCCAATGTTTATTGACCTCAGTCCCACTCGGAGCTCAAACGGACAGGCTTCTACCAGAAACGACACCACCAGGTATCACCAAGGTGTTCCCGTGTTGAATCCCAGGCAGGTCAGCATCGTGTACACACCACGTGGGCACATGCTGGAGGGCCCAGGCAAGGTGCAGCAGGGCCTGTCCCACCCCTTCAGGCGAGCGCTGAGTGGGGACAGGATTTCATGGACAGGATACCTAAGGTCCAGGCAACAAAAGCAAAAACAGACAAGTGGGACCACATGAAACCAAGACACTTCCATGCAGCAAAAACCACCATTATCAGGGTGAAAAGGCAACCTACTGAATGGGGAAAAATATTTCCAAACCACCCATTGTTTGGAGTTAATTTCCAGACCATTTGGGATTGATTTCACAAATATATAAGGAACTCCTACAATTCAAAAGCCAAGAAACTAATAACCCAATTTAAAAATGGGTTGAAGACTTGGAGAAACATGTCTCCAAAGAATACATACAGATGGCCATCGTGCAAAGGCTCCACACCACCAGGAAATGGAGAGAAAGACCACAGGGGAGGCCGCTTCGCACCTGTGGCATCAAGAAAACAAAATAACAGAGTGGTTGACAACGTGGAGAACCCAGACCCTGGCACGCTGTCACTGTGAATGCAAGGTGGTGCAGCCTCTGCGGAAAACAGCACGAGGCTCTTGCTGTGTTAAACCAGAAGCCACCAGTGGTCTCATCCCAGGATTTCAATCATGGTTCAGCAAGCCTTCTAATGTGGTGACCATGTTCAGAGATTCAAGGGAAAAAACAGTGATCAGAGATGCAGAGAAGGCAGTTAACTGAGTTCGATGGCTATTTGCAAGAAGCCCAGGGTGCAAAGATCTGAGGCGAGGGGGGCAGAGCGTTAAGGTTAAATTCAAGTGTTGGCTCACAGGCAACTGACATGTTATGTTCTGTGGTTTTCTGTAACTTTGAAGCATAACATTAAAAAAGAAGAAGCAAAAGAGCTCCCTGGGAATGGGGACAGGGCTGTTTTTATGCCAAACAACACAGCCCAGAGCGGCTGCAGGAAAGCCGCATTGTCGGTGGGCCAAGGGCCCAATGCCTGGTGAGGAGGATGGCCGCTTGGCTCTGGCCCTGCACGCCCCAGGCTCGTGGTATGCCCTGTACACTTGCAAAGCCGCACGTTCATGCAGCTGCCACTGCCCCCACACAGGGGCTGCGCACTGTCCCCAAGGGCCGGAGGCCATGCCCCGCACCAGCCATCAGGCCCTCTGTGGTCACTGGGGCTTCCCATGTCAGCAGGGGCCAGGGGGTGTCAGTGTGAAAATTACAGGAGGTCAGAGCCTCCCTTGCAGCCTGGGGACAGCTGGGCAAGCCACAGCATCACTGCTCCTGAAAGAGGCTTGCGTCCCTCCCGAGCCTGAGCTCCTCTCTTAGAGGGGGGAAGGCTGGTGCAGCTTCCTCCTGCTTCCCCCACTGGGCAGGCACAGATAAGCCAGCTCACAGGCAGCGGTGCACACAGCCAGGACAAGGCCAACCTCTCTGACCATGGCCCTCACCTGGCCCTCCCCACGGTGGGCAGCACCAGCCACCACCAGCTGGCCCCTCCCGTGGGTGTGACGGCTGTGTGTGCTCTGTAAGCAGATGGCTGCTCTGCGCACTCCATAAGCGTGAGCACACACACAGAACCATGTGGCGGGTGCCTTCCCCGGTGCCCTTCCTGCTGCCATTGCCCTGCCCTCCACGGCACCGAGGCAATACCTGGCAGCTCGGCCGCTCTCCCCAGTGCCAAGCAAACACTGCATCACTGCCACGGCACACGTGGGTCACTTGCAACATTGTGCTTACAAACGGCCTCTGCAGCACGTCCCCTGCCCTCCATGGGGCAGTGTTCCTCTACGGCACCTCTTAAGAGTGGGACCATTGGGTCATCGGCTGGGCACGTCTTTACCGTGAATGCCCAAGTCCCTGCAGTGGTGGTGAAGAGTAGAAATAGTGCTCCCCGTGAAACAGGCACTGCTGTAGACATTCTGTCCCAGCTCAGAATCGGGAACTGAACATTGTCCTAAAGAAATAGGCTGGCCTTGACACAGTAATTAGGGGAAGTGAAGAGAGAGGCACAGAGAGGGTCTTGCCCACTGAGCTCACAGGTGTGCTGGAGAAGTTTCCCATACACAGAGCTGCCCAGGGCGGTCACTACAGAAGTGGAAATGGCCTCTTGGAGAGGGGAGGGCCATGTGCAGAAGCACAGAGCTGACCAGAGGCATCCCCCCGGGAGCTGCAGGTCTATGGGGAGCTACTGCCTGAGGGTAGGCATGGGGGCCGGGCCATACTCACAGGTGCCCCTGCTTCTCCACGAGCTCTTTGGTTTTCTCCTACAATTATAAAGAAAAACAAGCAAGGGAAAAACAGGTTACCATGGACATGTTCAATGAGACCACATGTTATACCACTGACACACAAACAGGGCAGTTGTCCCGGACATACCGCACTGCTGACCGCTCACTCTGAGGTCTGTTTCCTTCTTATTTGCTATCTTCCCAGTGCGTTTCTGAGTACGATCCCCATATTTCCTGAAGTAGAAGCAATTCACAACATCTGGCTTATGCAACAACCAGTCATTTAAGAAAGAGTAAAGACATTTTACAAATACCAGGAAGAAGATTCTGCTAACACTCTTATTCTTAAGTTTAATATACACACTGAAATGTTAGCCACAGTGACACTAAGTAGATTACTATGTGCTGAGTATTTACAAATACATTTAATGTCCCAACAGGGACACAGGTTCATCCACCATTTTCTGCCACTTTTAATCAAGAAATTGCTTCTGCTGTAGTGGCAGGTTGTCTGGGTAAGCGCAGCCCTAGGGGATGACCGTTACTGGTCCTAAGACACGCACATTTGCGCAGCTGGTGAGAAAACAGAGGCCAGAGAGAGAGAGAACTATTAGTGCTCCAGAGGCACCTGGACAGTGGGCTGCACGGGCCCCAGACAGGGCGGGGTGGGAGTGATGATGCTGGGTGTGACCTGGAGGCGGACTCCTTGGTTTACCAGCTCAGCCCTGGAGAAGGGAGGTGGCCTCAGTGGGCCTCAGTTTCCCTGCCTGTGCAGTGGGGGAGGGATGGGGGACACTAGGCTCGAGCTGGAGCCCCGTTCCTGCAGGAGTCACATATACCCCCTGACTCCATGTCCTCAGCTGTGCCATGGCACACGGGGCCCATGCCATCAGGGCTGCTGCGGGAGTGAAATCTAACAGCATGTGATTCACTAGTGAGTGCCTGGCATGGAGCAGACCCGGGAAAGGATAGTGGTTTATATGGAGACTCAACCTCTGGCCCCACACCGCCCAGTCACCTTTGGCCCTGATGTGGTCAGGCCTTCGCCCTGGACGGGCTTCACCTGGCAGTACTCATGACTACACAGAGGGAAGCGACCGCACAGGGGACACTAACCTCTGGTGCACCCGGGGAACCCTGGAGATGCAGCTCGGACACACACCACCCATTCAGTTGCTTATTCAAGCCTTCGGATGCTTATGGCAGCCTGTGGTGGCATTCGCTTTTTAAAAGTTTGAAACGTTTTAAGTGCAGATTTTAATCTGACGAATCTGCACAGCCAAATGTTTTCCATTTCCTGCACCTTCCCCAGGGTAAGCATGACCGAGACTCATGGAGGTGTCTGTGAAGGACTGTGTGTAAGTTCCAGGCATCCTTGGAGGGCAGTGTGCTCCCGGCATGAGTGGGTGGAGGCCAGGGGTGCCACTCAGGACCACACAGGGCACTGGTTGGCCCCACAACTAGGAATTCTGCTAAGACATGCCCAGTGCCTGGCCTAGAGACCCTGTCGTGGAGGGAAGGCCTCCAGTGAACAAAGTGCCCCCCACCAAGCTGGCAAGGGCTGTGCAATGGGCTGCTAGGTCCTCACCCCACCCTGGCAGGAAGCCTGGGGCACCCAAGCCCAATAGAGTGGGGACTCAGGGCTCCGGGCACCTGGCTCATGGCTGGGACACAGGGAGGGACCCAAGCCCAGAGCTCACAAAGCCACTGCTAAGCCCCCAAGGGGGAGAGGCCACAGCCAATGGCCCAGGCTCCCTGGCTAGTTCCGCTTGTGGACTGGGAAGTGTGGGCCTGCAGGGAAAGCTGGGCCACACGGGGATGGGTTGGGGTGGAGTGCACCCCAGGACTTCCACCCTGGCAGCGGCCGAGCCCCACCAGCTACTCCCGTGGCCACAGGACTTGGGACATGAACCGCCCCACCCCGTGACTGACCCAGACTGTCTCCTCGATGGCCTTGGCTATCTTGAACAGGAGCTGCCCGAATGCACGGGCTCGAGGCAGGGGGCCAAGTGCAGGATGCAAAGGCAGAGGAGGAAGGAGGGGGACGGCTGATGTTCACCACTGCCCAGCTCGCAGTGTCAGGATCCTCTGCAGTAGTGTTTCCTCCACCTCCAGCTTGAACTCCAAGTACCGCGGCCAGGGGAGGATGGCCTGTGTGTGGGTGGGGGCGCCCTGGGCCTGGAGTTCAGGGTCACACAACCTGCAGATCGGCAGTGCGGCCCAGAGGCCGCCAGGGCCTGGGCGGGCAGGGCCTGGGCCTGCGCCGGGTCCTTGGAAAGAAGCAGGTAGTAGAGGCCCAGGGACAGCAGGTCCCCACAGCACAGCTCCACCGACTGGCCACCCAGCACCGAGAAGATGACGGAGACCGGTGCCCCGGGGATGGGCTCCAGCACCAGCCTGGTCCCCACCTGCTCTCAGCCCCTGGGCCGCAGCCTGTGGATGGTGCACGGCAGGCGCAGCATGTACAGTGTGGAGAGGCTGACGATGAGTTTGCTGGAGTGGGTCGTCTGGCCCACCGTATGCCGCTCCTGGTTAGCAGGTACACCAGGCTGTCCCGAAATGCAAACACACGTCTCAGGGCAGGACATGGCCTCAGGCAGTTCTGTCAGTGGGAACAGAAGAAAAATGCCCCGGACCTGCCTACTTAAGCTGTGTAGACAGAACCTGAGCCTGGGACACCCCACCCCTGAGCCCTTCCTAACCTGCTCTGTGCCCCCGGCTGCCCCCCATGTGGTGCCCACCCTGTCCCCGGGGAGGTTCCCCAGAGCAGTGGCACAGCAGACATGCAGGGAGGGAGGACTCCAGCTCTGGGACACAAGAGGCCAGACACTGGCTGACCTGGAGACCAACGCAGGTTTACAGACAGGCCAGTGCTGTCAACTGCCCCAGGGTCCCCGACAGGCTGTGGGGAAGCACCCCTCCGCTGCTGCTCCAGCTCAGCAGGCACAGAAGCCTCCCTCAGACCGACGTACCAGAGGCCCCCGCACCCCACGTGTGCACTGACAGTGGGGCAGGAGGGGAGCTCAGAGAATGCAGAGCACAGGCCGGAAGGAGCAGTGGCCCGGTGGAGACAGCCAAGGGCCAGACTCTCCCAGCCAGGATGTTCTGACAGGTGGTCAGAAATGCGGCTGGCGTGGAGGGCCGGTGGCTTCTTTCCCATGCCTCCTCAGAGAGTGTCTGGCAGTGCCCTGGAGGGACACACAGCCTGCACACCGGCCTGGAGGAGACTGCAGGCCTGGGCCCAGGCCCCCTGCCCAAGCCCTTCCTCAGAGCCAGGCCAGGAAGTGGCCTGAGACCCAGTGTGGAAGGTGGTAGACAATTCTCTGTGAGGGGGCCTGGGGCCAGGCAAGCGCTGGGTGAGTGCAGAGGAGCGGGGCAGATCCTGAGAGCCACTGCCCCCCTGCCTCCTCCTGCTGCCTAGACAAAGAGAATGCTCTGGAAGGAAAGCACAAAGAAGCCCCATTTCCTCCAGAGTCAGGGACAGGCTCCATGTGGGGGTCCCCACATACACCATTTCCACCACTTATCTTCCCCAGAGCGACTGCAGCCCCGTAAGCTAGCTCACAGCTGACCTAGCTCCCGGCAAGGGGGCCTCTGCTCGGAGGATTCCCTGGGCAGCAGGCAAGGGAGCAGTGCTCACGTGCTGCTGGATGCAGCTCCGCAGGAGGAGCAGAGGGGGCGACTCCTAGAGGGAGTAGCGTGTGGCCTCTGGGCCGGGATGCTGGGGGCCCTGGGCTGTGTGCACTGCAAAGAGGTCACCATGAAAAGTCTAGTTACCAGCTCAATTTCTGATTTACCAATTTTTATCTTGTCTGTGGCCGAGCTTTATTTCCTTCTCTCTGCACAAAGCCTTGCGGTGACTAATGTCAAACAGAGTGGGCCTGACGAGTGCTTTTGTCTTGGCTGTCATTTATTTAAACAGTCTTAGGTTCACAGAAACTAATGGGACTCCCCTAACTCTATCCATCATGCTGTAGCACCCCACTCTTATTAAAAACACAATGATGTGACTTCATTTATATTTTCTTATTTTTCTCTCCCATTCTCAGGACCCAACTTTGTCCAGACCCACGCCAGCCAAAATTCAGATGAAAAACCCAAGGCACGAGGTCAGCAAGTCAGCTGCAAACAGGATATGTGCTCCAGTGAAGGTAGAGCAGAAGCAAAGCATAAGAGGAGTCTGCAGGGAGCAGGACTTTCCTGTCTCAGCTCCAGAACCTGAGGAAAGGCCTGGGCTCCTGCTAGTGTATCCAGGAAGCTGTGGCCTCCTCACTTCTAGGTTATCCAGTTTGTTAGTATATAATTTTTCATAGTATTCTCTAATAATCCTTTGTATTTCTGTGGTGTCTGTAGTGATTTTTCCTTTCTCATTTCTGATTCTGTTTATGTGTGTAGACTCTTTTTTTCTTGATATGTCTGCCTAGGGTGTTAACATCCAAAATATATTAAGAGCTCACACACCTCAATACCCAGAAAGCAAAAAACCCAATTAAAAAATGGGCAGAGGATATGAAGAGACACTTCTCCAAAGAAGAAATTCAGATGGCCAACAGGCACATGAAGAGATGTTCCACATCACTAATCATCAGGGAAATGCAAATTAAAACCCAATGTGGTGTCACCTCACACTAGTAAGGATGGCTACCATCCAAAAGACTAAGAACAACAAATGCTGGCGAGGATGCAGAGAAAGAGGAATCCTCCCACACTGCTGGTGGGAATGTAAGCTAGTTTGACCATTGTGGAAAGCAATATGGAGGTTCCTCAAAAAACTAAAAATAGAAATACCATTTGACCCAGGAATCCCACTCCTTGGAATTTACCCAGAGATTACAACTTGTCAGATACAAAAAGACATATGCACCCCTATGTTTATTGCAGCACTATTTACAATAGCCAAGATATGGAAGCAACCTAAGTGTCCATCAGTAGATGAATGGATAAAGAAGAGGTGGTACAGATACCCAATGGAATACTATTCAGCCATAAGAAAGAAACAACTCCTAACATGTGTACAATGTGGATGGAGCTGGAGGATATACTCAGTGATATACATCAGGTGGAGAAAGACAAGTTCCAAATATTTATGATTTCCCTCATTTGCGGAGTATAAAAACGCAGCAAAACTGAAGGAACAAAATAGCAGCAGAGTCACAGACTCCAAGAAGGAACTAGTGGTTACCAAATGTGAGGGGTGTAGGTGGGTGGTGTAGGAGGGTGGAAGAAGGGGATTGAGGGGCATTATGATGGGCACACATGGTGTGGGGTGTCATGGGCAAAACAGTGTAGCACAGAGAAGGCAAATAGTGAATCTGTGGCATCTTACTACACTGAAGGACAGTGACTGCATTGGGGTATGGGTGGGGACTTGATAAGATGGGTAAATGTAGTAACCACATTATTTTTTCATGTGAAACCTTCACAAGAGTAAATATCAATACCTTAATAAAAAATTTTTTTTTGAAAAGCCACACTAATCAGACATCTGGGAAGATGGCGGCCTGAGCAGGACAGTAGAAATCTCCTCCCAAAACCATATATATTTCTGAAAATAAAACAAATACAACTATTTCTAAAAAAGAGACCAGAAGATACAGTACATCAGCCAGGCTACAGCTACACCTGCGAGAACTCAGCGCCTAACAAAGTGGGTAAGACACAAAGCCGAAACCCGGTGGGACCCGAGCACTTCCCCACTCCAGTGCACCAGCAGGAGGAAAAGATTGAAAGTGGGGAGGGAATGCAGACACGGGCCCGCCAAATAACCAGTCCTGGTGATCTACACCGGGAGCATTGACACACATCACGTGGTGTATCAGAGATCAGAGAAACAGAAGAGCAGCATAGGAGATGGGGACTGCAAGTGGGTCCCTTCAGCCGGCTCCCTGGCACAAAAGAAAAGCTGGCGCTTCTTCTTTTTTTTTAAGTCTTAAAGAGACAAGGACCCAAAAGCAGAACAAAGTCGTCCCAGTGCACTCAGCCCAGCAGAGCTGGGGCGGGGTTTGAACCAAGAATACTGTATCCAGCATGATTATCATTTAAATTCGAGGGAGAGGTTAAAGAATTCCCAGACAAGCGAAAGCTGAGGAAATTTGCCTCCCGCAAACCACCTCTACAGGATATCTTAAAGGGACTGCTCTAGATGGAGGCATTCCTAACACTAAAAAGATGTCACAAGAGAAAATAAAATCACAGCAAAGAAAGCAAACCATCCAAATACTAACTAAAGGCAAAACGTAAAATCAACTATCCACAAAAGCAGTCAAAGGAAATATAAGAGGACAGAATAAAACACCTAGTATATAAAGAATGGAGGAGGAAGAAGAAGAAGAGAGAGAAATAAAGAATCATCAGACTGTGTTTATAATAGCTTAACAACAGTGTTAAGTTAGACTGTTAGATAGTAAAGAAGCTACCTTGAACTTTTGGTAACCACGAATCTAAAGCCAGCAATGGCAATAAATACATATCTATCGATAATCACTCTAAATGTAAATGGACTGAATGCAGGAATCAAAAGAAACAGAGTAATAGAATGGATAAAAAAAGTAACACACATCTATACGCTGTTTACAAGAGAATCACCTCAAACCCAAAGATATACACAGACTAAAGGTGAAGGGAGGGAAAAATATATTTCATGCAAACAAGGAGAAAAAAGCAGGTGTTGCAGTACTCGTATTGGACAAAATAGTCTTCAAAATGAAGAAAGTGGCAAGAGATAAAGAAGGACATTATATAATGGTAAAGAGGTCAGTCCAACAAGAGGATATAAGCATTATAAACATATATGCCCCCAACACAGGAGTGCAGACATATGTGAAACAAATACAAACAGAATTAAGGGAGGCTACAGAAAGCAATGTATTCATTTTAAGAGACTTCAACACACCACTGACTCCAAAGGACAGATCAACCAGACAAAAAATAAGTGAAGACACAGAGGAACTGAACAACACACTAGAACAGATGGGCCTAACAAACATCTACAGGACTCTACACTCAAAGGCAGCAGGATACACATTCTTCTCAAGTGCACATGGAACATTTTCCAGAATAGACCACATACTAGGCAACAAAAAGAACCTCAGTAAATTCAAAAATATTGAAATTCTACCAACCACAATCTCAAATCCCAAAGGTATAAAATTAGAAATAAATTGTACAAAGAAAACAAAAAGGCTCACGAACACATGGAGGTTTAATAACATGCTCCTAAATAATCAAAGGGTCAACGACCAAATTAAAACACAGATCAAACAATATATGGAGATAAATGACAACAACACAAAGCCACAACATCTGTGGGATGCAGCAAAGGCAGTTCTAGGAGGAAGGCATATTGCAATCCAGGCCTATTTAAAGAAGGAAGAACAACCCCAAATGAATAGGCTAAAGACACAATTACTGAAATTTGAAAAAGAACAAATGAGACCCAAAGTCACCAGAAGGACAGACATAATAAAGATTAGAGAAGAAATAAATAAAATTGAGAAGAATAACACGCTAGAAAAAATTAAATGAAACCAAGAGCTGGTTATTTGAAAAAATAAACAAAATAGATAAACCCCTAGCCAGACTTATTAAGAGAAAAAGAGAATCTACACACATGAACAGAATCAGAAATGAGAAAGGAAAAATCATGATGGACCCCAGAGAAATACAAAGAATTATAAGAGAATACTATGAAAATCTACATGCTAACAAGCTGGAAAACCTAGAAGAAATGGATAACTTCTAGGAAAAATGCAACCTTCCAAGAATGACCAAGTAAGAAACAGAAAAACTAAACATACCAATCACCAGCAATGAAATTGAATCGGTAATCAAAAAACCCCCAGACCAGATGAATTCACCTCTGAATTCGACCAGACATATAAAGAAGAAATAACACCCATACTCCTTAAAGTTTTCCAAAAAATAGAAGAGGAGGGAATACTTCCAAATTCACTCTCTGAAGCCAACATCACTCTAATAGCAAAACCAGGCAAAGACCTCACCAAAAAAGAAAATGAAAGACCAATATCCCTGATGAACATAGATGCAAAAATACTCAACAAAATACTAGCAAATCGAATTCAAAAATACATCAAGAAGATCATACATCATGATCAAGTGGGGTTCATCTCAGGGAAGCAAGGATGTTGCAACATTCGAAAATTAATCAACATCATCAACCACATCAATACAAAGAAGAACATAAACCACCTGATCATCTCCATAGACGCTGAAAAAGCATTTGGCAAAATTCAACATCCATTCATGATAAAAACTCTCAAGAAAATCAGTATAGAGGGCAAGTACCTCAATATCATAAAGGCCATCTATGACAAACCCACAGCCAACATCATACTTAATGGCGAGAAGCTGAAAGCTTTTCATCTAAGATCGGGAGGAACACGGGGATGCCCACTCTCCCCACTGTTATTCAACAGAGTACTAGAGGTCCTACCCAAGGCAATCAGACAAAACAAAGACATACAAGGCATCCAGATTGGTAAAGAAGAAGTTAAACTGTCACTATTTGCAGATAACAAGATATTGTACATAAAAAACCCTAAAGACTCCACACCAAAACTACTAGAACTAATATCTGAATTCAGCAAAGTTGCAGGATACAAAATTTACACACAGAAATCTGTTGCTCTCCTATACACTAAAGATGAACTAACAAAAAGAGAAATCAGAAAACAATTCCATTCACAATTGCATCAAAAAGAATAAAATAATGAGGAATAAACCTAATGAAGGAAGTGAAAGACCTGTACTCTGAAAACTACAAGGCACTCCTAAGAGGAATTAAAGAGGACACTAACAAATGGAAATTCATCCAATGCTCTTGGCTAGGAAGAATAAATATTGTCAAAATGGCTATACTACCTAAAGCAATATACAGATTCAATGCAATCCCTATCAAACTACCAACAGCTTTCTTCAATGAACAGGAACAAATAATTCTAAAATTCATATGGAACCACAAAAGCCCCCAAAGAGCCAAAGGAATCCTGAGAAGGAGGAATAAAAGAGGGGGAATTATGTTCCCTGACTTCAAGCTCTACTACAAAGCCACAGTAATCAAGACAATTTGCTACTGGCACAAAAACAGACCCACAGACCAGTGGAACAGAGCAGAAAATCCAAACATTAACCCAAACATATACAGTCAATTAATATTTGACAAGGAGCCTTGAATATACAATGGGGAGATATTGTATCTTCAGCAGCTGGTGTTGGCAAAACTGGACAGCTACATGTAAGAGAATGAAACTGGACTACTGTCTAACCCCATACACAAAGGTAAACTCAAAATGGATCAAAGACCTGAATGTAAGTCATGAAACCATAAAACTCTTAGAACAAAACATTGGCAAAAATCTCTTGGACATAAACATGAGTGACTTCTTCATGAACATATCTCGCTGGGCAAGGGAAACAAAAGCAAAAATGAACAAGTGGGACTATATCAAGCTGAAAAGTTTCTGTACAGCAAAGGACACCATCAGTAGAACAAAAAGACATCCTACAGTATGGGGGAATATATTCATAAATGATGTCTCCAATATCGGGGTTGACATCCAATATATATAAAGAACTCACGCACCTTAAGAAACAAAAAGCAAATAATCCAATTAAGCAATGGGCAGAGGGCATGAATAGACACTTCTCCAAAGAAGAAATTCAGATGGCCAACAGGCACATGAAAAGATGCTCCACATCGCTAATCATCAGAGAACTGCAGATTAAAACCACAATGGGATATCACCTCACACCAGTGAGGATGGCCAACATCCAAAACACAAACAACAACAAATGTTGGCGAGGATGTGGAGAAAAGGGCACCCTCCTACACTGCTGGTGGGAATGCAAATCAGTTCAACCATTGTGGAAAGCTGTATGGAGGTTCCTCAAAAAACTCAAAATACAAATACCATTTGACCCAGGAATTCCACTCCTAGGGATTTACCCTAAGAATGCAGCAGCCCAGTTTGAAAAAGACATATGCACCCCTATGTTTATCACAGCACTATTTACAATAGCCAAGAAATGGAAGCAACCTAAGTTTCTATCAGTAAATGAATGGATAAAGAAGAGGTGGTACATATACACAATGGAAAATTATTCAGCCATAAGAAGGAAACAAATCCTACCATTTCCAACAACATGGATTGAGCTCGAGGGTATTATGCTCAGTGAAATAAACCAAGCTGGAAAAGACAAGTATCAAATGATTTCACTCATACATGGAGCATAAGAACAAAGAAAAAAACTGAAGGAACAAAACAGCAGCAGACTCACAGAACCCAAGAACGGACTAATAGTTACCAATGGGAAAGGAACTGGGAAGATGGGTGGGAAGGGAGGGATAAGGGGGAAAAAGGGGCATTACGATTAGCAGATGTAATGGGGGCATGGGGAGGGCTGTACAACTCAGAGAAGACAAGTAGTGATTCTTTGGCATCTCACTACACTGACGGACAGTGACTGTAATGGGGTTGGTGGGGAGGACCTGATGAAGGGGGTAGTTTAATAACCATATTGCACATGTAATTGTAGATTAATGGTACCAAAATAAATTTTTAATAAATGGCTAAAATGGTACATTTTATGGTATGTGTATTTTACCACACAACACAAGAAAGACTGAATTGTTTCAGCCCTATGAATTATACCAATTTGAGAGTAAATGTTTTGGACACGGGACAAAAAAAAAGCCACACTAATCAAACCAGTACTGACATTACCAATGAGTAGAATGAGGAGCCCAGAAATAAACCCTCAGGCAAATGAGTTTTGACAAGGATGCCTAGGCTATTCAGTGGAAAAGGACATCTTTTTAACAAATGGTACTGGGAAATCTGGGCTTCCACATGCAGTAGAAGTTGGACCCTTACCTCACACCACATATAAAAACTAACTCAAAATGTATCAAGGACCGTATTGTAAGACCTAAAACAACAAAACTCTTAGAAGAAACATATGGCAAAATTTTCATGACATTGGTCTTGTCAGTAATTTCTTGGATGTGACAGCAGAACACACAGGCAGTAAAAGAGCATCAAACTGGACTTCATGCAAAATTTTAGATTTTATGCATCAAAGACAGTACCACTGAGTAAAACGGTCACCCACAGAATGGGCAAAAATATTTGCAAGTCAGGTGTCTGATATCCAGAGTATATAGAGGACTAAAACTCAACCGGACAAACAAAACAAAACCTACCCAATTCCAAAATGGGCAAAGGACTTGAGAAAACATTCCTCATTCCTCCAAAGAAGACATAGGAATGGCCAGTGATCACATGAGAAGATGTGCCACATTGCTAAGCTTTAGGGAATTTTGAACCTTAGGAGGGCTAAATAAATAAGTCAGAAAACACGAGCAACTAGATAGAGGAACTGGAGCCCTCAGGCACTGCTGGAGGAATGTGGACTGTCGCAGCCACGGCAGAGGCAGCATGGAGGCTCCCCACAGAAGGCAACACACTCGCCCTGTGGCCTGGCCACAGCCGGGAACACAAATGTAGGAGTGGAATAACTGGAGCTCCCTGCACACTCATGTTAACAGCTGTTTATTCACAAGAGCTTAAACTTGCATCCACCACTGAGGGACGTGCATCATGGCACTCAGCGTCCTAACAGCACAAGATCCAGCCTTAAACAGGGAGGAGATGCTGGCACCTGCCCCAGCATAGAGGGACCCTGAGGACACGACACTCAGTGACATTAGCTGGTCACAGGAGGACACAGTGACCCACTCCCGGGAGGCCCCTGGGGGAGCCGGTCACAGGGACAGTGGGCAGCGGGCACCAGGGACTGGGAGGAGGGGAGAGATGCTCGGTGTGGACAGAGGGTCCGTGTGGGGAGACCGACAGGCCTGGATGTGACGGAGGGGCTGGTGCACGGCAGCGTGAATGTGCTGAATGCCCCCGAGCTGGACTGAGAAGGGCTGAGATGGCAGGTTCTGTGGTGTGTGTATTTTACCACAATAAAGAAAAGAGAAGGGAGCTGAACATTGGGTGGAAGGGGGGGGGCAGGAAATGGGGGAGGAGGAGCCTCTTGCTCATTTCTCAGGCCTTGGGGAGACATCTAGCACTAAACCAGACACACACGTACTTGCGGGGTGGCGAAATGGAGACAGCCCTGCCCTCAGACAAAAGGCAGACCGAGGGGATTTCCCTGGGGTCTCCCAGCCCTGCCCACGGAAGTGATGGTGGGAAGGTGCAGATGGCCACTGGGCGGGACACTGAGCAGCTTATCCCCAGCAAGTCGCCATCTTTTCTCCTACACATGGATTCTAGGCCTCCCCAGGGGCCCTGCCGGTGCCCCACTGGCCACGAGGGCTGGGGGCCGTTGGCACAGACTGGGTTGGTGGCCTCCTGGCACATCTGTGGGCCGCAGGCTACTGGCACCACTCCCAGCCCCACAGCTAGCTTCCTATCATCACATCCGCAGCCCCTGGGGCAGACTGCCCACTCAGACTCCACCAGCCCGGCCCCTGCTCCTCCCTGACTCGCGCTCAGCCGCGCACCCACCTTCCCGTCCTCGTGGTAGACAAAGATATTCCGGGTGCTGTGGTCCTTCAGGTAGGTGACCTGCAGGCCGTGGGGGTGGCCGATTTGGGCTGGCTGGAAGGTGGCGTTCAGATGCGCGATCTTCATGCTGGCCTTGGGCTCCTTGGCTTGGGAAGCAGGGTCAGGCCTCAGGTCGGTGGGCAGGAGCCTCCAGGCACAAGGGGGCGGCGGGGCGGGGCGGGGCCGCGCCAGCTCTGCTGTGTGTCTTTGGGCGAGTTATGCATCCTCTCCCGGCTGGGCTTTCGATTCTCAGTCTCCGGCCACACTCCCCCTCCTGGGGCACGAGGAGGGAGGTGCTAACGAGGAGGCAGAGCCCCGCTGGCTCCAGCAGACAGGTGCTGTCTGGCCTGCCCGGCGCCAGCGACCCGCCCTGCAGGCCTGTGGGCCGCTCGCGGCGCCATGTTCTGATCTGGAGCTGGTCTGGGTGGGAGGCGCTCGGCCCGCTTTCTCACATGCTGCCTGGGGGCCCAGGGTAACCTCCACATGTGCTTGCTGGGGGGTGACCGCCGACGGCAGCCAGCCCCGCTGCTCAGGCATGGGAGCGCCCCCCAGAGAGGGATGGCCATTCTGCCCAGGCATGGCCGAACCAGGCTGGCTCCAGGAGGCGGCCATGGAGCGGCAGACGGGGGTTTACCCGGGGCTGGGGCAGCCATTGGGGGAGCACAGCACAGAGCTCCCAGACACGGCGCGAGGGCAGCTGAGGCCGCAGGAGCACCACACGTCCCGCCCCCGCGAGCCCCCGGAGGAAGGCAGGGGCGCTGCCCTCGCCGGGCTCTCGTCGTTTCTGTTGAAAGACTTCAGGGCCCCCTCTTGTTCCGTCACCAGGAACTTCCGACTTAACAACTGCCCGCTGTCCCTGCCACGCTTCCAGAGAAAGCCCTCTCGATATCCTGGGGAGACAGGGGCACGGGGTCGGCGGGGCACCCAGCCCCAGGGCCAGAGCCATATCCCAGCCCGCACAGGGTGGGGGCCGCAAGCAGCCATCCTGCCCCGGGGAGTTGGAGTCGCCCTGGGCCTGGGTATGGGGGTTCCCACAGTCTCGGCCACTACCTTCCTTCCTTCGCCTTTTTGGGGGGTACAGCGAGCATGGCCTCAGCGATGGTCTGTGGGCTGTTATTAGGCAGACGTCTGAGCGCCACCGTGACAGGAAGAGCCGTCCTCAGCACCTGGGTGGCGCGTTGGACGGTGCTGGGACTTGGGGGTTTGAAGATGAATCTGAGGACAGGAGAGCACCTGGAATGCTGGGCAGGTCCTCGTGAGGAGGCGGGGGTCTGCAGTCCTGGGGAAGCTGCAGCGATGCGACCTGCGGGGGGACCCCCAGCAGATGCCTCGCTTTGGAACTCGGACCCCAGAACAGCGAGCAGCCTCCAGGGTGCTTGTGCTCAGTGATGGCGGCAGCAGGTGGAGACTCAGACCCCAGGGGGACGCTGCCCCTCCTAGGGTACCCAGTACTGGGCCCGCCCTTCACCCTCGCCCCAACGCTGCCCTGTCACTCTGCTGCAGCACGCAGGGGCCTGGCTGTGCTCTGGCCCAGCACCACGCTCCTGAGACCCGGCGCCACGCAGGACCAGGGCCGCACGTGGACAGCTGGCTGCTGGCTGTGCTCAGTGGTCATGAGCACTTCTGCTGTGCCTGGCATGACCTTGTCTTCCGGAGGGCACCCCGCTTGCCTTGGGCACATCCCAGGGCAGGATTGGGGTCACAGTCAGGGGCCACGGGCCCCAGCAGAAGCTGCCCAGCAGCTTTTTGTCTGCCTCACCCCGGGTTTTGAGCTCTCTGGGGACAGCTTTCCTCTGCTCACGTGGGGTGGCACCACTGGGCCTCACACAGCAGCTCCAGACCCTGACAGCTATGCCAGCTCACATTTCGGACTTCACCACTGGGGCGACCTCTGCCTCCTCTTGGCTCCCTGGGCAACCCCAAACCCAACACCCAACACAGAGATGAGGAACTGTTTCTCTGCTCTCGACATGCAGCCATAGAAAGGTGCGGCCTGGTGTCCAGAGGGAGCACCTGGTGCCTTGGTAGGTCATGGGACGGTGCCAAGTGGCCTCTCAGCCTCTCTGGTGGCCAGGAGCCCTGCACACAGGGCCCGTAGAAGGCTGCCATACCCTGGCCCCACCGGAGCACCAGCAGGCATGCCCCTCTATATGCCCAGCCCTGCCCAGGCCTGATTTGTGACTGACTGCATGGCTTCTTGGCCAGGCAAAGCTGGAAGTCCATTTGACTGGGGGCCAAAGAGAGTCTCCCTGGGCCCCACATTGGCTGAGGGTGGACACAGAGGAGCACCTGGCCTGCAGCTTCTTTGGAGCCAGCAGAGTAATGACATTTAGGGATGGTCTACCAGCGCCCAGCACCCACCAGTACCCACCACGCTGTTAATCCCAGGACCCCAGGCGCATCCTGCCAGAGCATCTGAGAGGCAACTGCTTGCTTCCTGGTGGACAGCCCACCCTGCCTGTGGGGCCCAGCAGGGGGCAGCAGAGCCCTGCCCCCTCCAGGCTGCAGACCAGAACTGCGAGTTACCGGTTGGAGGGAAATTTCCCCCACCGAGTCTGGCTCCCAGGCGGTGTACTTTTGGACAGCAAACCACTGGGATGCCAAACAGCAGGTGTATTTCAGCGGTAGTGGCATTTCTGGATGGACGCTTGCCAGGCTGACTGCCTGACCCATCCGTTGATGGATTTGGGGCCCGGCCTGAGGTCAGTGACACACAGAGCTCACATTGCTGACAGTGCTCTCAGTCCAGCTCTGCTGTGGCCCCAGCCAGCCCACTCCCTGGACCACAAGTCCCCTGCCTGCCACACTGACCCTCTGGGTCCCCGGACCCTCTGCTGTGCTCAGGAAGCCCCTGCCTCAGCCCCTCAGCCTCAAGGGCCCAGGGACTTGCCTAGGCCTGAGGTGCCTGCGATGGGGCCCACGAGAGGGGCAAGACAGTGCAGTGGAGCCTGATCCTCACCGGGAGCCAGGCTGAGCCACAAGTGGCCATTCTCTCCGCAACGGCTGGCTGGGGCAGAGGCAGGGACCAGATGGCCTCTCAGAAAGCACTCCAGTGGTGCTCGCCTGGGGCCAGCAAAGGGGATTCGGCGTTGCAGGGATGCAACAGTACGCCACACCCACGAGACAGTCTCACCCACAAGACGGCCAGACCAGAGAAGCCAGGCCAGCGTGGGCGCTTCCTGTCAACGATTTCTGGTAAAGATGAGGTACGCTCCCCATGTAAAAGGAGAGAAATGCAAAACTGTTGGCGTGCGCCTCCACACAGTGAGTGGCTGTCCTGACCACCAACTGGACGCGACCCCACAGTCCGGGGCTGCATTGGCCGCTGCACAACGGGACTCCGTTTAGGAGTGCGCCGGGGACCCCACAGTGGCCAACCCCACCTGGATGTGATGTGCTGAGCGAAAGGCCACGTCAAAGGCCTAACATGGTGGTTCCTGCCAAAGATGACAGGAGGAGGCTCTGGGGATGCGTCTGTTGTAGCTCTTAGGACGGGATCCTGCGTCAGTACCTAGGTTGAGGTCCCACCATCCCTGTGTGAGTTATGTGTTCCTTGTTCTACGTGGGGTGGGGACAGTGTAGCCTTGCGCAGAGCTGCCAGGGTGCTCTGTGTCCAGGCTCTGGGTGGTCCTCCCCGGCTCAGAGAAGAGCCCGAGGCCCATGGCTTCTGCCTGAGCAGTGCCCAGTGGGCGTCCTCCAGGCATAGAGCCATGGGTTAGGGAGGCACTGAGGAAATCGAGGCCTGTGCCATGCCCCTCAGCTGCCTCCTCATAGGGCTGGGGCCTGGTATACGGGCCTGTAGTTTCTATTCCCCAAGAGGCTGATGAGGGGTCCAGAGCAGAGCAGCAGAGCCCCTTCGGCATGGGTGCCAGTCAGAGGCCACGTCTCTGAGGCTGGGACAGGCCCAGCCCTGGGAGCTGACTGCTCTCTTCTGTCCACCTGTGAGCTCAGCCCCGCCCAGGGGCACTGTCCAAAGAGCCCCTCCCAACCACAGGAATCACCCCACAACAGCTAGGCCCTGGCATGCCCCAACTCAGGCACCCAGATAATCTGGCTGAAACAGCCGAGGTCAACATGGATAGGCCAGAGGCCGGGGACAGTGGGTGAGGGCTTGGCTGGAACAGGAACTCTGTACTGGGCCCAGTACAAGCCCCTGGTGCCCAGCACCCAGAACAGCAAATGTTTGGCTTTGACTCGTGGCTGCAAATGGCACGTGAACACGTGGACACACGTGAGCGTAGCTGTGTGTGCAAGCGCGTCGGCTGTCCAAAGCAGCTGACCCCTGCCCTCATTGACCGGAACCCAGGACCCAGGTGTGCTGGGGGAGGGGCTGCTTCTTGGCCCGGCTCACTGGGCAGTCTGAGGTCCAGGCGATGCGAGGGTCCTCCCCGCATGGGCTTCTGGCCACTCAGCGGCAGCTGCGGGTAGGCCCCGGGATCAGGGCAGGGGCAGGGCTCTGGCCTGCAGGCCCGTGACTGGGCCCTTGACTACGCAGCTCGAGCACCAGTATCCAGGGCCCAGAGGCAAGGTTTCCCGGTGGTTGAGTCCGTTCCCAGGGAGGGAGGCCGCTGGAGGGGTTGCCCAGGGCAACGTCTGTCCTGATGATGCAGCACACCATGCAAGCCCACCCCATGCACCTGGCAGTGCTGGGGTGGGGCCTCCTTCCTCTCCACCTGCCCCTGAAACGCACACAGGCTCCAGGGGTAAGGGCAGTGAACACTGGCCTCATGTGGAGAACTACCAGCATGTGGGGCACCTGCTCGGCTCTCTGTGGTGGAGATGGCCACACACCACCTCCAGACACCCCGAGCACCTTCATTCACCGACCCCATCAGCCACCCTATGGTGCCACTTCATCTGGCTTCAGGTAAGTCTTCCACCACCGACCTGACACACAGTTGGGGAAACTGAGGCAGGGGCTGGTCTGTCACTCTCACAGGGAGCGCCTGGCCCCACTTGCCTTGTGAGGGCTCTGTTTACCCTATAGCATCCGGGACAAAGGTGGAGGTGGGTTTGCTGCCCTGCACAGCATCTCCAGAGGGCCACTGGGAGGAAGCAGGGAGAGGGGGGCCATGGTCCCTCACAGCAGGAAGCAGTGTGTCTGCTGGGGACTGGGGGTGGCCCAGGCAGCCTGGCCCTCCAGACACAGGGGACATTGTCCCCCAGTAAAAGGCCACCATGGAGGTTCTGGCTCAGGGCAGGATGGTGTGGGGAGGGAGGCTGGAGCCGTGAGCAGGGCCTGTGGTGGGGCGGGTGGGTGTCCAGCTTCATCCACTGGTCCTGTTATTCTGGGCAGGGTGTGGGCGCCTCCCACACATTTGGGACCTTGGTCAAAGGCAGCAGCTCAGAGCACAGGAGATGGTGCCGGGCTGGCCCTGTGTGTCTGGGATCTGCTGGAGCCCAGTGCCCTGTGCCTTCTCCCCATCCCTGTCCCCCACATGCCCTGGGAGACTCAGCCGTTGGAGGTGCCAAGTCCTGCTTGACCTGACAGGGCTCAGATATGCCAGCAGTGACCAGTGGGGTCACCGGCCACCACACACTCGGAACCCAGGGCACACGCCCAGGAAAACACCCTTCATAACCTGGCCCCACTGCCACTAACGCCCCTCAGCCTGAGGGTGCGTGTGGACCACAACGCACAGCCTACTTCTCCCACACACCCAGGATCTCTCCATCTTGCCTTCCACTTCGGGCCAGGCCCTGCAGTGGTTCTGCTGCAGACCCGTAGCCCACGAAAGGCATGCCCCTCGGCCAGGCGGGCACGCACACTGTGGCACTGTGGTCTGTCTCCTGGAGAAGGGGGCTACTGGTGTCCTCCCAGGATGTTCCTGCCCTCTCCTCATCCCAGGAAGCATTTGGAGGGCACACAGGAAACATACCGACCCCACCCACTCTAGCCTTCACCCAGGGTCGAAAGCCCACTGGGTCTGCCACGTGCTCTGCGTAGTGCCTGTGGGAACATGACCTTCCTGTGACAAAGAGCTGCCCCTGCTCCAGTTCTGTCAGGGCACCGACCTGAGTCTGCCCCTGCAGCCCTGCTGGCCACTGCATTGCCCTCACTGCCCAGCTCTGCAGCCCGGAGCGACAAGCCAGGGAGGACTCATCGACTGGGAGGTGGGGAGTGGCTGGCTGGCTTGCGGTGGGGGATTGGGGGTTCCCAGCCCAGGGGCAGCCCCTTCCCAGGCCTGTCTGCACAGGGTGCCTGGCCTTTCCCAGGCCTGTGTCCCCCCTTCCCTCTGGACACCCCGACTTCTGCATGGCAGTTGGCGGGTGAGCAGGCCCCTCTGTGTGAGAAAGGACTCTGTGGCAAACTGAGGGCCAGGGCAGGAAGCGCCCATGGGGATCCCCTTGTGCTCCTCCGCACGGCCTGGGTGGGGGCCTGGAGGAAGGACCCAGAGCCGGGGACAAGGCTGGGGACAAGGCTGGGGACCGCACATGGGGCTGGAGACACTGGGACTTTGCTGCCCCTCCACCCGTTGCGTGATGGGCAGGATTCAGGTCTAGGGGCCCCGGCATAGGCTGTGTAGGAGTGGAGCCCCATCTCCCCAAATGCTGCCCTCCCTCCCAGGAGGGCATGTGTGGGCCCTTGGGTGCATGGCAGGGGTTGGGAGATCCCTGCCAGAAGCCCGGGGGTTTACAGGCTGCTTGAGACCCCTGCCAGGGCATCCCAAGAGCTTGTACTCTCAGGCCAATGCCCTTGATCAGAGGGTGATTTAGTGAGTGCCCAGGGGCGGCCACAGGCCCGGAGAGCCAGCAGAGGTGCCAAGAGAGGGCCTGGCCCATGAACCCGTGTTGTGAGGACCCCTGTCCCTCTCGTAGGCCTCACCTCTGTCTCCTCACCTGGCAGCTCAGTGGAAGTCCCGGGGACATTTCTCGGGAGGAACAGGAGCTGCAGGCCCGGGAAGGGAGCACCCGTAGGGTGTCTTTCCTGCCTCTTGCCTCTGATGGTGGAGGTGGACAGGTGCCCCAGGCCAGCCCAGTAAGCGCTTGGGGCTGGTGCCCAAACGTGCCTGCCAAGAGCTCCCCTCTTCCCTGATGCCTGAAAGGAGACCTGTGTAGCTTTGCTGCCCTGCGTCCACCCCACTTCTGTGCCCTACACCATACCTCCTGTTGGGAGGGCCACTCGGGGTCCACAGGCAGGAGGCACCCGTCATTCCCCAGTCATGGTGACGTGCCCAGCCCAGCCCTGACCAGCCCGACCAGGCTTTTCCCTGAGTTTCATGTGAAACTCATTGCCTTGCTTGTCCAAGGACCTGAATGAGGGGATAGAAACCAGACCCACTGGGATTAGCTGCCACCTGGAGGGTGGGTGCTGACCCAGAGAAGCAGAACCAGGAGGCACAGACATGTCCGGATAACACACAACCCCAGATCAAGCTGTGCCTGAAGCCAGATATCCATTTCCATATTCCTTATGCCTAGTTGAGCCTG
Organism: Smutsia gigantea; assembly: GCA_032199065.1. Lineage (NCBI taxonomy): Eukaryota > Metazoa > Chordata > Mammalia > Pholidota > Manidae > Smutsia > Smutsia gigantea. The sequence goes on from JAVSCE010017083.1 coordinate 36,883, forward strand.
GTCTCTGCCGTCACGAGCAGTGTCCTGACATAACTCAGGGATGTGATGATGTCAGCTCAGCCTGCACCCACCTCTGAGCCACACTGCCATGAACTGCTTGGGTGTTCATGCCCGGGAGTCAGGAGCTCTGGGGTGCACCTGCACTGCTGGTCTGACAGGCAGGGCCACGTGCTCGCTCTCCCTGCCCCTTGCCTTCGGGCCGCCTAGGGCACAGCAAGGAGTCTGGCTGCACACTGGCATGCGTGGGGGGCCTCGGGTGGGGGCGAAGCCAGGGATGCGAGCTGGCAGAGCCCCTAGCCAACAGCCCGTGAGCACAGGAAGCAGTTGCCCCAGGGGAGGGGTGAGCTGGTGGGGCTGACTTGTGTTGGATCACATCCTGCCTGACGGTCTCGTGCTCAGACAAGGTGTCTGCTCCTGGCAGCAGAAATCCATGGTCCTGACAGAGCCACTAAGTGGCCTGGCCGCCTGACTTTATCCGTCTCCACAGCGTGCCCTCTTGGCCCCTAACTGGAGCCTCCTGTCCACATCCCTCCTGCCAGGACTGCTTACCCTGCAGGATATCCTGGAGCAGAGGCAGCTCCACTGCATTGAGGAGCAGCTGGCCCCAGCCAGGGTCTCCCACATGCACCCCGCAGTCAGAGCTGGGCTGTGAACTGCTGGGGGCACTCAGTACAGTTTACTCGCCTCCATGTCAGGGGGCCACACCAGCTGGACCCAGGGTCAGACCGATTAGCCAGCCACTCAAGGCTTTAATGAGTCCACCAGGTCTAGGAGGGGGAAACGGAGATGGAGACAGAGACAGAGAGAGACACAGAGACAGAGAGAGATATACAGAGGGAGAGGAACAAGGACACACAGATGGCTGCACTGAGGCCGTGCCCACCCCTGCCCCCACCACCCTTACCTGCAGAGTAGGGCTCCTGCTTCTCGGGTTGGGTGAACTCCCACCGCTGCTCATACTTGGCCCGGATCCAGTGCTCCCTCAGGAAGCTAGGGAGAGAGCACAGCGAGCCTGCAGCGCTGGGTGGGAAAACGTCTAATGCTCCAGAGGGTGAGCCTGAGGGCCACCAGCTTTGATTTCAGTAGTCACTACCTGGCACCTCCCTTCCTGAACACTGAGGTGTGTCTCATGCACCGTGAAAACTACCCTCTTAGTGTGCTGGATGCAGCAGCCCACAGGACCCACACCCAGTTCCAGAACATTCCATCACTCCAGAAGGAAAACCCTGTGTGTCAGCCGCTCCCCCAGCCCCTGGCCTGAATGCTTCCCCTCACAGATGCATACGGTGGCCTTCTCAGTAAATGGAACTGGGTGCGAGACCTTCAGGCAGGTCCGCCGCAGAGTCCCAGGCCAGCTGCATTGAGTGTCTGCAGCGTCCCCGCCCCCGAGACCGAGTGACATCCCACCAGCCAGCGCCCTTTACCACACACCCATCGCCAGGGCTCGGTGCCTGCAGCCAGGGCCTCAGGGGACAGGGCAGCATCCTGGCACCCTGGGGCTGCGGCAGGAGTGCCAGCTCGCCAGGCTGGCAGAGATGCAGCAGGTCAGAAGTCTCTGTGGCAAGGCAGACAAGGCTGGGGGCAGCGACACCGCCCAAAGTCCAGAGCGCACTGCGGTGCTGGCTCACCATGTCGGGTGCTGGTGTCCAGTTGTCATCACTGGCACTCGACAGGCCTCGAAGCAGGGCTGTGCACTCTGTCCAGGGGTCCAGGATGGGCTTCCCTCCAGGGGAGGGGACCCCTTGCACCTCGGTCCCCTTCCACGCGGTGAGCAGCTGGCCAAGAGAGTTCTTTCCATCTCTCCACGGAGTGCAATGGGGCCGACCCTCTGCCATGAAGTCCCAAGCCTCCTGTCGTGGTCTTGTTCCCCGCCTACCCCACACCCCTCCACCCCCGCCCGAGGCAAACCCAAGCCTATCACTCCATCTGTGTGATTTCTGAGGCTATAATGTTTTGAATTTTGTCCCCTCACTCCCCAAAAAACCATATTGGAGTCCTAACCCTCAGGACCTCAGATTGGCCCTGATTTGGGAAAGATGGTTGCAGACAATAAGATGTTATCCTGCAGTCTGACCCGTAGACTTACAGAAGAGCAAATCCAGCCACAGACACACTGAGGGGCGACCGTGTGATGACATGCTGAGTAGATTCCCGGGGACCCGCCCTGAACACCTGCACCTCGGCTCCCAGCTCCAGGCCGGGAGGCGGCTCCACTCCATCTGTAAGCAGGGGGTCTGTGGGGCTTTGTCACCGTGGCCCCAGGAGGCGCCCATGGAGCCCTCTCAGGGGGGGCCTCTGACGTGCAGGTGCCACAGGCCCTCTGCTGACCGGAAGCTTCGTTTGAGCACACAGGAAGCCAAGGGGGCAGGTTTCCATCCGAATCAAACCGAGAGGAGCCCCTGCGGCTTTCCTTCCTTGGTGTCAGGATCAAAACACAGGGTGCAGGTGACACAGTAAGGGAGCTGCCAGAAGTGGCCGCATGGCCGAGCCCTCACGGCCAGGTCTGGCAGGTGAGAGCCCGGGGGCCAAAAGTCCAGAGAATGCACTCTGGCCATACCCCAACCACACATCCCAACACCAGGGAGCAGCTGGAGAAATGGAGGCCACGGGGCCTTTCCTGCCCTGGAGACAGTGCCACCTGCAGGGTGCCTGGCTCAAGCACCCTGCAGTTCACAAGGGGATCCAAACCACACCTGCTGCCCCTCCTCTGCTCTCCACAGTCCACAAGGTCATTCACAGCCCATCTCCACCTTTGCAGGGCTCTCTGCGTGAGCTCAAGTGTCACCTCCCACCTCCCAGTCCCATTGCTGGCTCTCCCTGTTGCTATCAGCCCAGAGGATGGGCTTCTCCCTGGACCTCACATGACTGGCATCTGCTTGGGCCTGGCCTGGACGACCAGAGTGCTTGCTGTGTGAGAGGTCAGTGGCGGCCTCCCACGAGCCTTCCTCTGGAGGAGGCTTTGAGAAGGTGCGGCCCCCTGGAGGTCAGTGAGTGCTCCCTCCCAGGTTGCCTGTTCACTGGGGAGGCCCTGCAAGAGCATGCTGCAGGGATGGGGACTTGCCGAGTGTCCGCAAGGACATGGTCTCAGAAGGGGGCGCATGCAAATAACCCAGACCACAGAGCAGCCTGTTGCCCTGGATTAAACCTTGTCTCAGGAATAGCCTGGCCTCACTGATTCATCCCGAGCCACCAGTTGGGCCCGGGCACCAGAGTTCCCTGGGAGATCAGAGGGGCTGGGGCCATGACTTGGGGCAGTCTCAGGCATGCCCACAGGGAGTCAGAGGGGACCCAGGGCAGGAGAGGGGACCGTCAGGTGAGCTGCCCACCTGTTTCCCCATCTGTGAACTGGCCTGCCTATGGGGTTGCACGTGGCTCACAGAGAAAATGTGGCCCAGCCTTCAGGGGTGCCTGACACATGGGAGTTGAATGCATAAGGTGGGAAAGAAGGTACAACCGGGTGTCTGGATGCGCCTGTGCCCTTCCCCCTTATCATCCCCGAGCTCCACACCCAGGAGGGGCTCCCCTCGAATGCAGAATCAAAAACAGTGCAGCCAACCAAGCTCATGGGTGCCGCTTGGTGGCCTGCACAGGGGTCAGTTTACCAAGTGCTATGGGGTCAAACCATGGGTGTGGGCCTCACAGGACCCCTGGCCATCAGGGCCCCACAGGCCTGGGAGGAGGGAGGTCTTGGTCCTTAGCCTCCTTCCCAGAAAGGGAAGCTCTGGAGGGCAAGCGCATGCACTTCCTGCAGACGCCTGCCCGGAGCGGGAATCCCCCGTCATGGGGATGAGTTCTTGGGCTCTGCTCTGACCACCTGCTGGACCTGTGCCTCTCCTGGAAAGTCATTCAGTCGTCAGGGCCTCGGGAGCACCCCACCAGCAGAGGGCCTGCATGGTATGGTTTAAGGGCATCAACCTCCACGCTGCAGCTGAGGGTCTGTGGACACTGGCAGCACAGCAGGGGCCCTGAGGGCCAGTTCTGGTTTGGGAGCACATGCGAGGGGTTCAGAAGGTCTGGAGGGGCCGCCATTGTGGGATGTCTATGGAGAGTTCGGAGGGACAGCCAGAGAGGAAGATGAACTGGACGAGGCCCCAGAAAACCCTCTTGGAGGACCAGGAGACACCAGGTGGGCATGTGCCCTCCATACTCTGTCAATGGGCAGCTGCTCATGCTAGCTGGAGTCCCAGCCCCTCCCCAAGAACCAAGGTACCCAGCCCCTCGCTCACGCACCTGCCTTCCAGACACACACAGGTTCCAGTGCTGGGCATTGGGAAGAGGATCTGGGTCCCTTTCTCTCCATGAGGAGCCCTAGCCAGAGTCCCCAGGAGGAAAGCACTCAGGCTCTCGGCCCGCCCTGTGCAGCTGGAGGACAGGAGGCAGGGCACTGAGGGAGGACATGCCTGCAAACAGTGTCGGGGCCTCCAGCCGGGGCGGAACAGGAGACGCCAGGAGAGCACCAGGGTGGGGGCCCAGGTCCAGCACCATCACGGGGATGCAAGGTCCCTCGTGGTACCCATGAGTGGGCCAATGGAGACCTAGGTCAGAGAGGTTAGGAGAGACTCAAGGCCTCTCAAGCTTGTCCTACCCATGCCAGGTGCTCTGTGGTTGAGGGTTGCCACACTGGACCCACATCTCACCCGCTAAGCCCCAGGCGACACAACTGCAGCTTCTCAGCAGCACCTCGATGTCCTGGGGCCCCATGAGGGCCCTGGGAGTCCACTCTGAGACTCCGTGGTGGGGATACCAAGCTGCCAACTGCCCCAGCCCTCCCTCCAGCCACTGACTGCCACCCAAAGCGGAGACCAAGCAGGGTATGTGCTGGCAGGGAGTTATGCCCTTGTGTGGCCCCAGCTCTGGGCTTCTGGTGACTCAGCCATGCCCAGCTGTGCAGCTGCCAGGGGGCAGCCCTCACCCACCCCCGAGGTCCTCCAGCCTTCTGGAGCTGTGGCCCAAAGCTGGATGCCAGGGCCTAGTGCTGGTTACCAGCAACCCAAACAAAGCCCCTTTGTTACTTACTGACAGTCCAAAAATGTAGGCCAGTAGTACGAGGGGACTTTGGACTCATGTGTCTCTGGAAGTGTTGTTCCCATGGGAGGCCATGAACTGCAGGAGAGAGGGTGGGTCAGAGCCTCAGGAGCCGAGGTGGGGGAACTCCCAGGCCCCTCCTGTCCCCAGGATGTGGCTGGCCGCTGAGGCTGGGCTGTGGGAGGGTCCTGCATCCCTACTGAAAGGGACCTGGAGAGGGTCGGGAGGAGCCCACGCTGGTGACACCCCATCTCAGTCTCACGCGGCCTGGCTGATGCATGTGGTGACCTGACTCCAGTGAGTGTCTCATGCCTGCCAGGCACCAGGAGGGCCTAGAGACCCAAACCCACCAGACAGGCTTGTGTCCCTCTACAGCAGATGCACCACAGATATCAGGAATGCGAGACGGGCCAAGACGGTGTGGGAAGAAGGGTGGGCAGGGGTGGGCTCCAGAGCAGTTCTTGAGGGTGTCCTACACCGAGGCAGCAAAGGCCCCTGGGGAGCGTGCCTCCAGTCAGCTGGGAGGGGAGCAGGGGCTGGTCAGGAAGGCCTGACACACGCATGGTCTTCAGGGCACACGGGGCAGGGCGGGGGTGACAGGGCTTGAGCATGTGGGCTCAGTAGTGTGCATGCTCCTGACAGGTGCCTGCGGGCCCTTGAGCAAAGACCTGGGAAGGGAGATGGAGAACATGTTCTCTCCTCCCAATGGCCCACATACTTTTTGTGATTCTCAAGAAAACAGAACGAGTAGAATTTTCTTAAGCTAGAAATGATTCCTAGAGCTCATTTTAAAATTAAGAAGCAAGAATATCCTATAAATTCAGAGAATGAAGAATCTTCCTACCCAATGCTGAAACCTGTCATGATGCTTTTGTGAACAGAAAGCCTGCCTCGGCGGAGCAAGGCCAACGGGATGTTGGGTTCCGTATTACACAGACATGTGAGCACACATGAGCAGCTCACACCAGTGTGTGAGACACTCCTGGGTGGGTGATCTGTAGGGTCAGGAAGCTGGGGATGCCAGAGAAAAGGCCGAGCTGGACACGACATACTAATGAACAAAGTAAACTCCAATTGAGCTAACGATTTAATTTCCAAAACTGAACAATAAAAGTAGTGGAAAAAAATCATGGGATAATGTAAAAAATTACTTTTAGGAAGATCTACAAGGAAAGCATCATGACTCTGGATTAGGAAACGGTTTCTTGACTGTGACACCAGAAGCAGTAGCAACAAAAGAAAAAACAGCAAATGGAACATTGCCAAAATCTGACATTTCTGTGCTTTGACAGACACCGACAAGAAAGTGGGAAGGTGTGACGAGCCTAAAAACTGGGGCTGAGAGGCCACACAGTGCAGGTTCCAGTCATTTCAGGGCCCAGAACAGGCAGATCCTCAGACAGGAAGGAGATGGGTGGCCCGGGGGCCTGACCAGGAGCAGGCATGCAGTCCCCTCCGGGGGGTGCTAGAAATGTGTGGGAACGCACTAAGTGACACTCAAGTGTCAACAGTTCACTTTAAAATGGTGAATGTTATGTGATGTAATTTCACCTCAAAAAATTTTACAAAGAGCTAATATAAAATGTACTTTTACATTTTATTTTATTTTTTTTAAATTTATTTTGGTATCATTAATCTACAATTACATGTGCAATATTATGGTTATTAAACTACCCCTTCATCAGGTCCCCCCACCGACCCCATTACAGTCACTGTCCATCAGCATAGTGAGATGCTATAGAATCACTACTTGTCTTCTCTGAGCTGTACAGCCCTCCCCGTGACCCCCAACATCACGCCTGCTAATCGTAATGCCTTGTACTTTTACATTTTCAAAAATATTATTTTTAAAGAAGTTAAAAGGTAACTCACAGAATGAGAAAGCTTCGCAAATACTATATCTGATAAGGATCTGTAAAGAAGTCTTTTAATAACAAAACTCCTCATTTAATAATACAAAGAACCCTCTCTTAAAACGGGTGAAATATCTCCATGGACATTTATCCAAAGAAGATATACAAATGGCTGAGAAGCACTTGAAAAGACGCTCAGTGTCATAAGCCACCAGGGAAATGCAAATCAAAGCCACAGGAGGACACCACCTCCCACCCAGCTGTGGCTGCAGCCGAAGACAGACATGCTGCTGAGCGCAGGAGCAATGGCAGGGCTTGTGCACACCTGGTGGGAAGGCGTCCAACTCGGCCTCCCCGTGATTCTGGCAGCTCCACTCACAGGTCCGTGCAAACTCCTGCGCCACGGCTGTAGTAGCTGGTGACAACCTCAGTGTCCGTCCGCTGATGAATGGACAAAACGGGCTCCCTCACAGCGGAAACGAGTCCTAAGAAGGAAGGAAGCGCTAAAACCTGTCCTTACGTGGATGAGCCCCAACCACATCATGCTCCACGAGAGAAGGAGGCCCGTGGTCTGACTGCACAGATGTGTTATGCCCGGGCACCAAATCCATCAGGGAAGAAGCAGACCTGTCCACTCTCAGCGGGGGTTGCGGGCGGGGATGGCGGGGAAACGGGGTGGGGGGGTTCCTCACAGGTACGGGGTTATTTGCTTATATGAAAACATTCTGCAACCGCCCAGTGCCGACGGCCGCATGGCTCTGAATGTATGAAAACTACTCAGCTGGACGCTGTGAAGAGGTGAGTCAGGGTGTGTGTGCCCTACAACTCCATGAAGCTGTCACAGTAAAAATCATCCTCGACAGAGCAGGCCTATCTGTGGGTGCTATAACCACAAAAGGAAAGGTCCAGCCGTTTGCATCAAGTTTCCACTGCCAAAACCACCATGATGTAAGTGAGACACCCCAGAAAAGCCACCTTCCACACACACCTCGAGGGCAAGGCCCCCCGCGTAGGGGCCCAGGTCCCCCGGAGTGCAGTGGAGGGCCACAGGGAGGGAAACACGAATAACCCCAAACGCGCCACAATATGCCCAACACCACTTGGGGCAACACAGGACAAATGAGGGCTCAGCAGTGACACAGGTTCTCACCTCGAGGCAGCGGGCGGTGCTGGCGGGCCGGCCCGGCAGGGGTGTGGACAGACGCCCTCACCGAGGGGAGGGCAGAACCACGGCAAGTGGGCCGAAATCTGATCGGGCCGTGTGCCCCCGCCAGACGGCCTCCGCTCGGCAGCCCGCTCACGGGGCCGGTTCGTGAGCCGCGGCTGTCCTCCACTCAAGGAGCCCTTCCCACAAGGCGGCTGCGGAGCCCTTCGGCAGGGCCACGGTTCTGAGCCACGGGCGCTCTCCGGGACGCAAGCCAGGCGCCCCGTGCGCCGACACCCACACGGTAAGCAGAGCGGCCCGTCGTCGTCAGAGCCCAGAACGGGTGAAGCGCTGCAGGAAGAGAGCAGAGCACCTGCCAGGCCCGGGCGCGCGCTTATGACCAGAGCGGCTGCACGCGGCATCCACATAGCGGCTGACCGTGGCCTCAGCAGGCGAGCTACGGTTGCTTGGGAAGGTACGCAGGAGCGATATGAAGTCAGGGCGAGTGCGCCGCTCCCGTCTGCGGTCCAGTGCCCGCGCCCAGATCCGCTCGCACCTCTGATTAACTACAGAGCAGTGGACAGGTGCGGCGGTGCCCCTCTGTGCCCGGGGTCCCAGGACTCCACATTTCTCACGAGACCCAAGGGAGGATAATGCCCCCAAGGTCATGTCTCCGGTGGGGTGCGCCCACGCGCCACCAGCCTTGTCCACCACCCCCAGTCAACCGCCCTCCAGGCCGCACCTTCCCTCCCTGGGCAGCCCCTGGGGCCCAACCCCGGCGACCCAGTCCTCAGCCTTCCTGCACCGGACCTGGGCAGCCTGCAGAGCCACATCCCTCTCCCTTCACAACTTCATTTATGCTGCGATGCCCCTCCTGCTGCCCAGCCCCGGCCACCACCCATGTGTGTCTGCTCCTCAACCATCTCCAACTAAGGCTTTCCAGGGCCAGCAGCCTTGCCACCCTCCCATATGAGTACTCAACAAAGATGGGTGAGTGGATGGGTGGGTGGATGAGTAGGTGAATGCATATGGGTGGGTGGATGGATGGATGGGTGGGTGAATGGGTGGGTGGGTGGATGGATGAGTGGATGGATGGGTAGATGGGTGGGTAGTTGGGTGGATGAGTAGGTGGTTGGATGAGTAGGTGGATGGATGGATGGGTGGGTGGATAGATGAGTATGGATGGGTGGGTGAATGGATGGATGGGTGGGTAAGTGGGTAGATGGATGGGTGGATGCGTGGGTGGATGGGTGGATGATTGGGTGGATGGATGAGTAGATGGATGGATGGGTGGGTGGATGGATGGATGAGTGGATGTATGGTTGGGTGGGTAAGTGGATAGATGGATGGGTGGATGGTGGGTGGATGGGTGGATGGGTGTGTGGGTGGATGAGTAGATGGATGGATGGGTGGATGGATTGGTGGGTGGGTGGATGGGTGCATGTGTAGGTGGGTGGATGGAGGAGTAGACGGATGGGTCGGTGGGTGGTAGGGTGAGCATCCTGACTTTTCTTACACTCATGGTTCCCCACAAGGATTAGAGATCAAACCCTAAGAACAAGAGGGCCCGTCTGGCTGGGAGCTGCTCCACACAGTGTTCCTGAGTACTAGGTCGTCCAGGTATTGGGGTTCAAGGGCCCCAGCCAGGAGCTGCCCATGGAGGGCTTGGCCGTCCCTCTGGCCATCGCTCACTGACTCAGTCTGCAGCTGCCTGAGCGGGCGACAGATGAAGTGCCAGCCATGGATGGAATGCACAGCGTGCGGCAGGAGCAGTGCAGGCCCCTAGGAGGCCTGGCCAGGAGCCCGGAGCACTAGGGACAAAGGGACCATTGAGAGGTCCATGACCCAGAGGGGCTGGGGACCCCCGCGGTGCAGTGGCACGGCCCGGCCTCTGCCCACGTGCCTTCACCCCTCCTCCCCTGTCCTGTGCAATACCTCCACTCGGGCCTCCTCCCAGGCATCCAGGCGGACTGACCTGACCTTGCTGACCTGGGGGACGCTCCGGGGGACTCCAGAGCCGCTCAGGCGCACAGACCCTCCCAGGGGTTAGGAGGCCCACTCAGGATCGGGAAGGCAAAGGCCGGATGTTCAGGCAAGGCCCGTTCCGGTCTCAGTGTCCCCATCTGTGCAGTGGGGGCTGGTGCCTTGATGCCTGGGTTCACTGGCTTGTGGACCTAATGGGGGTCCCTGCCTCCTGGTACCAGTGGGCAGCTCCCCCATCGCCCTCGCTGCCCCGGGATGAGCCCTCCCCTGACACCTGAGTGGACAAACAGGAGCCTGGGAGGCAGGACAATGACAGGAGGGCGGCCACTCAGGGGGGGGGACATTTTGATGTCTAGTCCAGGTGGAAAGGCTCGGCAGAAAAACATGTGTGCCCCCAAATAATGCAAACGTGGGCAGTGCTCACATCCGCCAAGGGCACGCAGGCTGGAGTGTCCAGGCACAAGCGTGTCTGCTTTCCCATAGGTTTGCAGTTTCCCGCACTGAGCTGCGGCCATGTGAAGGGGAGTGTGGTGAGCTGGGAGGTGGGGTGTGTGCACTGCCCGCTCAGCACACTCGTCTAAAGACAGATCCAAGGGTGGGGCCACTCCAGACGGAGTGTCTCTGAGAGGAGCCCCATGTGTGAGGCAAGACTCCTGGGCCAGGCTGGTCTACATCCAGGTGCCGATGCTCTGAGTTGGGTTCCCTGGGGACCCCTGGGAGGTCAGGTTGTGGTCACCCTCAAAGCTGGCAAATGTGCCCCCATGCCCATCTGAGAGCACAGTGTGACCCCACACTCTGGGCACTGCAGCCCGGGGGGCCCAGGAGCCCGCACCCACGGGGGTGGGGCACTTGGTCAAATGGGCGCCCCTGGGCACACCTGCTCCATGACCATATGGTGGGGAGGGGGCTGTGCCACAGCTCAGTTCAGCTCCAGGCCCTACAGAGGACGTGGCCCTGCTCCTCCCTTCAGGGACCTCCGGAGAACCCACCTGGTGCCAGGGAGTGGACAGCCCCGACTCAGACACCAAGCACCAGGGCTGCAGGCCATGCCTGCCAGCCCCAGGCCGTGAGGGGCCAGCCTGCCATGCCCGAGGGCACTGGACGCCCTCCCTGCCTGTGTGGTGGGGTCTTCTGCAGCAGGCATGAGGCACCCCGGCGGGTGGGAGGGGGAAGCTCTGGAGCTGCGGTTAAGGCACCCAGTGCCCTTCCCCTTCTCGTAGGCGCCCTCGGGGCATGCCCAGCCCTGGCCACTAGAGGAAGTGGAGGCCAGGGACACAGAAGGTGGCAGAGGGCACACAGTTTCTAGCTGGCACTTGGAATAAAGAAGTCTCTGGAGAAAACCAGCCATGTCATCCTGAGGGCCCCTGGCCCCAGCCCTGGGAGCAGACACTATGTGGGGATTGGGTACCCAGGCTCCCACCTCCTAGGTGAGCAGGCTGGGATGGGGAAGCAGTGAGGCTGGTTGTTTCTGGGGTGCAGCTGGCTGGTGTGCGCTTGGGCTGTGGGGAAGGCAAGGTGCCCACCAGGGACCCCAGCCCCAGCCTCCAACCTGCCCCAGGGTCGGCAGACATCAGTGCCTCCTAACGGGGCCAGCAAGGGTGGGGGGCAGCCCAGAGACACCGGGGCCTCAGGGCCTTGGTTCTGGGGGCCTTACTCAGCTCAGGGGAGGTGTGAGCGGACAGCCAGAGAAGGCCACCAGCCCACATACCAGCTCAGCCCCCCACTTCCGGCATTCTGCCTTGTTTGCCGAGCCCCCAGTCTGCTAGCCAAAAAACCAGAGAAACCCCATTAAGACATGTCATCTGCTGGCGACCTTTCACCACCTGTCTTCAGGCTGGAGGGCTGCCCTGGGCCCTGGCCCCCCCACACCTGGCTCTGCCCACCTCCCCACTGCCCCACCCAGGCCCGGGATCCCCACACTGTGTCTGATTCTGGTGCCTCCTCAGGGAGCCTCCCTCCACAGGTGGTCTCTCCACCACCCAGTCACGTTCACTACATCTGCCAGTTGGTGTCCCTGTGCTTTGTTTGCAGCCCCGGGCGACCTCTGGGGGATGCCAAGGGGCAGGCCACCCACCTGTCCTGAACACTGACCTGGGAGGCTGAGCACCCTCCTGTCCCCATGGCACCAGCCCACCCACCCAGCGTGCACACTCTGCTTTTGTTCATTCGGTGTATCCTGCTGCTGGAAGCAATCTCGGCCCCATGGCAGGCGGTTCGGCTTCGGAGCCTGAGGATTCCCATCACCCCAAGAGACGTCACACACAGTGGGTGCGGTGAGCCCACCCCTCACCTGACAGCATAGGTCCCCAGCCCACCCCACCTGCCCCGCCCTGGAAGACACACTACCAGCCCCTGTCCCACGTCACGTCCCCTCAGCTGGTCCCTTCCAACAGCGCTCACGCAGGCTGCCAGAAATCAGGTCCAATTCCTGCACCGGCACCTTGCAGTTGCTGCCTCTCATCACGCCAAGCTGCGGCTGCCGCTCCTGCCCCGAGGGCTCCACCGGAGGCCATTGCAGACACATGGCCCTGGTGCCCCACCATGTGCTTCCTGGACATGTAACCTCTGGCTGGCAGTCCTTGACCTGCCGCCCTGCTGCCTCTCATCTGCTCCCTTGGCTGTAAAATTCGTCCTTTGTGGAGAGATTGAGGAGGCGGTTGCATAGCTCTGGGCTGCTGCAAGTGCCAAGAATTATTCAATTTTATCTGTGAACTTTACATGATGAATTTCAGTTCGGTAATAGGAAGGGACACATCTACACACCTTGCCCTGTTTGCCACCTGGTCTCTTCCTCCAGCATGCTCCTGAGCCCCAGGCTCACGTCTCTACTCCAGGCCACAGCGGCTTCTCAATCTGAAGCTCTGACCAGCCTGGGCCCCCAGCCACTTCCCCAGGGCCAAGCCCACCGCAGTGAGCAGGCTCCAGCATTCCCTTGGGCGTGGCCAGCAGCCAGAGCATCCTTACCGTCCTCTCGCCCCCTTGCTTCAGCCCAGACACTTCTGTGCCCGCATGCCACTTGGACCCACAGCCAGGCACCTGCCAGTAGGCATCTGCTCTGGACACACAGGTCTCCAGCTTCTCCCTCAACCTGCAAGGCCTGTGGCTCCTGCTGTTCTCTGTGGAGGTGCCGTCCTCCTCCCCAGGGAACTCTGGACAGCCTCGCAACTGACCTCTGCTCCCCAGCCCCCACATGGCATCTGGTGGCATGCTCACCCCTGGGGGCTCATTGCAGGCCTTAGCCAAAGCCAGGATCACGCCCAGGCCTGTCAGCACTGCGGGTGTTCCCTCAGGGGTCCTGCTTATCCCACTGCCCTCACCCTGCTGTCCACTGCCTGAACCTTCAGCCTCCTGCTCAAGCACACTGTGGCCTGTGCCCCTGAGCTGATATCCAGGGACATGGGGCTGTGCAGAAGGTCTGGGTTAATGCAGGAGCTCAGGCCTCACAGGCAGTAATGCACCCAGGGAAGCAGGGCCACTTTCCTGGTGGCTCCGCCCTTTGGAAGGTACCTTTTGTGCCTCTACTTTCCCTCCACTTCCCAGCACCCTGCCTGCCCTCAGCCCACCAGTGGCCGGCACGCTCCTGCTGCCGCACACAGACTCTCACTGACCTCCTGCTCACTGGCGGGCCTTCCAGAGCACCACAGGCCCCCTTCCCTCTCCCAGGAATCCAGGAACTGACACGTATTCCCGCCTGCATCTCCTGGTCACCCTGCCCTGGCAGGTGGTCAGCTTGCATTCTCTCCGCCCACCTCTGCACACACAGGCGCCCACGCCCTCCTCAAATCCTCTCTTTGCCAGGCGTCTGAGGTTCCATGGGCCTTCAGCCTCCTTGGCTTCTCCTCCTCGCTCCCACTGCTGGCTCCACTGAGAATGATAGGAGTGCTTGGGCCCTCCCCTTCGCTCGTCACTCCTCCCAACGGCCTCAGAACAGATCAGGCTTTTCCCATGACACCTTCAGCGACGACATCAAAACCCAGATGGCCCTCAGAGACATGAGGCCAGCCCTCGGCTGCCCAGTGAGACACTCCGATGGCATTCAGCTTGGTTTCCTGTCCCTTGAACTGGCCGTGCCTGCGTCCAGCGTGTTTGCATGCCTGTTCCAATGCTCCTCCCCCACTCTCTGCACCATCTGGGTCGAGTGGGTGCATATGTGATGGCTCTCGATGGGAAACCACCAGGGGCTGCTGTCCTCACGCAGCACTGCCCAACTCCTGCCCACCTCGTCTCTGACAGCCACCTGCTCACCTGTCTCTGCTCACCAGAATCAGACGCATACGTGAAGGCCTTGCCTGGGTCAATCCAGTCAAGCTTGGTGGTGGCACTCTACCCATGTATGGGATGGAGGAAGGAGGGGGGCACACGCTGGGCCAGGGGCAGGCAGCCAGCTGAAGGCTTAGCTCTCACAGGCCTCAGACTCCTGTGGGCACTGGCAGACCCGTGCCACGTGCCATCTCTGCAAGGTGGCAAGATGTCCACTGATGACATCTAGGAGTCTAGGTCTGCCCGTGGCCACAGACTCTGACTCTGGTTCACTGCTGTCCACCCCAGGCCTCCAAACTGTCCTTGACAGCCTAGACGGACTTCCCATTCAGAGGGGAATCAGGGCAGGTGGCAGGGCAGGAACTCCCCACCTGGACGACTGCACTGGGAGAGTCTCTGAAGCAACTGCTTGGAACCCTGGCCTCTGCTGAAGGTTTGTGGGGGAGGCTCAGACAATACCCTGTGTAGGGCCTTGTAATCTAAGAAATAGCCTTTGAATGCATTGCTAAGATGGCTCTTGCTGGATAAGCATGCGGTGGTGCCCAGGCATTTTGGCGGGCTATAACTTTAGTCTACCTGTGTTCTGGGTATCTCCCTATTGGTGGCGTGAGTCTTCCACGAATGTGATCAGCTCGTGGACACCGTTTGCTTGCATTATGTGCCTTCCTGCTTGAAGTGCTTGTGACTGCTTGAGCTTTATGCTGATTGGCCCATGAATGTTATATATACTCTGCTGTTTCCACAATAAACGAGTTCCTGCTTTGACTGAGCTCCCTGTCGTGTCTGTTTGTCTCTGTTTTAGGCCTAGGTGCCGGAGGCTGGTGATCGGGCGGACAGTCGGCACTCACCCTTCCCGGTCCTGCCTTGCCAGGGCGTGTCTCCCCCTTCCTGTTCTCTCCGCAGGTTCAGAGGGGACTCGGGGAAGGCTAAAAACCCCAACATTTGGCGCCCAGCGTGGGGCCCAAAAGGATAGATGAAAACCGAAAGTATCGGTGGATCAGGCCAAGAGTGTCTCTGGGTGAGTACCCCCCCCGAAAAGATGGGGCAGGCAACTTCTAAAGGACGACGAGCCTGTGCTTAAAGCACTGAGACGTATGCTTAAGAGCCGAGGGTTAGAACTATTAGACCCTCAAGCTGAGAGAGTTTGAACCACCCTTGTAAGGGTGGCACCCTGGCTCCTTGTTGGTGACCTTTTCAATTGGTCCACTTGGGACCTTGTGGAGCAACTGGTCCAAAAAGCAGAAATAAATCAAGGGGAAGATCCCCCTTTGGGAGTCTACCCCACCTTGTCAGCCCTTAAGGAATGCTTTGGGGGTCCTCGGCCTTCACTGCCCTGCCTGGTGGCTCCACCCAATTGGGGAAATGAAAAGCAACATGTAAAGGAAGGCCATAAGCCACCCTCGAGGGAGGCCCCACCCCATCTCCGGAAAGGGAATGGGAATGCTTTGCGGAAGAAGGTTTTAAGTGACCTAAGAAAATTTATCCCTCATTGCCTAGACCTGACTCTGACCCTTGGACTAGCGTGGACCCACCCAAGCCACCAGTGTGAGGGCCTTTAGATCCTGACCCTCCACTTTCCCATTAGCAGTCTTTTCCTGTAAATGTTAACCCCGGCGGAAATCGGCCCTCAGCGTGGTATCCCTGGGGGCACCAAGACCTCAAGGAACTTAAAAAAGCAGTCTCTGAGGATGGGCTTAATTCTCCTTGGGCCAAAGCCATTCTCCAGGGACTCGCACACCAACTCTGTACCACTCAAGATTGGAAGAGTTTAACCAAGGCAGTTCACCCCGGTCCCATGTTTCTCAAGTGGTGCACCTTCTTTAAGGAAGAATGCCACGTTCAGGTGGAGAGAAACCAATGTGCCAATCCTCCCATCCCTATAACATTTGGGATGCTCTCTGGCACTAATTATCAGTTTGCTACAGGGCTCCAGCAAGCAGCCATTCCCGTCCCTTATCAGGAGCAAGTGAGGGCCCTGGGGCTAGCGGCTTGGAAAAAGGTAGAGGAAGGCCCTTCGGAGCCACCAATCTCGGGAATTACTCAGAGGGCTAATGAGGATCTCCCCTCCTTTGTGGACAGGGTTGAAAAAAGTTTACAGGGCAAATTCCCCCCAGGTCCCTTGGGGACCAATTTGCTAAGATGCTAGTCTGGGAAGGGATGACTTCAGATCAAAAATTAGCCTGTGCTGAATTAAAAGAGTGGTCCATGGAGAAATGGATTGTTGCTACTAAAGATGTGGGGACCCAAGCCCACCAGTTGCATGCCCTGGTGGCTGCCTTGCAGGCGCAGACTGCCTCCCTGACAGAGGCTTTAACGTCTGCCCTCTCCCTCCACCCTTTTGGGGTCGTGATCCCCGATCCAAGAATCAGAGATAATAAGGCATGCTCCAGGTGAGGCTCGAGCTCCCGGACTTGGCATTGCTCTGTGTGTGCTGCTGCGTGGGTGCAACGCCCTAACCGATTGCACCACTGCAGCCGCTACAACAAGCACAAGATCTTCATGATCTTACTCATATTAATTGGAGAGGTTTACATCACACGTTTCCTTCCATCCCTATCAAGGATTTAAAAAGGATTGTCAGAACCTGCAAATATTGCCTGCCGTTTTTGCAAGTCCCGCCCCTCCAATCCCCTGGAGTGAACCCCGAGAGGCCTCAAACTAAATTGCCTTGGCAAACTGATGTTCCTCACTATGCTGCCTTTGGAAAATTAAAATTTATTTTTGTCTCTGTCGACACCTTTTCCCATGCCTGTTGGGCTACAGCCCACTCGGGAGAAAGAGTCAAACATGCACAAAGCCATTTCTTGCAATGCTTTGCTATTTTAGGGATTCCTCACCATGTGAAGACCAATAATGGTCCATGCTTCACTAGTAAGGCTCTACAGAACTTCTTTCTCAGACGGCACATAAGCCACACCACAGGGATCCCTTACAATCCCCAAGGCCAAGCAATTGTCGAGAGACATAATAAGACCCTTGAAACCATGTTACAAAAACAAAAAGGGGGAACAAGCCCCCATGACCAATTAAGAATGGCACTACTCACTCTAAATATTTTAAATTTTTCAAAAAATCAACCCCTAACAACTTTTCAAAGACATTGGACTAATCAAACGCCTTATACTAAGATTGAGGTACACTGGAAAGATCCATTAATGGGGCAATGGCGTGGACCAGATCCCCTCATAAGTTTAGGCAGAGAGTTTGGATGCATATTCCCTATAGGGAACCCAAACCCGATCTCGGTCCCTGCGTGCAATTTGAAATTTTGCCCGCAGGTAGGCGATGACCAAGACCCCAGAACACGGCAAACCTCTATCTAATAAAGACAACCCAAGAGTGCCATCCAGTCTTGAGGTGTTCCCTGTGTTTTCTCTCCCCTAGGGAATGTGCCCGCTGCACCGCCCCTGGTGGACGTTCTGCTTGCTGGTGACCGGCCTCCTCATCATTACCCTGCTTGCTACTGTTATTGAGTTGATTCTCCAGAACCTCCTGGAAGACTTGAAACACAACCTCACAAAAGACTGTAGGGTTGACTTCTCCTGCTGATCCATCCAGGTCCTTGTATTGTTAATAAGCTGTGTGAGTTCATAAAAAACAGAATGAATGCTGTACATCTCATGGTGCTTAAGTAGCAATACCAGTCCCTGCACAATCCTGCATGGGAACCATATGAGAATGGCCTTGACTGTCAAGAAACTGTAGTCCCATAACCATAATAGAGTTCTTCTCTAAAGGTTTTGCCACGTTAATGAGTTTTTTTTAAAATGCCTACACTGTCAAAATAGATTTGCTTGTTCATCAAATATGTCCTTTAATTGCCTGACTAATGCTGTTATGCATTTGTATTTCTGTACAACTCTGTAAAATCATGTACTGACTCCCCGTCTGTGTTTACTACAAGTAAATTGTCATGTATATTCTGATTCTACCCAAAAAATATAGCTGCTGGCTGTCCTCTCTTTTATATTTTACCTCCCTGTTGAGTCGCAAGAGGTGGCTGGTTAGCCAGAGATGGGTAAGATTCCTCACGGAGGGACAACCTAAGACAGGCACAGTCGCAAGGGACCTCAGGCGAGCAACGTGGGGGCCAACTGAGGTGAGGCATAGAATCTCACCCCCTCAGCTGAGAGAGAGACATTGTCTGTGAATGCCACAGACCAAGCCCAGCTATTTATTATTCTAACACCTTCCATAAATACATGCACATGCATCTCTGGCATGTAAAACAAAAAAGGAGGAAATGCAGGGCCTTCTAATCTAAGAAGTAGCCTTTAAATGCATTGCTAAGATGTCTCTCGCCAGATAAGCATGGGGTGGTGCCCAGGCATTTTGGCGGGCTATAACTTTAGTCTACCTGTGTTCTGGGTATCTCCCTATTGGTGGCGTGATTCTTCCACGAATGTGATCAGCTCGTGGACACCGTTTGCTTGCATTATGTGCCTTCCTGCTTGAAGAGCTTGTGACTGCTTGAGCTTTATGCTGATTGGCCCATGAATGTTATATATACTCTGCTGTTTCCACAATAAACGAGTTCCTGCTTTGACTGAGCTCCCTGTCCCGTCTGTTTGTCTCTGGTTTAGGCCTAGGGGCCAGAGGCTGGTGATCGGGCGGACAGTGGGCACTCACCCTTCCGGGTCCTGCCTTGTTAGGGTGTGTCTCCCCTTCCCGCTCTCTCCGCAGGTTCGGAGGGGAAACGGGGAAGGCTAAAAACCCTGACACCCTGCAGCTCACTTTGGTCAACTCTTAGCCTAGTAGCAGCTGCTCACCCACCCGGCCCCTTGCCAGCAGCTCTGCAGTGATCCCGGGGTAGCCTGCAAAGGACTGAGGGAGCCAGGCGGGCAAAACGGGCCCTATCCTCCAAATAGCAGGTCTCTGCTCTGACCGTTGACTGCGGGTTGTGCTCAATGATGTGCAGACACAGAGGTGGGCACACACTGCTGACATGCCCCTCCCACTGTGGCAAGCCCCCACCCTGGCCCAGGGACTTCCAGGAGAGCTCCAAGGCCAGCACGTTCTTTGCTTCCCTTTATTTTTCGCTTTTCTCCATTCAGGGCCTAGACATAAGGACTAAGACATTCAAAAATAACTGCAAAATGGGAAAATTGAAAAGTAACCATGTATGATGAGAGAAAGGCTCAGAGAAGACATTAAGTTCATAACTCAGGCTGGCCTAGGCCACAGAGACAGCCTGTAACAATGAAAGAAACAAAAACAATAACAAAAAAAAAAGCTCAGGGGAGGGGAGATTCTGATATCCTGAGTCATTTATTAGATACAATTGTCCATGTTTTTTAAAAAGCCACACGAATCAGATGTATGGGAAGATGGCAGTGTGAGCCAGACAGCAGAAATCTCCTGCCAAAACCACATATATTTGTGAAAATACAACTACAACTATTCCTAAAAAGAGACCAGAAGATACTGAACAACAGCCAAGTTACAGCTACACCTGCGAGAACTCAGCGCCTCATGAAGTGGGTAAGATTCAAAGCTGAAACCCAGCGGGACCCGAGCACTCCCCCACCCCAGCACACCAGTGGGAGGAAATGATTGAAAGTGGGGAGGGAGTGGAGGCACAGGCCCACCAAATAACCAGTCCTGGTGATCTACACTGGGAGCACTGACACACATCACATGGTGTATCAGAAATCAGAGAAACAGAAGGGCAGCATATGAGACAGGGAATGCAAGTGGGTCCCCTCAGCCGGCTCCCTGGGACAAAAGAAAAGCGGGTGTTTTTTCTTTTTTCTTTTTAAGTCTTTAAGAGACAAGGGCCCAGCAGCCAAACAAAGTGGTCCCAGTGCACTCAGCCCAGCAGTTTGGGAGACTTGGGGAATTTCAGACCCCCTGGCTGGTGGACAGGCAAAGCATCTGTGCTGTGGCTTCCCAGAGAGATCAGCAGCCTGCTATTCATTCCCCGGCCCCCTTCAGAGAGCTCAGCAAAGGGTCCGGGATCCGCCACTGCTGAGGAGCAGCGGAGGAGCTGCCCCATCCACTGCAACCTCACAGAATCTACTCCCAGCTGGCCCGCAGCTAAGCGGGAATGACCACAGAACCCACAACAAGGGCTGGAAATCACCAAGGCGACCAGAGTCACCCAGCGAGATTTCAAACCCCTGCAGTGCTATAGGCTAGGTTGATGGCAACTTCACACAAAGGCAGCTCCATGGATTATGCCAGAGACTGCCTCCTGGTGGGCTAGAAACCAGTTCAGGCACTGGAGAAGGGCAAGGAGAACAACAAGCAGGAAGGGACTTTTCTCTCCCAGCTGACAGACGTGGCACCTACAAACGACCACTACTATCACCATGAAAAGACAGAGGAATATGGTACAAAGATTACACAGACAACCCTAGAGAGAGGGCCTGATGGGATAGACTTACATATGTTCCTGAAAAAAAGTTCAGAAAAAAAGTCATAACCATGCTGACAGATCTATAGAGAAATATGCAAGAACTAAGGGAGGAAGTGAGGAAAGACAATGCAGAAATCAGAGAAGTGATCAATGGGCTTAGGAGCAGAGTGGACGAGGTGCAAGACACTGTTAATGGAATAGAAACCAGAGAACAGGAATAGAGAGAAGCTGAGGCAGAGAGAGATAAAAGGATCTCTAAGAATGAAAGAATATTAAGAGAACTGTGTGACCAATCCAAATGGAACAATATTTGCATTATAGGAGTACCAGAAGAAGAAGAGAGAGAAAAAGGGAAAGTGTCCTTAAAGAAATAATTTCTGAAAACTTCCCCAAGCTCGGGAAGGAAATAGTTTCTCAGTCCACGGAAGCCCACAGATCTCCCAACACAAGGGACAAAGGAAGACAACAGCAAAAACATAATAATTAAAATGGCAAAGATGAAAGATAAGGACAGAGTATTAAAGGCAAGTAGGAAGAGAAAAAAGATCACCTGCAAAGGAAAATCCATCAGACTATCATCACACTTCTCAACAGAAACCTTACAGGACCAAAGAGAATGGCATGATATATTTAATGTAATGAAACAGAAGGGGCTTAAACCAAGAACAATGCATTTGGCACAGTTATAATTTAAATTCAAGGGAGCGATTAAACAATCCCAGACAAGCGAATGCTGAGGGATTTTGGTTCCCACAAACCACCTCTACAGGATATCTTAATGGGACTACTCTAGATGGAAGCATTCCTAAGGCTAAAAATATGTCACAAGAGAAAATAAAATCAGACCATCCAAATACTACCTAAATGCAGAAAGTAAAATCAACTATCCACAAAAACAGTCAAAAGAAATGTAAAAGAGTACAGAATAAAACACCTAGTACATAAAGAATGGAGGAGGAAGAAGAAGAAGAGAGAGAAATAAAGAATCATCAGACTGTGTTTATAATAGCTTAACAAGAGAGTTAAGTTAGTTAGATACTAAAGAAGCTACCATTGAACCTATGGAAACCACATATCTAAAGCCAGCAATGGCAATAAGTACATATCTATCAATAATGACCCTAACTGTAAATGGATGAAAGCACCAATCAAAACAAACAGAGTAATAGAATGGATAAAAAAGTAAGACCCATCTATATGCTGTGTACAAGAGACTCACCTCAAACCCAAAGATATACACAGATGAAAGGTGAAGGGATGGAAAAAGATATATCATTCAAACAACAAGGAGAAAAAAGCAGGTGTTCCAGTACTTGTATCAGACAAAATAGACTTCAAAATGAAAAAAGTGACAAGAGATAAAGAAGGATATTATATAATGGTAAAGGGGTCAGTCCAACAAGAGGATATAACCATTATAAATATATATGCACCCAACAGAGGAGCGCCGACATATGTGAAACAAATATTAACAAAATTAAAGGAGGATACAGAAAGCAATGCATTCATTATAGGAGACTTCAACACACCACTGACTCCAAAGGACAGATCAACCAGACAGAAAATAAGTAAAGTCACAGAGACACTGAAGAACACACTAGAACAGATGGACCTAACAGACATCTACAGAACTCTACACCCAAAAGCAGCAGGATACACATTTTTCTCAAGTGCACATATAACATTTTCCAGAATAGACCACACACTAGGCCACATAAAGAACTTGAGTAAATTCAAAAACATTGAAATTCTACCAAACACGTTCTCAGATGCAAAAGGTATAAAACTAGAAATAAACTGTACAAAGAACACAAAAAGGCTCACAAACACATTGAGGCTTACTAACATGCTCCTAAATAATCAATGGGTCAACGACCAACTTAAAACAGAGATAAAACAACATATAGAGACAAACGACAACAACACAAAGCTGCAACTTCTGTGGGACACACCAAAGGCAGTTCTAAGAGGAAAGCATATTGCAGTTCAGGCCTATTTAAAGAACGAAGAACAATCTAAAATGAATCGTCTGAAGACACAATTACTGAAATTGGAAAAAGAAGAACAAATGAGGCCCAAAGTCAACAGAAGGAGAGACATAATAAAGATTAGAGAAAATAAATAAATTGAGAAGAAAAAAAGCAATAGAAAAAAATCAACGAAACGAAGAGCTGGTTTTTTGAAAACATAAACAAAGTAGAAAATCCCCTGGCCAGACTTACTAAGAGAAAAAGACAATCTACACACATAAACAGAATCAGAAATGAGAAAGAAAAAATCACGATGGACCCCACAGAAATACAAAGAATTCTAAGAGAATACTGTGAAAATCTATATGCATACAAGGTAGAAAACCTAGAAAAAATGGACTTCTTAGAAAAATACAACCTTCCAAGACTGACCAAGCAAGAAACAGAAAACCTAAACAGACAAATTACCAGCAAAGAAATTGAATCGGTAATCAAAAAACTACCCAAAACAAAACCCAGGGTGAGATTGATTCACCTCTGAATTTTACCAGACATATAGAGAAGAAACAGTACCCATTCTCCTTAAAGTTTTCAAAAATATAGAAGAGGAGGGAATACTTCCAAACTTATTCTATGAAGCCAGCGTCACTCTAATTGCAAAAACAGGCAAAGAACTCACCAAAAAAGAAAATTACAGACCAATATCCCTGATGAACATAGATGCAAAAATACTCAACAAAATACTAGCAAACCGTATTCAAAAATACATCAAGAAGATCATACACCACGATCAAGTGGGACTCATCTCAGGGATGCAAAGATGGTACAACATTCGAAAATCCATCAACATCACCCACCATATCAATAAAAAGAAGAAAAACCACATGATCATCTCCATATATGCTGAAAAAGCATTTGACAAAATTTAACATCCATTCATGATAAAAAATATCAACAAAATGTGTATAGAGGGCAAGTACCTCAATATAATAAACGCCATATATGACAAACCCACAGCCAAATCAAACTTAACGAGAAGCTGAAAGCTTTTCATCTAGGATCGGGAACAAGACAGGGATGCCCACTCTCCCCACTATTATTCAACATACTACTGGAGGTCCTAGCCACGGCAATCAGAAAAAACAAAGAAATACAAGGCATCCAGATTGGTAAAGATGAAGTCAAATTGTCACTATTTGCAGATGACATGATATTGTACATAAAGAACCCTAAAGACTCCACTCCAAAACTACTAGAACTAATACCTGAATTCAGCAAAGTTGCAGGATACAAAATTAACACACAGAAATCTTTTGCTTTCCTATACACTAAGGATGAACTAGCAGAAAGAGAAGTCAGGAAACCAATTCCATTCACAATCACATCAAAAAGAATAAAATACCTAGGAATAAACCAAACGAAGGAAGGGAAAGACCAACAACCTAAAAACTACAAGACACTCCTAAGAGAAATTAGAGAGGACACTAACAAATGGAAATTCATCCCATGCTCTTGGCTAGGAATAAATATTGTCAAAATGGCTATACTACCTAAAGCACTCTACAGATTCAATGCAATCCCTATCAAAATACCAACAGCATTCTTCAATGAACTGGAACAAATAGTCTTAAAATTCATATGGAATCACAAAAGACCCTGAATAGCCAAAGAAATCCTGATAAGGAAAAATAAAATGGGGAAATACGCACCCAGACTTCAAGCTCTACTACAAAGCTTCAGTAATCAATAGAATTTCGTATTAGCACAAGAACAGACCCACAGAGCAGTGGAACAGAGTAGAAAATCCAAACATTAACCCAAAAATACACGGTCAATTAATATATGATAAAGGTGCCTTGGATTTAAATGGGGAGATGACAGCCTCTTCCACAGTTGGTGTTGACAAAACTGGACAGCTACATGAAAGAGAATGAAACTGAACTACTGTCTAACCCCATACACAAAAGTTAACTCAAAATGTATCAAAGACCTAAATGTAAGTCATGAAACAATAAAACTCTTAGAAAAAAACATAGGCAAAAATCTCGTGGACATAAACATGAGTGACTTCTTCATGAGCATATCTCCCCCAGCAAGGGAAACAAAAGCAAAAATGAAGTGGGTCCATATCAAGCTGAAAAGATTCTGTACAGCAAAGGTCACCATCAGTAGAACAAAAAGACATCCTACACCATGGGAGAATATATTCATAAATGACATATACGATAAGTGGTTGACATCCAAAATAATAAAGAACTCATGCACCTCAACAAGCAAAAAACAATTAACCCAATTAAGAAATGGGCAGAGTACACGAATAGATACTTCTCCAAAGAAGAAATTCATATGGCCAACTGACACATGAAAAGATGCTCAACATCACTAGTCATCAGAGAAATGCAAATTAAAACCACAATGAGATATCACCTCACACCAGTATGGATGGCCGACATTCAAAACACAAACAACAACAAATTTTGGCGAGCATGTGGAGAAAAGGGAAGCCTTCTACACTGCTGGTAGGAATGCAAATTAGTTCAACCATTGTGGAAAGCAGTATGGAGGTTCCTCAAAAAACTCAAAATAAAAATCCCATTTGACCCAGGGACCCACTTCCAGGAATTTACCCTAAGAATGCAGCAGCCCAGGTTCAAAAATACAGATGCACCCCTGTTTATCGCAGGGCTATTTACAATAGGCAAGAAATGGAAGCAACCTAAGTGTCCATCAGTAGGTGAATGGATAAAGAAGTTGTAGTACATATACATAATGGGATATTATTCAGCCATAAGAAGAAAACAAATCCTACCATTTGCAACAGCATGGATGGAGCTAGAGGGTATTATGCTCAGTGAAATAAGCCAAGTGGAAAAAGACAAGTATCAAATGATTTCACTCAAATGTGGAGCATAAGAGCAAAGAAAAAAACTGAAAGAAAAAACAGCAGCAGACTCACAGAACCCAAGAATGGAATAACAGTTACCAAAGGGAAAGGGACTGGGGAGGATGGGTGGGAAGGGAGTGAGAAGGGGTAAAACGGGGCATTATGATTAGCAGACATAATGTTGGCGGTGGCACAGTGAGGGCTGTACAACTCAGAGAAGACAAGCAGTTTTTCTCTGGCATCTCACTACACTGATGGACAGTGACTGTAATGGGGTAATTGGGGTGACCTGATGAAGTCGGGAATTTAGTAACCATAATGTTGCACATGTAACTGTAGATTAATTATACCAAAAAAAAAGTTATTACCATGCCAATCTATCTACAGAGAAATATGCAAGAGCTAAGGGAAGAAGTGAGGAAAGACAATGCAGAAATCAGACAAGCGATGGACGGGCTTCAGAGCAGAATGGATGAGGTGCAAGAGACTGTTAATGGAATAGAAATCATAGAACAGGAATACAGAGAAGCCAAGGCAGAGAGAGATGAAAGGATCTCTAGTAATGAAAGAACATTAAGAGAACTGTGTGACCAATCGAAACGGAACAATGTACACAATATAGGAGTACCAGAAGGAGAAGAAAGAGAAAAAGGGATAGAAAGTGTCTGTGAAGAAATAATTGCTGAAAAATTCCCCAATCTGGAGAAGGAGATAGTCTCTCAGGCCAGGGAGATGCACAGTTCTCTCAACACAAGGGACTCAAGGAAGACAACACCAAGACATGTATTCATTAAAATGGCAAAGATCAAGGATAAGGACAGACTATTAAAAGCAGCCAGAGAGAGAAATAAGATCACATACAAAGGAAATCCCATCAGGCTATCATCAGACTTCTCAACCAAAACCTTTCAGGCCAGAAGGGAGTGACATATGTATTTAATGCCATGAAACAGAATGGCCTTGAACCAAGAATACTTTATCTGGAAAGATGATCATTTAAATTTGAAGGAGGGGTTAAACAATTTCCAGATAAGCAAAAGCTGAGAGAATTCATCTCCCACAAGACATCTCTACAGTGTATTTTGTAGGGACTGCTATAGATGGAAGTCTTCCTAAGGTTTTATAGCTGTACCCATAGGAAATAAAACCACAGTAAAGAAAGTAGAACAGCTAATGAGTAAGCAAACGCAAAATTAATTATCCCCAAAGTCAATCAATGGATAGACAAAGAGTACAGAATATGATACGTAATATATAAAAAATGGAAGAGGAAGAACAAGGAAGAAGAAAGAAAAAGAACCTTTACATTGTGTTTAGAATAGCATATTAAATGAGTTAAGTTAGACTCTTAGATAGTAAGGAAGTTAACCTTGAACCTTCAGTAACCACGAATCTGAAGCCTGCAATGCCAATAAGTACATACATATCGATAATCACCCTAAATGTAAATGGACTGAATGCACTAATCAAAAGACATAGAGCCACTGAATGGATAAAAAAACAAGACCCATCATTATGCTGCCTACAAGAGACTCCTTTAAACCCAGATACATACACAGACTAAAAGTGAAGGGATGGAAAAAGATGTTTCATGCAATTAATAGGGAGAAAAAATCAGGAGTTGCAGTACTTGTATCAGACAAAATAGACTTCAAAACAAAGAAAGTCACAAGAGACAAAGAAGGGCATGACATAATGATAAAAGGGTCAATCCAAAAAGAAGATATAGCCGTTATAAATATCTATGTGCCCAACAAAGGAGCACCTACATATGTGAAACAAATACTAACAGAATTAAAAGCAGAAATAGAATACAATGCATTATTTCTAGGAGACTTCAACAATCCACTCACTCTGAAGGTCAGATTAACCAGGCAGAAAATAATTAAGGAGACAGAGGCACTGAACAACACAATAGAACAGATGGACCTAACAGACATCTACAGAAATCTACACCCAAGAGCAGCAGAATACACATTCCTCTCAAGTGCACATGGAACATTTTCCAGAATACATCATATACTATGCCACAAAACAAGCCTTGGTAAATTCAAAAAGACTGAAATTGTACCAACCAGATTCTCAGATCACAAAGGTGTGAAACTAGAAATAAATTACACCAAGAAAATGAAAAATCCCACAAACACATGGAGACTTTACAACATGCTCCTAAATAACCAATCAATCAGTGACCAAATAAAAACAAAGACCAAGCAATATATGGAGACAAATGACAACAATAATTCAACACTGAAAAATCTGTGGGATGCAGCAAAGGCAGTGCTAAGAGGAAAGTATATTGCAATACAGGACTACCTCAGGAAAGGAGAACAATCCCAAATGATCAGTCTAATCTCACAACTAATGAAAGTAGAAAAAGAGGATCAAATGAGACCCAAAGTCAGTAGAAGGAGGGCCGTAATAAAGATTAGAGCAGAAATAAATAAACTTGAGAAGAATAAAACAATAGAATCAATGAAACCAGGAGCTGGATCTCCGAGAAAATAAACAAAATAGATAAACCCTTAGCAAAACTTATCAAAAAAAATGAGAGTCTACTCACATAAACAGAATCAGAAATGAGAAAGAAAAAATCATTATGGAAACCACAGTAATACAAATAATTATTAGAGAATACTATGAAAAAGTATATGCTAACAAACTAGATAACCTAGAAGAAATGGACAACTTTCTAAAAAAATACAACCTTCCAAGGCTGACCCAGAAAGAAACCGAAAATCTGAACAGACCAATTACCAGCAACAAAATTGAACTGGTAATCAAAAACCTACCTAAGAACAAAACCCCTGGAACAGATGGCTTCACCACTGAATTTTATCAAACATTTAGTGAAGACCTAATACCCATCCTCCTTAAAGTTTTCCAAAGAGTAGAAGAAGAGGGAATAGTTGCAGACTCTTTCTATGAGACCAGCATAACTCTAATAGCAAAACCAGGCAAAGAAACCACAAAAAAAGTAAATTACCGACCAATAACCCTGATGAATATAGATGGAAAAGTATTCAACAAAATATTAGCAAACCGAATTCAAAAATACATCAAAAAGATCATGCCTCATGATCAAGTAGCATTTATTCCAGGGAGGCAAGAATGGTACAACATTCTAAAATTCATCAATATCATCCACTACATCAACAAAAAGGACAAAAACCACATGATCATCTCCATAGATGCTGAAAAAACATTTGAGAAAATTCAACATCCACTCATGATAAAAACACTCAACAAAATGGGTATAGAGGGCAAGTACCTCAATATAATAAAAGCCATATGTGACAAACTCACAGGCAACATTATACTTAACAGTGAGAAGCTGAAAGCTTTTCCACTAAGATCGGGAAAAAGACAAGGTGCTCACTCTCCCCACTTTTGTTCAACATAGTTCTGGAGGTCCTAGCCAGGGCAATCAGACAACACAAAGAAATAAAAGCATCCAGATCGGCAAAGAAGATGTTAAACTGTCCCTGTTTACAGATGACATGATATTGTACATAAAACCCTAAAGAATCCCCTCCAAAACTACTATATCTAATATCTGAATTCAGCAAAGTTGCAGGATACAAAATTAATATGCAGAAACCTGTGGCATTCCTAAATACAAGAATGAATTAACAGAGAGAGAAATCAGGAAAACAATTCCACTCGCAGTTGCCTCAAAAAGAATAAAATACCTAGGAATAAACCTAACCAAGGAAGTGATAGACCTATACTCTGAAAACTAGAAGACAGTCATGATAGAAGTTAAACAAGATACCAATAAATGGAAACATTCCGTGCGCATGGATAGGAAGAATTAATATTGTCAAAATGGACATCCTGCCTAAACCAATCTACAGATTCAATGCAACCCCTATCAAAATACCAACATCATTCTTCAATGAAATGGAACAAATAATTCTCAAATTCATATGGAATCACAAAAGACCCTGAATAGTCTAATCATTCCTGAGAAGGAATCAAGCAGGTGGGATTATGCTCCCCAACTTCAAGCACTACTACGAAGTCACAGTACTAAAGACAATGTGGTACTGGCACAAGATCAGACCCATAGACGAATGGAACAGACTAGAGAGCCATGATATAAACCCAACCATATATAGTCAATTAATATATGATAAAGGAGCCAAGGACATACAATGGGGAAATGACAGACTATTCAACAGCGGGTGTAGGCAAACTGGACAGCTACATGCAAGAGAATGAAACTGGATTATTGTTTAACCCCACACATGGGACTAAACTCAAAATGGATCAAGAACTTGAATATATAACTCATGAAACTATAAAACTCTTAGAAGACAACATAGGCAAAAATCTGAATATAAGCATGAGCAACTTCATCCTGAACACATCTCCTCGAGCAAGGGAAACAAAAGCAAAAATTACCTCATGGGACTACACCAAACTAAAAAGTTTCTGTATGGCAAAGAACACCATCAACAGAACAAAAAGGCATTCATTGTACAGTATGGGAGAATATATTTGTAAATGACATATCTGACAAGGGGTTAACATCCAAAATATATAAAGAACATACACCCCTGACCACCCAAAATGCAAATAACCCGATTAAAAAATGGGAAGAGGATTTGAAGAGACAGTTCTCCAAGAAGAAATTCAGATGGCCAACAGACACATGAAAAGATGCTCCACATCACTAATTATCAGGGAAATGCAAATTAAAACCACAATCATATATCGCCTCCCACCAGTAAGGATGGCTGGCATGGAAAAGGCTTAGAACAACAAATGCTGGCGTGGATGCGGAGAAAGGGGAACTACACTGCTTGTGGGAATGTAAGCTAGTTTAAACATTGTGGAAAGCAATATGGAGGTTCCTCAAAAAACTAAAAATAGAAATACCATTTGACCTAGGAATCCCAGTCCTTGGAATTTACCCAAAGAATACAACTTCTCAGATTCCAAAAGACATATGCACCCCTATGTTTATTGCATCACTTTTTACAATAGCCAAGAAATGGAAGCAACCTAAGTGTCCATCAGTAGATGAATAGATAAAGAAGAGGTGGTACATATACACAGTGGAATACTACTCAACCATAAGAAAGAAAGAAATACTACCATTTGCAACATCATGGATGGAGCTGGAGGATATTACTGTCAGTGAAATAGTGAGGTGGAGGAGAAGTGCCAAATGATTTCCCTTATTTGTGGAGCATAACAACGAAGCAAAACTGAAGGAACAAAATAGCAGCAGACTCACAGACTGCAAGAAGGAAATAGTGGTTACCAAAGGGGAGGGGTGTGGGAGGGTGGGTGGGGAGGGTGGGAGAAGGGGATTGAGGCGTCTTATGTTTAGTACACATGGTGTGGGGAATCACGGGGAAAACAGTGTAGCACAGAGAAGGCAAATAGTGAATCTGTGGCATCTTACTACTCTGATGGACAGTGACTGCATTGGGGTATGGGGGGGCTTGATAATATGGGTAAATGTAATAGCCACACAGTTTTTTCATGTGAAACCTTCATAAGAGTGTATATCAATAATACCTTAATAAAAAATAATTAAATCTGATATTGTTCTAAGGACCTAACAAATACGTTTACGCAGTTATAGCCCTTGCTGCCAAAAGCAGGGCAGGGCTGCAATTTTATTGAGGCTCAGAGAAATTAAGTAATTCACCTAATTTCACAGAGCTTATACTTGTCACACCCTAAACACAATTCTAACTTTAAACCATGGGTAAACAAAAAATTGTACAGGCCATACATTCTAAACTATCAAAAAGCAGTATAATTTGAAGTTTTCTTAAGGTATTTACACTCTGACTGAGGATATAAAATACATGTGCAATAAATAAGGTACAGAGCGGACGACTTCGGAAACATGGCCGAGTATACGAGGCTGCAGAACCGCCTGGCGCTGATCCGCCTCCGAAACACGCCGGTCAACGCGATCAGTGTGGCTGTACTCCATGGAATAAAAGAGGGCCTGCAGAAAGCTGTAACAGACCGTACAGTAAAAGCCATTCTGATTTATGGATCAAATGGCAAATTCTGTGCAGGGGCTGATATCCATGGCTTCAGTGGTCCTAGAACCTCCAGCCTCACATTGGGACATGTAGTAGATGAAATACAGAGAAATGAGAAGCCTGTGATGGCAGTTATTGAAGGCGTGGCTCTAGGAGGGGGACTGGAGCTGGCCCTGGGCTGTCACTATAGGATCGCCTGTGCAGAGGCTCAAGTTGCCTTCCCAGAAGTTTTGCTATGAATCATTCCTGGTGCAAGAGGTACCCAGCTTCTTCCCAGACTCATTGGAGTTCCTGCTGCACCTGACTTAATTACCACAGGAAGATATGTTTCGGCAGGTGAAGCGCTCAAGCTGGGTATTCTAGATGAAATTGTGAACTCAAACTCAAACCTGTTTGAAGAAGCAATAAAATTAGCCAAGAGAGTTTCAGACCAACCTCTAGAATCCCGTAGACTCTGCAAAAGGTCAGTTCAGAGCTTGCCCGACATGGACAGCATTTTCAGTGAAGCCCTTTTGAATATTCGGAAGCAGTACCCTGGGTATCTTTCTCAGGAAGCTTGTGTCCAAGCCATCCAGGCTGCTGTGAAGTATCCCTATGAGGTGGGCATCAAGAAGGAGGAGGAGCTGTTCATGTACCTTCAGAAATCAGGGCAGGCTAGAGCCCTGCAATATGCCTTCCTGGCTGAGAGGAAGGCAACTAAGTGGTCACATCCCTCTGGAGCATCCTGGAAAACAGCATCAGCACAGCCCATCTCCTCAGCTGGTGTTCTTGGCCTGAGAACAATGGGCCGAGGTATTGTTGTTTCTCTTGCAAAGGCCAAGATCCCTGTGATTGCTGTAGAATCAGACAAGAAGCAACTAGAGGCTGCTAACAAGATAATAACCACTCTTTTGGAAAAGGAAGCATCCAAAATGCAACAGGGTGGCCACCCTTGGTCAGGACAAAAACCGAGGTTAACTACATCTATAAAGGAGCTGGGTGGTGTAGATTTAGTCATTGAAGCAGTATTTGAGGAAATGAACCTGAAGAAGCAGGTTTTTGCTGAACTGTCAGCCATATGCAAGCCAGAAGTTTTTTGTGCACCAATACTTCAGCCCTGGACATTGATGAGACTGCGTCTTCCACAGATCATCCTCATTTGGTCATTGGCACCCACTTCTTCTCACCAGCTCATGTTGCAAAGTTGTTAGAGGTTATTCCAAGCCAATACTCTTCTCCTACTACCATTGCCACTATTATGGACTTATCAAAAAAGATGAAAAAAGTTGGGGTAGTTGTAGGCAACTATTTTGGATTTGTAGGGAATCGAATGTTGGGACCTTATTACAATCAGGCATATTTTTTATTAGAAGAAGGCAGTAAGCCAGAGGAGATAGATCAGGTGCTGGAAGAATTTGGGTTCAAAATGGAACCTTTTAGAGTGTCTGATCTTTCTGGGTTGGATGTGGGTTGGAAATCTCAAAAAGGGCAAGGTCTTGCTGGACCTATGTTGCCTCCAGGAACTCCTGCCCGAAAGGGAGGCAACAGGAGATATTGCCCAATTCCTGATATGCTCTGTGAATCAGGACAATTTGGCCAGAAGACAGGTAAGGGCTGATACCAATATGATAAGCCATTGGATAGGATTCACACACCTGATCCCTGGCTTTCCAAATTTCTGTCACAGTACAGAGAAACCTATCATATTGAACCACGAAACATCAGTCAGGATGAGATCCTTGAACGCTGCTTGTATTCACTCATCAATGAAGCATTCTGTATCTTGGGAGATGGGATAGCTGCTACCCCAGAGCACACTGATGCTATCTATTTACATGGGTATGGATGGCCAAGGCACAGGGGTGGGCCCATGTTCTATGCTTCCACAGTTGGGTTGCCCACAGTGCTAGAGAAGTTGCAGAAATATTTCAGGCAGAATCCTGATATTCCACAACTGGAACCTTGTGACTATCTGAAAAAATTGGCTTCCCAGAGAAACCCTCCTCTGGACAAATGGCAAACCTTGGCAGGTCCCTCCAGCAGTAAATTGTAATTCAACCTTCTAGCTTATGCTTCACATGCTGGCATCAGGTAATGCTCACTGAATTTCATTGGAATTCAACCCAAAGATTCAAAGTAAGAGTGTTCTGAAATACAAATCAAAAGGAATAATTGGCCAGCTAAACCTCCTCTTTTGATCTTCTGTTTGATGATTCTAATGGGCCAAATCTTTAGGAATGTGCTTCTTATGCCTCTGAATCTGTCCCTATCAGATAAATTATTTCAATCCCAGTGAATAAACCTGTGATAATACCCTAACAGCTAAGGAGAGAGCCTCAGAAATAAGTTGATGTTCCCAAGTGCTTTGATCATAGAGAAAATGTCATCAATTAATTACTGATAAATGCTATGTCATAAATTCATTTTGACCCCTTTTAACTTCACACACAGCACTGATGGGAAATCTTATGGATCCTTCATTCAACAAACATTCATTGTTTACCTCCTGAGCATCATGCACAGCACTGGCAGACCTAGAGTCCAGAGGGGCATTAACCCGGCACAGAAGCCTGTGATGAAGCTCAGTCCATAGCCTCAGAGGTGGAGTGAAGAGAGTTGGCAGAGTAGAGTCAGCAGGGAGGATCTCTGTAAGTGAGGATTGCAAGCTGCTCAAGGAGAGGCAGAGGTGGTAACCAGGAAGAGAGGCAGGGTATCAAAGGCAGAACAGTATTGCAGTTGTAGGCGAAACACAGTTGGGAATTGGTGAGGGAGCCAAGTATTTCAGACGAGAATGGGAAATCAGAGTATTTTGGCAAGACATGCTCAACATACTGCCTCTTTTCAAGCCCAGTCAATGTGCACAGTTCTGCTTTCTTCTGGCCGGGGCGCTCAGTAATGTTGATAATTTCCTCAATGCCAGGGAGTGTCTACAACCTGGCCCTTCTTTATTCTTCTGTTCCTGAAGAAATAATAGAAAGTAGTAAGTCATTGTCTTAGTGTAAGAAGGATCTTAGAGTTAGTTAGGGTTCTAACTTCCTCTGATTCTGTGATAGAGAAATGATGCCATTTTCCCTGTCATGATAAGCCTTTGTGATGTTGACTATGGAAATGGTGGAATCTTGAAAAAATCTAAAAGTGTTGCAAAACAAATTCTGTATAATTGAATAATAATTATATGTAAGAGTTCTTCTCTTTTTACTTTTCATGTGATTAAAAGCTGAGGGCCTGGTCATCACAAAAACTTGGAAACAAATGTTTTTATCAGGGTTATTCATAATGGCCCCATATTAGAAACAACCTAAATCTCTGTCAGCCGATGAATGGTAAAACAGTGTTTAAACACAATATACAAAAGAATATTGGCCATAAAAATAAGTGAAATGCTGATACATCCTACAACATGATGAACCTTGAAAATATTATGATAAATGAATGAAGCCAGTTGCCAAAGGCCACGTATTGTAATGGGCATATGAAATGTCCCAAATAGGCAAAAATCTATAGAGACAGAAAGCAGGATAGAGGTTGCCTAAGGTTGGAGTGATTGAGGGGTGGAAAATGCAGAACGACTGCTAGCGGGTACAGGGTTTCTTTTTCAATTGATAGAAATGTTTTGAAATTATTGTGGTGATGGTTACAAAACTCTTTGAATCTACTAAAAACCATTGAATTTTACATTTGAAATGGGTGAATTGTATGGTATGTGAATTACATCTAAATAAGGTTGTTAATAAGTAAATAAATAAACAAATAGGGACAATTTGTTATCCTTCAGTGTAATACAATAAACTATTTTCACAATATTTTCACCAGCAAACCCAAACAAAATTGTGTAAAGTTCTGATAGAGAAATCCTGAATGAATATGGTATAAGTTTTCCATTGTAAAAAAGAAACAAAAGCTACCTAGAATATGCCTTGAATTGCAGTTCAATTGAGAATAATTTTTGAGAGGTATATTGCTGGGTTTTATTATAAATTCATCCTTGAAATTAAAGACATGAGTAATGCAGTAAAAAAATAATAATAAGGTACAGAGAGGGTAGATGTTTCACATCGACTTAGAAGCTTTCAGTTGCATGTCTGTGTTTGATTTTCACTAGAATGCCATAAAGCTAGTAAAGTGTGTCTTAGCATCTTCATCAGGCGGGAGAAACAATTATGCTGTAGTAACACACGCCCCCCAATCCCAGTGTGTCCACAACCAACATTGATTTCTCACTCACTTTACACCCATTGCAAATCAACTGTGGCTATGTAAATCTCTCTTTGAGATGATGAATTTTCCAGAAAAGAGAAAGGAAGACATGGAAAACCACCATCTTTAAAGTTAAACAACTGAATTCTGCCCATATTTTACTGAGCAAACTCCTGAGTGGGATGTTTTCACCACAAGAAGGGGCACATCAAAGTCACAAGGCCAAGCCTCATGTCAGTGGTATTGGGGGGTACAATCCTCCCTTAGGGATTATATTTAAGATGTACACAATCCCTTGGACAACGTTGATTATTCAGATGAGGAAACTGGAATTCTAAGAAAGTAGAATGTAACTGGACAGAGTATGGATTCAGTTCCAAGTATGACTCAGACCTTTCCTCCACACTAAACTGTACTGTTTAAGAACTCAGCCCCAGCACCAAGGATATCCCTGCACAGAGGTCGGCTTTGCCAGTGAAGAACCAGAAGGCAGATCACGCACATGCCCCATATACCACCCACACTCACCACACGTCCACGTCTGCTTCCATGAACTAGAGCATCTCTGAGCAATATGATCATGTCTGAAGAACTCCAAGCCTCCAAGAAGCAGAGTCTGAAAGTAAATAGTCTAGCCTGAGTTCTATAAGCCTCAGCTTTTCGAACCTGTTCAAAGCAATTGAACAGACTGCCCCCTAATGGCCTTTCACAACTGCAACAATCGGTAAATAAAGGACTCATTTGGCCTCATATAACTGATAAATGATCACCCTTTTTCCATAACATCTTTTTGTCATAGGACACAAACATAAAGGAAATGTTTTTCAGTGGAAAACAGTAAGACATAAACATAGGCAGAAGTAAATACTTCCCTTACCTTTGCTATTTAAAATGACGAATCTCATAGAAGAAAGCAGTTTTGCCCCTTAGTGTTTTTTAAAAAAAAAATGAAGTCAAAAGGAATGTTCAAGGCATTCTTGGCAAAATCCAGATTGTGGACAATTCTACATTACCAACCACCAGTTTCTTCAATAAGGTACAGAGAAGCGATTTATAAATTAAAACGTGTCTCAAAAGACATATGAACTAAATGTCATTGCTCTAGATTTGAACTAACTGCAAAAATTTATGTGATAATAAGGGATATTTGAAAACTGTATATTTTGAGTTATGTAACTACTGTTACTGTTTTCAGTTTTAAAATATTGTACCTTCTAGAGATAGTGCAGTATTTACAGATGAAATGAAATCATGTCTGGCAAACAAATTTCAACCTAATGCTATGGGATGGTGGGGAATCCAGATATAATAAGCATGTTCCTGCACTGGGAGTGGTTAAATCTGGGTGTTGGTAAGAACATTAGGATTCATTAAACTCTTCTCTATCCTTTTCTGTTTGAAATTTCCCATAATAAAATATTTATGACCATTTGTGGTAGCAATCCTGTCCAATATTTAAGACCAGAGCACCAACTTGTTGTGCCTCTTTTTAATTTATGAAGCATCACTCATCTGCTAATTCCTATCACCTTAATTATTTATTTATAAGTTGGAGCCAGAAGACCAAACAGTGAGGTGAGGCCCCAGCCTTCTATGTTATGACATTAAGGTTATTGGAGACATAGACACACATTGAAGCTACCCTATTTCCTCAGGCTGCAGCCATACTGAACATTTTTCTACTTAGAGTGTGAATTGGGGGGGAACAGAGGATTAACTACATTTCAGTTTGTCC
Source organism: Smutsia gigantea (assembly GCA_032199065.1). Lineage (NCBI taxonomy): Eukaryota > Metazoa > Chordata > Mammalia > Pholidota > Manidae > Smutsia > Smutsia gigantea. The sequence goes on from JAVSCE010017083.1 coordinate 74,285, forward strand.
CCATTGAAATTGAGCAAAATTTGCATGGATTTGAAACATGTAGCAGAGATGACTTTTCTCTAGCTTAATTCCTCAAGTTTAAGTATCCCACTTTCTACCTGCAATGAGATAATGAAAGGATCAGGATGTGAAGAGGCACAGTCCAACATTTAATACCTTCATCAATTGTAGCATAATGAGATTCAAAAGTACAGCAACACCATTTTTTCCTCAAGTTAAGAAACTCACTCCTAGGACATATATTTGCAACTTAGTCTTGTCCTTGGCTGTGATCTCAGTATGAGGATCCTTTCAGTCAGCATTTCTTGCTGCAAATTCCATACAACACTATGTGAGTTTTAGTTTTCATTTGGCACTTGACAATCTGGGATATCAGGTCGCCAGAAAAAATCCAATATGAAATCTTTGAATATAGTTAACAAATCACTTGTGGCTGACACAGTAAAGATCCAGGGCTGGAGTCGGGAATTCATAGTCTTGAACAAGATGCTCAGTGAGATGCTGAGGAAACGTAGCACAGAGCAATGTCGAGCTAGGTGTTTGACTAACTCCAGCAATAGGAGAGGGCCGCATGTTTTGTGCGAGCATGTGGTCTTTCTGTGTGTGATATTTTATATATGTCTGCTGCTTGTGGAGTTTGTGGGCAAGCCTGAGCACAGGAGAGGTACGCACAGGGCAGGTGAAAGCATTGGGATGAGGGATGTTGATTGCATAATTTCAAGGCCCAGAGTACAGCTGCCTGCACGTTAACGTGAAGAAATGACACCCAAGTCAGAAGGACTTGATTTACATTTCCTTGGTAACTAGATCAGAACTAAGATAGATTCAAGTTGCTTTCTCAGAATCTCCTCAAATTTCAACCATTTTTCCTCTCTGCATTATATTTCCATTTCCTTTTGGGACCTACACACAGCATTATTTCCTTATGATTTGGTAGAGAGGATAAATCATTTTAAACAAAATTAAGCAGCACAATTCTAGTCAATATAACAGCAGTTAAGAGTGGTTCTGGAGCCAGTTTTCCTTGCCTTCTATGCTGATTTGCTTTGTGACCTTGGGAAACTTCCTTAACTTCTCTAGGCCCCACTTTACTCATCTGAAAAATGTAACAAGGGATAGAACTACCTTCATAGAACTGTTATGAAGTCTAAGAGATAATTAATGAAAATTTCTAGTTCTCTGTCTGGCATATAGTAGAAGCTCCGAAAATTTTAGCAGGATGGAAAAGGAGAAGGAAGAAGGAAAGTTCTTCAGTGCAGTTCAACAGAGACACAGGGGATGTAGAGTGAAAAAGAGAAGGGAGCAGTAGAGCTAAAAAAAAAGGAAAAGATGCTGAGAAGAAAACCTATACTCCACATGAAAGACAGTGACACGAGAGAGGAAACAAAGAGAAACATGTTAATAAAGAAAAGTGAGCTCTCAGATTTGAATCTGTTCAATTCAAGCTCATCGTCAAATGCCTATGGTGTAATAAACACTGAATAAGACACTGTATTTCAATACACCTTGTAGTAATCACAATAAGGATATGAGACACTACATGCCTGCAGGAAATCACAGTCCAGTGAGGGGCAGGGCAGGGGGATTGTAAAAAATAGCCATTCTACCTCATCAGGTGCAAGCATGGAGACTACTGGGACACAAGAGATGGGAGAAACTGGCTAGAGAGATTCAGAAGAGGTTTTGTTAGGGGTGGCTCCTGAGTGGGGTCATAAAGGAAACCTAAGATTTGTCTGATGAAGTAGGATGGAAAGGTCCTTCCCAGCAAGTGCAAAACCATATAGACTTGAAAAAGGTATTACCGAAATTTCCAAAGAGCCCAACATAAAGATTGAGAGGATGGTGGAGGAGGGTAGGAAAACCAGAAAGAGCTTTCCAATTGAATTTTATTATGAAACAATGGCAGCTTTTTAAAAATAGAAAGCAAAGGATAATTATCAAATTGACTGGGGGTTGGTGCAATTGGGAGAAGGATAGAGAGATAGGATACAGTCATTCTAGATTTATAATCCTAGGTTTGCAGGTTTCTGACGTGGTGTTAAAGAGAATTACAGGAATATTTGCTGAGAGAGAAATGACATGAGAAGGCATGTGAGAGAAAGTGGAGGGTGACTTTGGCTTTGTACTGAGTTTGAAATCTTCCATTTCCCCAGCGATGTGCGGCCTCGGCCGTTACGAGGATGGAGACCCCGCAGCGAGAGCGGCTTCTCCCCAAAACGCAGCCCTTTCCCGGACCACCCCAACCCCAACACTGTGCGTGGACACGGCTCCCGCGGAGAGGGCAATCTTAAAGCCCTGCGACCTGACACCAAAGAAGCCCGCTGCCGGATTGGCAGAAGGCTCCGCCGGGAGCGAGGCGGGGCCTTCGCTGGGCCCGCCCCCTCCCGCCTCCAGGCCGCCACCCCACCCCTCCCCCACCAGTAGCCAGGTCTCTCCACGCTCTGCACCGGCGCCCCCCACATCACCCCGCTCCAAATTAGCCAGCCAGGCAATCTTTAAAAATATGAATGAAAAAGAAAGGGGAGGGGGGCCAAAATTTAAGGCGCAATACATGAAAATTGGAAGTCAAAATGCCCAGAAACGGAAAGAAAAAAATTATCTCATTAACCAAGAGATGACGGTACTCAACCGTTAGGCGCCCATCTTTCTGACACTTTTACAATAATAATTTTAAACGATACTGATTAGCCAGAGGACGTGCCAATGACAAAGGGGCCAATGATAAAACGGCTTTGGGATTGTTGGGAAAATAAAGTGTTGGATATGTTTCGTTACTTTAACCAGTGACCAGGATCAAACACAATTAAGGTTAAATTCTAGCTCACACATTAGAATAAGTTTTACGTGGATTCAAGGTTTTAAAGTCCAAAAGCAAGTTCTTAAAGCATGCGTGAATTTTAGAACATAAAATTCATGGGTGGGAAAAACCTGAAACAAGCTTAGAAACCGTTAGGCTAAAAACTCTAAAAAGTACACATTTCAGTTTCAGGTTAAAAGTGGAACAAAGTTTAAAGGTAAACTAGGCAAAGATCTTTACAGCAGGCACCAGAAGCAAAGGTTTGATCATCTTTACTAACAGCTCTGATAAATCATTGAAAAGGTAAGCATGACAATCCTCACTCCTTTAAGATATGAAAAGGGAATACATGAGAGATGAGACATAAGTGAGCAATAACATGAGAAAGTCCATCATAACAAATGAAAGACATGCAGTGCTGAAGATAATTTTGGGAAAGTAAAATTTGAAAATAACATTACTACCATCCAAAGTAGGTACAGATTTAGAAAAATACTCGTGTTCTTCATGTCTAGCATAACATAATGCATACAACTGACTGTAATCGACTCTATCAACAATAAAAAAATCCTTTAATGTAGAAATTCCACTTCTACTAGTGGATAGTAATGAAATAACCATCCAAGGATATACGTACATGAATCTCGTTTACAGTTTAGTTGTAAAAGAAAAAAATGAAAGCAATATAAATTTAGAAAATTTCAATGTCTAACCAAGTGATTATGTAAAATAAATTGGGGAAGGAGGTAGCCTCTCAAAATAATAACATAAGTTATTCTAAATCATGTGGAAACTGTCATGATCTATTCTGGAATCAAAATTGTAGGTTATACTCCAAGATGTAAGATAGGGCACCCCTTTGTTTTATCTTCACATATACCCTAAAGGACATAAAGAGATGTGGGTTCTTTCAATGAACAGAAAAAGCCCGCAAACATAATACAGAACAGGGTGGACATGCTGGACATAGTTCATTCATAGAGTGTACAGAATAGAATTAACACCAGAACATCAACTCCAAGGAGACTACCCTGTAGGGATGGCACAGAATGTCAGCTTTACAGTTCTGCAATTCTTGACAATTTTTTAAATGGTATTTATTATCTCAACCTTTGGGTTTATCGTGAAATTTTAAATATTTTATTAGTATTACTTTGGATGTGCATAATTAAAAGACCCATAAGAATGTGATGGCATTTTTATTGTTTCCTCTACAGCTACTATACACATATATAAGTTCATAAAAAAGGTTAGGATGGCTGCACAATTAATTGATAATAATGATTTCCTGAGGAGATGACCTATACTCTCTAAACAAGACGTCAGATTTCTCTGCCAATATTTACTCTTTTCATACGGAAAAGATAATGACTCCTTATTTGTGGAATCTTAAGGCTCAATGCAGCACTTTATAGTAATCCTGCCCTAGAAAAAGTTCAGCTCACATTTGCAAAGATGATTCCAAGAAGGGGCAGCTTGGTCCTAACTGTGGGTAACCTTGTTCAAGGTCCTCCATCTGCCTGGACTTCAGTGCCCCACCCATAAGGGAAATGGGATGTGTGTGTAGTGAGTTCTGAGCTTAGATGTCCCAAGTCTATGATTTTACACTTCCAGCACTGCATGGTGGAGCACACTATTAAGTCCCAGACTCTTGGAAATTTGGGATCTGCAGCCTCCTAACACTGTGAGATCAAAGGACACTGAGAGCAGGTATCCTGATGTTCATGCATGCAGTTGGCTCTGTGACCTTGGGTTGGTGAAAATATGTTGAAACTGCAAACCCAGTGTGGTGGTGTTTGGAGGTGGGGCCTTTAGGAGGTAATTAGGTAGTGAAGGGGGGAACCCTCAGGAATGGGATTCCTGTCCTTATAAGAAGAGGTCAGAACTAGGTGTGACAATACAAAGAGAAGCCCATCGTCTGCAACCCTGAAAAGGTTTCTCACTAGAACCCAACCATGCTGGTCCCGAGATGTCAGGAGAACCACCTCCAGAACTGTAAGGAATACGAGTCCAGTGGCAATTTGTTACAGCAACCCCGGGGGGAGTGAATCCAGACACCGCGGGGCTGCACACGGCACCCTTTCTGCAGCAGCCTCTCAGGCCAGGTGCTCCACAGCATACAGCTTCAAGAAGGCAGAGCCTCTCGCCCCACCCACCAGGGGTCTGCGGGCCTGGGTGGAGCAGCTCCTCCCCATCACACGTATTACTCAGGAACAGTAACAATGCTGGTGCGTGAAGCTGCAGAGAATCTGGGGTCTGTAGTGTGTCACGTCAGCAAAGCCTAAGACGCTGTACCAGGCTCTTCCCACACCTAATTCACAGTAACCCTGTCCTGTCGATGTGCACCCTTGTGTGTGTGAGAAAGCCGAGGCTTCTCATGCTTCAGTCACCTGCAGGGGCCATAAAACCGCTAAGTTCCGGCATTAAGATGGCTGGGGAAGTTTACCTCAGCTTCAGCTCTTAAGAATAAGCAGATTGGTAGCACTTACAAAGTATTTCTCCTACCACACTGCCAGCACACCTAAGGGGACTCCATGCAAGGGGCCACCTTCTCTTTGACCACGAGGAGGGAAAACACCGAGAATGGAGAGACCCTCTGAGTCACCCAAGGAAACGAGCCCAATCTGTCACCGCAGACTCTTCCCTCATCTAAAACAGGAGCGCACAGACCGTGAGGACAGTGACATCGGGGTCACTTCCGTTCCTTCACACTTAAGGACAGATAAATGCGCTCCTCCCAGGAGGAAACCCTCCTGGACTCCTCGCAGAGCTTCCAACCGTGGGTGACCCCACCATCCTCATCCCCTTCCTTCTCCACATTTACCGAATAAGTGGGATCTGGGCCCAAGGGTTCTGTCTCTGGGAGGGTCACTGACCCCACTTCTCAGGGGAACCTTGAGGAGTCTAGAAAGGGCAGAGATTCAGAACCGAAAGGAAGGTATCCACATCCCAGGACACACGACGGAGTTTAGGGGAGGCCCTCGGACCTTGTTTGGCAAGGAATGGTGTGCGCATGGCTTCCTGGGCACACTGGGGCATCAGGGTTGGATTTGACATCCGCAGACATCAGGACCCTTTGTCACCCTAGGTCACCATCTCCCTCTGTCCAAGGTCACGGTGGGAGGTGGCTCCTCCAGATCTGCGAGGGAGGCGGGAGGGACCCTGACCTCGATGGTAGAAGGGGGACCTGCCCAGATCCCCCATCTCTGTGCTCCATGAACACATGGATGGAGAGGTCACTGGCCTCATCCCAGGTGCCAGGGTGTTGGGACAGGCCGTCGGGATGGACGGGAGGCACGACCAGAGTCCCTGAGACCCCGGCTCACCTCTCCAAGGAGCTGAGCCACCCACAGGCCCCAAGGCTCAACCAGGGGCTGGGTCTCCCGGACGAAGAGGAAGAGACAAGAAGGCAGTCGCACCGAGGTCCTTTTGTGAAAATTTGTGCTGCGGGCGCTTCTCTGCCGTTGCAGAAACCGGGCTAGCGCGCCCATACGTGAGCCCGCGCACCTAAGGAAATGTAAGCTCTCAGAATTATTAATGTTGAACAGCAATCTTTGCACCAAAGAAGTCTCTTGGTTCTTTCTCTCCCACACGCCTGTATTCCTGAGAAAACCTCCGAGGATTTGCCAAAGGATTTAAACCTGTGCAAAATGGGAATGACAGGGAAACTTTAGGAAGGCATCATGCAAGCATTATTTAATACCTGAAATTACAATTGGTTTAGCTATCAATAGGATTTCTGACTTTCGCATTTTTAAAAACAAATATTTACCTTTGTAGAAAGAAAAAGAATGGAATTCAGGAAAATTAAGGAACATCTTTTAACTTTAATACCATGGCATTTGATTCCTATAACATCTCTCTCCATATAAGAGGTAGTATTTCCTGCTCAGTAAGAAGTAAATTCTTTTCTTAAAACTCTCTTTCAGGCTATGATGTTTGTAACAGCAAGAAACAATGCTCTTTGAGACTTCAGCAGGAAGAGGCCAGGGGCTCTTCTAAGAGTTTCCATTCATTTGATTCTCAGGGAAGGTGAGAACGGAGGTGGCCATTGCATTGAGACAACAGAGGCACAGTTTTATTGGGGTGTAAGTGACATACAGTAAATTGAACAGGTACAAAGTGTGTAATTTGCTAAGTTTTGGTTTATGTATATACCTGTAAAACCATCACCACCATCCAGATAATGAACAAATCATATCCCAAAATGTTCCCTCGTGCTCCTTTATAATCTCTACCTCCCACTTCTCTCTGCCCTCCACCAATTCCCACGCAAGAACTGATCTGAATTCTGCCATTGCAGATGGGTTTTCACTTTCTAGAATTTGAGAATTCTACATCAATAGAATCATACCCCTTTGTGAATAACTTATTCAAGATGACATAATTGAGATTCATCAATGTTATTGAGTGTATCAATAGTATAATCCATTTTACTGCCAAGTAGTATTGTATGAACAATTTTGTTGATGCATGCACTTGTTACTGGATGTTTTGGTAGGTTTCAGTTCATTTCTGTTAGGTAAAAATACCTATGAGTTGAACACCTGAGTGCATGGCAGATGTCTATTTAAAGTTTTAAGGAACTGCCTAACTGGCTGACTATTTTACATTCCCAGCAGCAAAGTCTGACAGTTCAAGTAGCTCCATGTGCTTCTCAACACTTAGTATGGTCACGGTGTTTACTTACACCCATTGTTACAGGTATGTACTAGTATCCTATACTGGTTTTAATTTGCATTTCCCTAATGAGTGGCAGTACCGAGGTACTCTTATGTCCTTTAATGCCATCGTGTATGTCTTTTAGTGAAGTTTCCAAAGTTTTGCCCATTTTTAAAAATTGGGGTTCTCTGTTTTCTTATTATTATTGAACTTTCAGAGTTCTTAATGTATTTATGGATACAACCCCTTTATTACATATGTTATTTGTAAATATTTTATCAACTGAATTTTTTAATGAAATTGTACTGAATGTATGGATGAATTTAGGGAGGGTTGACATTTTTATATTAGCTCATGCCCTCCGAGAGCATGAAAACCCATTCATTGGGATTATTGGTTAGAGAAACCCTGTTGATATTTAAATTTTGATCTTTTGTTCACTTATAAAATAAACATTTACAAAATAAATATTTTCATTCTCTTTACAATGTCTCTCAAAGTTCTTGATTTGATGAAATCGACCTTATCTTTATTTTCTTTCCTGTATCTTGTATCTAATAATCACTTTTCCTCACTAAATGTTCAGAAAATTTTCTCCTGTGTTTTCCCAGAAGCTTTTCAGTTTCAGGTTGTACATTTGGGTCTAAAATGCATTTTAAGCTAGTTTTAGTAGCTTTAAGGAGCTGGATCTAAATACAGTTTTGGTCCAGTAGTCAAATAAGAATTCAGAAAAACAAAATAGAAAAAATTACTGTCTACGAATTTGTAAATGACATACCCAACACGTGGTTAACATCCAAGATATATAAAGAACTCACCCACCTCAACACCCAAAAAGCAAATAAACCGATTAAAAAATGGGCAGAGGATGTGAACAGACACTCCTCTAAAGAAGAAATTCAGATGGCCAACAGACACATGAAAAGATGCTCCACACCACTAATCATCAGGGAAATGCAAATTAAAACCACAATCAGATATCACCTCATACCAGTTAGGATGGTCAGCATCAAAAACACAAAGAACAACAAATGCTGGCAAGGATGTGGAGGAAGGGGAACCCACCTACACTGCTGGTGGTAATGTTAGCAAAATGGAGGTCCCTCAATAAACGAAAAATAGAAATATGATTTGAACTGGCAGACAGAGTCCTTGGAATTTACCCTAAGAATACAACTTGTCAGATTCAAAAAGGCATATGCACCCCTATGTTTATTGCAGCACTTTTTACAAAGGCCAAGAAATGGAAGCAACCTAAGCATCCATCAGTAGATGAATGGATAAAGAAGAGGTATTACATATACACAATGGAATACTATTCAGCCATAAGAAAGAAACAAATCCTACCATTTACAACAATGTGGATGGAGCTGGAGAGTATTATGCTCAGTGAAATCAGCCAGGAGAAGAAAGACAGGTTCCAAATGATTTACCAGGGCCAGCCTTAGCTCAAGCGGTTACTTTGCCTCCAGTTGTGTTTGATTTCCAAATGATTTACCTCCTTTGTGGAGTATAACAATGAAGCAACACTGAAGGAACAAAATAGCAGCAGACTCAGAGACTCCAAGAAGGAACTAGTGGTTTCCAAAGGGGAGGAGTGTGGGGAGAGTTAGAGAGGGGATTGAGGTGTATTATGTTTAGCACACAAGGTGTGGGAGGTCACAGGGAAAACAGTGTAGCACAGAGAACGCAAACAGTGTCTCTGTGGCATCTTACAACACTGATAGACAGTGACTGCATTGGGGTATGGGTGGTGACTTGATAATAAGGGTAAATGTAGTAGACACATTGTTTTCTCACGTGAAACCTTCCTAAGAGTGTATGTCAATAATACCTTAATATGCCCCCACCACGAAGAAAAAAAAAATATGAATGTCAGTTATTTTACCAGTGTAACTCTGGGGGAAAATATGGTTCTATCCCAGGGCAAATAACCTTTGAAGCCAAAATCAGTCAAAGGGAGAAGATAAGTGGGCTGCCAATAGGTCTTTGCTCCAGCATTAGGGGAAACTGCAGGAGCATAAAGTGTATCATCTCAGCATTGTAAGCAAACTGCATTTGGATTCTGTTTAGTTTCAGTGAAATAAGGCCTTCCCGCATGCCCCACTCAAGGATTCATGCAAACACCTTAAATGTGATCTGGAAAACATAGTAAACATTGCAGTACAACTGTCCTTTCTGTATGCACTCTAACTCCCAGAGATAAGTGTGCTGCCAATAGCTCTTTGCTCCAGCATTGGGGGAAACTGCAGGAGCGCAACCTGTCTAGTCTATGCATGGTAAGCAAACTACATTTGGATTCAGTTTAGTTTCAGTGAAATAAGGCCTTTCAGCATGCCCCATTGAAGGATCAGGCAACCGCCCAAAATGTGATCTGGAAAACATAGTAAACATTGTAGTACAAAGCTGTCCTTTCTGTATGCACTCTAACTCCCAGAGATAAGTCTGCTGCTAATAGGTCTTTGCTCCAGCATTGGGGGAAACCGCAGGAGCGTAACCTGTCTAATCTCAGCATGGTAAGCAAATTACATTTGGATCCTGTTTAGTTTCAGTGAAATGAGGCCTTCGGGCATGCCCCATTCAAGGATCATGCAACCAAATAAAATGTGATCTATAAAACATAGAAATATTGCAGTACAAAGCTGTCCTTTCTGTATGCGCTCTAACTCCCAGAGATAAGTGTGCTGCCAATAGGTCTTTGCTCCAGCATTAGGGGAAACTGCAGGAGCGTAACCTGTCGATTCTCAGCATCATAAGCAAACTACATTTCAATTCAGTTTAATTTCAGTTACATAATTCTTTCTGGCATGCCCAATACAAGGAATCATGCAACCACCTAAAATGTGATGTGGAAAACACAGTAAACATTGCAGTACAAAGGTGTCCTTTCTGTATGCATTCTAATCCCACAGATAAGTGTGCTGCCAATAGGTCTTTGCTCCAGCATTAGGGGAAACTGCAGGAGCATAACGTCCCTAATCTCAGCATGGTAAGCAAACTACATTTGGAGTCAGTTTATTTTCAGTTAAATAAGGATTTCCAGCATGCCCCATTCAAGGAATCATGCATCCAGCAAAAATGTGATCTGGAAAACATAGTAAACATTGCAGTAAAAAGCTGTCCTTTCTGTATGCACTCTACCTCCCAGAGGTAAGTGTGCTGCCAATAGCTCTTTGCTCCAGCATTAGGGGAAACAGCAGGACCATAACCTGCCTAATCTCAGCATGGTAAGCAAACTACATTTGGATTCGGTTTCGTTTCAATGAAATAAGGTCTTCCCGCATGCCCCATTCAAGGAATCATGCATCCACACAAAATGTGATCTGGAAAACATAGTAAAAATTGCAGTGCAATGCTGTCATTCCTGTATGCACTCTAACTTCCAGAGATAAGTGTGCTGCCAATAGGCCTTTGCTCCAGCATTAGGGGAAACTGAAGGAGCATAACCTGCCTAATCTCAGAATCGTAAGCAAACTATATTTGGATTCTGTTTAGTTTCAGTGAAATAATGTCTTCCGACATGCCCCATTCAAAGAATCATGCAACCACTTAAAATGTGATCGAAAACATAGTAAACATTGCAGTACCAAGCGGTCATTTCTGTATGCACTCTAACTTCCAGAGATATGTGTGCTGCCAATAGGTCTTTGCTCCAGCATTGGGTGAAACTGCAGGACCATAACCTGTCTAATCTCAGCATTTTACGCAAACGACATTTGGACTCAGTTTAGTTTCAGGGAAATAAGGCCTTTTGGCATGCCCCATTCAAGGAATCATGCATCCACCTAAAATATGATCTGAAAACAGTAAAGACTGCAGTACAAATCTGTCCTTTCTGTATGCACTCTACCTCCCAGAGTTAAGTGTGCTGCCAATAGGTCTTTGCTCCAGCATTAGGGGAAACTGCAGGAGCGTACCCTGCCTAATCTCAGCATGGTAAGCAAACTACATATGGATTAAGTTTAGTTTCAGTGAAATAAGGCCTTCCGGCAGGCCCCATTCAAGGATCATGCAACCACCTAAAATGTGATCCCAAAACACAGTAAACATTGGAATACAAAGCTGTCCTTTCTATATGCACTTTAATTCCCAGAGATAAGTGTGCTGCCAATAGGTCTTTGCTCCTGCATTAGGGGAAACTGCAGGAGCATAACCTGCCTCTCAGCATGGTAAGCAAACTGCATTTGTATTCAGTTTAGTTTCAGTGAAATAAGGCCTTCTGGCATGCCCATTCAAGGAATCATTCATAGAAATAAAATGTGATCCAGAAAACACAGTAAACATTGCAGTACAAAGCTGTCCTTTCTGTATGCACTCTAACTCCCGGAGATAAGTGTGCTGCCAATACGTCTTTGCTCCAGCATTGGGGGAAACTGCAGGAATGTAACCTGTCTAATCTAAGCATGGTAAGCAAACTATATTTGGATTCACTTTAGTTTCAGTGAAATAAGGCCTTCAGGCATGCCCCATTCAAGGAATCATGCAACCACCTAAAATGTTATCAGGAAAACATTGTGAACATTGCAGTACAAACTGTCCTTTCTGGATGCACTCTAACTCCCAGAGATAAGTGTGCTGCCAATAGGTCTTTGCTCAAGTATTAGGGGAAACTGCAGGACCATAACATGCCTAATCTCAGCATGGTAAGCAAACTACATTTGGATTCAGTTTAGTTTCAGTTAAATAATTCTTTCTGGCATGCCCAATTCAATTAATCATGCAAAGACTTAAAATGTGATCTGGAAAACACAGTAAACATTGTAGTACAAAGCTGTCCTTTCTCTATGCACTCTAACTCCCAGAGATAAGTGTGCTGCCAATAGGTCTTTGCTCCAGCATTGGGGGAAACTGCAGGAGCATAACCTGTCTAATCTCAGCATGTTAAGCAAACTACATATGCATTCAGTTTAGTTTCAGTGAAATAAGGCCTTCTGGCATGCCCCACTTAAGGAATCATGCAACCACCTAAAATGTGATCTTCAAAACATAGTAAATATTGCAGTACATAGCTGTCCTTTCTGTATGCACTCTAACACCAAGAGATAAGTGTGCTGCCAATAGGTCTTTGACCCAGCATTGGTGGTAACTGAAGGAGTATAACCTGCCTAATCTCAGCATGGTAAGCAAACTACATTTGGATTCAGTATAGTTTCAGTGAAATAAGGCCTGCCGGCATGCCCCATTCAAGGAATCATGCATCCACCTAAAATGTGATCTGGAAAACCTAGTAAACATTGCAGTACAAAGCTGTCCTTCCTGTATGCACTCTAATACCAGAGATTAGTGTGCTGTCAATAGCTCTTTGCTCCAGCATTAGGGGAAACTGCAGGAGCATAACCTTTCTAATCTCAGCATTGTAAGCAAATTACATTTGGATTCCCTTTAGTTTCTTTAAATAAGGCCTTTTTGCATGCGCTATTTAAGGTATCATGCAACCACCTAAAGTGTGATCTGGAAAACATAGTAAACATTGCAGTACAAAGCTGTCCTTTCTGTATGCACTCTAACACTCAGAGATAAGGGTGCTGCCTATAAGTCTTTGCTCCAGCATCAGGGGAAACCGCAGGAGAATAACATGTCTAATCTCAGCATTGTAAGCAAAGTACATTTGGATCCAGTTTAGTTTCAGCTAAATAATTCTTTCTGGCATGCCCAATTCAATTAATCATGCAACCACTTAAAATGTGATCTGGAAAATAGAGTAAACATTGCAGTACAAAGATGTCGTTTCTGTATGCACTCTAAGTCTCAGAGATAAGTGTTCTGCCAATAGGTCTTTGCTCCAGCATCACGGCAAACTGCAGGAGAATAACCTGTCTAATCTCAGCATGGTAAGCGGACTACATATGGATTCATTTTAGTTTCAGTGAAATAAGGCCTTCTGGCTTGCCCTATTCAAAGCATCATGCAACCACCTAAAATGTGATGTGGAAAACATAGTAAACATTGCAGTTCAAATTTGTCCTTTCTGTATGTACGCTACCTCCCAGAGTTAAGTGTGCTGCCAATAGGTCTTTACTCCAGTATTAAGGGAAACTGCAGGAGCGTAACTCAACTCATATCAGGATTTTAAGCAAACTACATTTGGATTCCGTTTAGTTTCAGTGAAATAAGGCCGTACCGCATGCCCCATTCAAAATTCAGGCAAAAACATAAAATGGGATCCCGAAAACATAGTAAACATTGCAAAACAAAGCTGTCCTTTCTGTTTGCACTCCAACTCCCAGAGATAAGTGTGCTGCCAATAGGTCTTTGCTCCTGCATTAGGGGAAACTTCATTAGCATAACCTGCCTCTCAGCATGGTAAGCAAACTGCATTTGTATTCAATTTAGTTTCAGAGAAATAAGGCCTTCTATCATGCCCCATTCAAGGAATCATGTAAGCACCTAAAATGTGATCTGCAAAACATACTAAACATTGCAGTAGAAAGCTGTCCATTCTGTATGCACTCTAACTCCTAGAGATAAGTGTGCTGAAAAGAGGTCTTTGCTCCAGCATTAGAGGAAACTGCAGGAGCATAATCTGCCTAGTCACAGCATGGTCAGCAAACTACATTTGGATTCAGGTTAGTTTCAGTGAATAAGGCCTTTCCGGCATGCCCCATTCAAGGAATCATGCAACCACCTAAAATGTCATCTGGAAAATACAGTAAACATTGCAGTACAAAGCTGTCGTTTCTGTATGCACTCTAACTACCAGAGATAAGTGTGCTGGCAATACGTCTTTGCTCCAGCATTAGGGGAAACTGTCGGAGGATAACCTGCCTAATCTCAGGATGGTAAGCAAACTGCATTTGTATTCAATTTACTTTCAGTGAAATAAGGCCTTCTGGCATGCCTCATTCAAGGAATCATTCATAGAAATAAAAAGTGATCCGGAAAACACAGTAAACATTGCAGTACAAAGCTGTCCTTTCTGTATGCACTCTAACTCCCAGAGATAAGTGTGCTGCAATACGTCTTTGCTCCAGCATTAGGGGAATCTGCAGGAGTATAACATGCCTAATCTCAGCAAGGTAACAAACTACATTTTGATACAGTTTAGATACACTGAAATAGGGCCATCCGGCTTGCCCCATTAACGGAATCATGCAACCACCCCAAATGTGATCTGGAAATCATAGTAAACATTGCAGTACAAAGCTGTTATTTCTGTGTACACTCTAACTCCCAGAGATAAGTGTGCTGCCAATAGGTCTTTGCTCCAACATTAGGGGAAACTGCAGGACCATAACATGCCTAATCTCAGCGTGGTAAGTAACCTACATTTGGATTCAGTTTAGTTTCCGTTAAATAATTCTTTCTGGCATCCCCAATTCAATTAATCATGCAACGACTTAAAAAGTGATCTGGAAATCACAGTAAACATTGCAGTACAAAGCTGTCCTTTCTGTATCCAATCTAACTCCCAGAGATAAGTGTGCTGCCAATGGGCCTTTACTCCAGCATTAGGGAAAACTGCAGCGGCATAACCTGCCTAATCTCAGAGTGGGAAGCAAAATTACATTTCGATTCAGTTTTGTTTCTGTGAAATAAGGCCTTCGGGCATGCCCTATTCAAGGTATAATGCAACCACCTAAAATGTGATCTTCAAAACATAGTCAACATCGCAGTACAAAGCTCTCCCTTCTGTATGCACTCTAACTCCCAGAGATAAGAGTGCTGCCGATAGGTCTTTGCTCCAGCATTGGGGGAAACTGCAGGAGCGTAACCTGCCTAATCTCATCATTGGAAGCAAACTACATTTGCATTCAGTTTAGTGTCATTGAAATAAGGCCTTCCTGCATGCCGCATTCAAGGAATCAAGCAACCAACTAAAATGTGATCTGGAAAACATAGTAATCATTGCAGTACAAAGCTGTCCTTCTGTATGCACTCTAACTCACACAGATAAGTGTGCTGCCAATAGGTCTTTGCTCCAGCATTAGGGGAAACTGCAGGAGCATAACCTGCCTAATCAGAGCATTGGAAGCAAACTACATCTGGATTCCGTTTCGTTTCAATGAAATAAGGTCTTCCCGCATGCCCCATTCAAGGAATCATACAACCACATAAAATGTGATCTGGAAAACATAGTAGATATGGCAGTGCAAAGCTGTCTTCCTGTATGCACTCTATCTCCCAGAGGTAAGAGTGCTGCCAAAAGGTCCTTGCTCCAGCATTAGGGGAAACTGCAGGAGCATAACCTGCCTAATCTCAGCATGGAAAGCAAACTACATTTGGATTCAGCTTCGTTTCAGTGAAACAAGGCCTTCCGGCATGCCCCATTAACAGAATCATGCAACCACCTCAAATGTGATCTGGAAATCATAGTAAACATTGCTGTACAAACCTGTTATTTCTGTGTACACTCTAACTCCCAGAGATATGCATGATGCCAATAGGTCTTTGCTCCTGCATTAGGGGAAACTTCAGTAACATAACCTGCCTAATCTCAGCATGGTAAGCTAACTACATTTGGATTCAGTTTAGTTTCAGTGAAATAAGGCCTTCCTGCTTGCCGCATTCAAGGAATCAAGCAACCAACTAAAATGTGATCTGGAAAACATGGTAATCATTGCAGTACAAAGCTGTCCTTCTGTATGCACTCTAACTCACACAGATAAGTGTGCTGCCAATAGGTCTTTGCTCCAGCATTAGGGGAAACTGCAGGAGCATAACCTGCCTAATCAGAGCATTGGAAGCAAACTACATCTGGATTCCGTTTCATTTCAATGAAATAAGGTCTTCCCGCATGCCCCATTCAAGGAATCATACAACCACATAAAATGTGATCTGGAAAACATAGTAGATATGGCAGTGCAAAGCTGTCTTCCTGTATGCACTCTATCTCCCAGAGGTAAGAGTGCTGCCAAAAGGTCCTTGCTCCAGCATTAGGGGAAACTGCAGGAGCATAACCTGCCTAATCTCAGCATGGAAAGCAAACTACATTTGGATTCAGCTTCGTTTCAGTGAAACAAGGCCTTCCGGCATGCCCCATTAACAGAATCATGCAACCACCTCAAATGTGATCTGGAAATCATAGTAAACATTGCTGTACAAACCTGTTATTTCTGTGTACACTCTAACTCCCAGAGATATGCATGATGCCAATAGGTCTTTGCTCCTGCATTAGGGGAAACTTCAGTAACATAACCTGCCTAATCTCAGCATGGTAAGCTAACTACATTTGGATTCAGTTTAGTTTCAGTGAAATAAGGCCTTCCTGCTTGCCGCATTCAAGGAATCAAGAAACCAACTAAAATGTGATCAGGAAAACATAGTAATCATTGCAGTACAAAGCTGTCCCTTCTGTATGCACTCTAATTCACACAGATAAGTGTGCTGCAAATAGGTCTTTGCTCCAGCATTAGGGGAAACTGCAGGAGCATAACCTGCCTAATCTCAGCATGGTAAGCAAACTATATTTGTATTCAATTTTGTTTCAGTGAAATAAGGCCTTCCGGGATACCCCATTGAAGGAATCATGCAACCACCTAAAATGTGATCTCAAAAACATAGTAAACATTCCAGTAAAAAGCTGTCCTTTCTGTATGCTATCTAAATTCCAGAGATAAGTGTGCTGCCAATGGGCCTTTGCGCCAGCATTTGGGGAAACTGCCGAGGCATAACCTGCCTAATCAGAATAGGAAGCAAACTACATTTGGATTCAGTTTTGCTTCTGTGAAATAAGGCCTTCGGGCATGCACCATTCAGGGTATCATGCAACCACCAAAATGTGATCTTCAAAACAGAGTGATCATTGCAGTACAAAGCTGCCCTTTCTGTATGCACTGTGACTCCCAGAGATAAGTGTGCTGCCAATAGGTCTTTGCTCCAGCATTAGGGGAAACTGCAGGAGCATCACCTGTCTAATCACAGCATGGTAAGCAAACTCCATTTGGATTCAGTTTAGTTTCAGTGAAATAAGGCCCTCCAGCATGCCCCATTGAGGGAATGATGCAACCACCTAAATTGTGATCTGGAAAACATAGTAAACATTGCAGTTCAAATCTGTCCTTTCTGTATGCACTCTAACTCCCAGAGGTAACTGTGCTGCCAATAGGTCTTTGCTCCAGCATTAGGGGAAACTGCAGGAGCAAAACCTATCTAACCTCAACGTGGTAAACAAACTACATTTGGATTCAGTTTAGTTTCAGTGAAATAAGGTCCTCCGGCATGCCCCATTCAAGGAATCATGCAAAAACCTAAAATGTGATCTGGAAAACATAGTAATCATTGCAGTACAAACTTGTCCTTTCTGTATGCACTCTGACTCCCAGAGATAAGTGTGCTGCCAATAGGTCTTTGCTCCAGCATTAGAGGAAACTGCCGGAGCATAACCTGTCTAATGTCAGCAGTGTGAGCAATCTCCATTTGGATTCAGTTTAGTTTCACTGAAATGAGGCCTGCCGGCATGCCCATTCAAGGAATCATGCCACCCCCTAAAAGGTGATCTGGAAAACATAGTAAACATTGCAGTACAAAGCTGTCTTTTCTGTATGCACTCTAACTCCCACAGATAAGTGTGCTGCCAATAGGTCTTTGCTATAGCATTAGGGGAAACTGCAGGAGCATAACCTGTCTAATCTCAGCATTGTAAGCAAGCTACATTTGGATTCACGTTAGTTTCAGTGAAATAAGCCAATCCGGCATGTCCCATTCAAGGAATCATGCAACCACGTAAAATGTGATCTGGAAAACATAGGAAACATTGCAGTACAAAGCTGTCCTTTGTGTATGCACTCTAACTCCCAGAGAGAAGTGTGCTGCCAAAAAGTCTTTGCTCCAGCATTAGGGGAAACTGCAGAATAACCTGTCCGATCTCAGGATGGTAAGCAAACTACATTTAGGTTCAGTTAGTTTCAGTAAAATAAGTCCTTCCAGCATGCCCTAGTCAGTTAATCATGCAAAACCGAAAATGTGATCTGGAAAACATAGTAATCATTGCAGTACAAAGCTGTTATTTCTGTGTACACTCTAACTCCAGTGATAAGTGTGCTGCCAATAGGTATTTGCTCCAGCATTAGGGGAATCTGCAGGAACATAACCTGCCTAATCTCAGCATGGTAGGCTAACTACATTTGGATTCAGTTTAGTTTCAGTGAAATAAGGCCTTCCAGCGTTCCGCTTTCAAGGAATCAAGCAACCACCTAAAATGTGATCTGGAAAACATAGTAAACATTGCAGTAAAAAGCTGTCCTTTCTGTATGCATTCTACCTCCCAGAGATAAGTGTGCTGCCAATGGGCCTTTGCTCCAGCATTAGGGGAAACTGCAGCGGCATAACCTGCCTAATCTCAGAATGGGAAGCAAAATTACATTTGGATTCAGTTTTCTTTCTGTGAAATAAGGCCTTCGGACATGCCCTATTCAAGGTATCATGCAACAACCAAAATGTGATCTTCAAAAAATAGTAAACATTGCAGTACAAAGCTGTCCTTTCTGTATGCACTCTAACTCCCAGAGATAAGAGGGCTGCCGATAGGTCTTTGCTGCAGCATTGGGGGAAAATGCAGGAGCGTAACCTGCCTAATCTCAGCATGGGAAGCAAACTACATTTGCATTCAGTTTAGTGTCAGTGAAATAAGGCCTTCCTGCATGCTGCATTCAAGGAATCAAGCAACCAACTAAAATGTGATCTGGAAAACATAGTAATCTTTGCAGAACAAAGCTGTCCTTCTGTATGCACTCTAACTCACACAGATAAGTGTGCTGCCAATAGGTCATTACTCCAGCATTAGGGGAAACTGCAGGAGCATAACCTGCCTAATTTGAGCATTGTAAGCAAACTACATTTGGATTCCGTTTCGTTTCAATGAAATAAGGTCTTCCCGCATGCCCCATTCAAGGAATCATGCAACCACATAAAATGTGATCTGGAAAACATAGTAGATATGGCAGTGCAAAGCAGTCTTCCTGTATGCACTCTAACTCCCAGAGATAAGTGTGCTGCCAACTGGTCTATACTACAGCATTTGTGGAAACTGGAGGACCATAACCTGCCTCATATCAGCAATGTTAGCAAACTACATTTGGATTCAGGTTATTTTCGGGGAAATAAGGCCTCGAGCATGCCCCATTGAAGGAATCATGCAACCACCTAAAATGTGATCTGGATACCATAGTAAACATTGCAGTACAAAGCTCTACTTTCTGGATGCACTCTATCTCCCAGAGGTAAGGGTGCTGCCAATAGGTCTTTGCTCCAGCATTAGGGGAAACTGCAGGAGCATAACCTGCATAATCTCAGCATGGAAAGCAAACTACATTTGGATTTAGCTTCGTTTCAGTGAAACAAGGCCTTCCGGCATGCCCCATTAAAAGAATCATGCAACCACCTAAAATGTGATCTGGAAAACAGAGTAAACATCGCAGTACAAAGCTTTCCTTTCTGTATGCACTGTAACTCCCAGAGTTTAGTGTGCTGTCAATAGCACTTTACTCCAGCATCAAGGGAAACTGCAGGAGCATAACCTGTCTAATCTCAGCATTATAAGCAGACTACATTTGGATTGACTTTAGTTTCATTGAAATAAGGCCGTTCCGCATGCCCTATCCAAGGAATCATGCAACCACCGAAAATGTGATCTGGAAAACATAGTAAACATTGCAGTACAAAGCTGTCGTTTCTGTATGCTCTCTACCTCTCAGAGATAAGTGTGCTGCCAATAGATCTTTGCTCCTGCATTAGGGGGAACTGCAGGAGCATAACCTGCCTAATATCAGCATGCTATGCAAACTACATTTGGATTCCTGCCTAATCTCAGCATGGTAAGCAAACTATATTTGTATTCAATTTTGTTTCAGTGAAATAATTCCTTCCGGGATACCCATTGAAGGAATCATGCAACCACCTAAAATGTGATCTGGAAAACATAGTAAACATTGCAGTAAAAAGCTGTCCTTTCTGTATGCAATCTAAATTCCAGAGATAAGTGTGCTGCCAATGGGCCTTTGCTCCAGCATTTAGGGAAACTGCACGGCATAACCTGCCTAATCTCAGAATGGGAAGCAAAATACATTTGGATTCAGTGTTGCTTCTGTGAAATAAGGCCTTCAGGCATGCCCCATTCAAGGTATCATGCAAACACCAAAATGTGATCTTCAAAACAGAGTAATCATTGCACTACAATTCTGCCCTTCCTGTATGCACTCTGACTCTCAGAGATAAGTGTGCTGCCAATAGGTCTTTGCTCCAGCATTAGGGGAAACTGCAGGAGCATAACCTGCCTAATCTCAGCATGGAGAGCAAACTACATTTGGATACAGCTTCGTTTCAGTGAAACAAGGCCTTCCGGCATGCCCCATTAAAGGAATCATGCAACCACCTAAAATGTGGTCTGGAAAACAGAATAAACATCGCAGTACAAAGCTGTCCTTTCTGTATGCACTCTAACTCCCAGAGTTTAGTGTGCTATCAATAGCTCTTTGCTCCAGCATCAAGGGAAACTGCAGGAGCATAACTTGTCTAATCTCCGCATTGTAAGCAGACTACATTTGGATTGACTTTAGTTTCATTGAAATAAGGCCTTTCCGCATGCCCTATCCAAGGAATCATGCAACCACCGAAAATGTGATCTGGAAAACATAGTAAACATTGCAGTACAAAGCTGTCGTTTCTGTATGCCCTCTAACTCTCAGAGATAAGTGTGCTGAAAATAGGTCTTTGCTCCAGCATTAAGGGAAACTGCAGGAGCATAACATGCCTAATCTCAGCATGGTAACAAACTATATTTGACACAGTTTAGATACAGTGAAATAGGGCCATCCAGCAAGACCCATTAACGGAATCATGCAACCACATCAAATGTGATCTGGAAATCATAGTAAACATTGCTGTACAAAGCTGTTATTTCTCTGTACACTATAACTCCCAGAGAAAAGTGTGATGCCAATTGGTCTTTGCTCCAGCATGAGGGGAAACTGCAGGAGCATCACCTGTCTAATCACAGCATGGTAAGCAAACTCCACTTGGATTCAGTTTAGTTTCAGTGAAATAAGGCCCTCCAGCATGCACCATTGAAGGAATCATGCAACCACCTAAAATGTGATCTGGAGAACATTGTAAACATTGCAGTTCAAAGCTGTCCTTTCTGTATGCACTCTAACTCCCAGAGGTAACTGTGCTGCCAATAGGTCTTTGCTCCAGCACTAGGGGAAACTGCAGGAGCAAAACATGTCTAACCTCAACATGGTAAACAAACTACATTTGGATTCAGTTTAGTTTCAGTGAAATAAGGCCTTCAGGCATGCCCCATTCCAGGAATCATGCAAAAACCTAAAATGTGATCTGGAAAACATAGTAATCCTTGCAGTACAAAGCTGTCCGTTCTGTATGCACTCTAACTCCCAGACATAAGTGTGCTGCCAATAGGTCTTTGCTGCAGCCTTAGGGGATACTGCAGGAGCATAACCTTTCTAATCTCAGCATTGTAAGCTAGCTGCATTTGGATTCACGTTAGTTTCAGTGAAATAAGGTCATCCGGCATGCCCCATTCAAGGAATCATGCAACCACGTAAAATGTGATCTGGAAAACATAGTAAACATTGCAGTACAAAGCTGTCTTTTGTGTATGCAGTCTAACTCCCAGAGATAAGTGTGCTGCCAAAAAGTCTTTGCTCCAGCGTTAGGGGAAACTGCAGAATAACCTGTCCGATCTCGGCATGGTAAGCAAACTACATTTGGATTCAGTTAATTTCAGTAAAATAAGTCCTTCCAGCATGCCCCATTCAATTAATCATGCAAAACCAAAAATGTGATCTGGAAAACATAGTAAACATTGCAGTTCAAAGCTGTCCTTTCTGTATGCACTCTAACTCCCACAGATAACTGTGCTGCCAATAGGTCTTTGCTGCAGCATTAGGGGAAACTGCAGAATAACCTGCCTAATCTCAGCATGGTAAGCAAACTACATTTGGATTCAGTTAATTTCAGTAAAATAAGTCCTTCCACCATGCCCCATTGAAGGAATCATGCAAAACCAAAAATGTGATCTGGAAAACATAGTAATCATTGAAGTACAAAGCTGTACTTTCCGTATGCACTCTGACTTCCTGAGATATTTGTGCTGACAATAGGTCTTTGCTCCAGCATTAGGGGAAACTGCAGGAGCATAACATGTCTAATCACAGCATGATAAGCAAACTCCATTTGGATTCAGTTTGGTTTCAGTGAAATAAGGCCTTCTGGCATGAACCATTGAAGGAATCATGCAACCCCCTAAAATGGGATCTGGAAAACAGAGTAAACATTGCAGTACCAGGCCTCCTTTCGGTATCCACTCTAACCCCCAGAGATAAGTGTGCTGCCAATAGGTCTTTGCTCCAGCGTTAGGTAAAACTGCACTGGCATAACCTGCGTAATCTCACCATGGTAAGCAAACTACATTTGGATTCAGTTTAGTTTCAGTGAAAAAAGGACTTCCGGCATGCCCCATTGGAGGAATCATGCAAACCCCAAAAGGAGATCGGGAATACATAGTAAACATTGCAGTACAAACTCTCCTTTCTCTGTGCACTCTACGTCACAGATATAAGTTTGCTGCCAATAGGTCTTTGCTCCAGCATTAGGGGAAACTGCAGGAGCATAACCTGTCTTATCTCAGCATGCTAAGCAAACTGCCTTTGGATTCAATTTGTTTCAGTGAAATAATACCTTCTGGCATGCCGCGTTCAGGGAATCATGCAACCATCTAAAATGGGATCTGGAAAACATAATAAACATTGCAGTACAAAGCTGCCCTTTCTGCATGCACTCTATCTACCAGAGATAAGTGTGCTGCCAATAGGTCTTTGCTCCAGCATTAAGGGAAACTGGAGGAGAAGATCCTGTTTAATCTCAGCATGGTAAGCAAACTCCATTTGGATTCAGTTTGGTTCAGTGAAATAAGGCCTTCCGGCATGCCCCATTCAAGGAATCATGCAGCCCCCAAAAGGTGATCTGGAAAATATAGTAAACATTGCAGTACATAGCTGTCCTTTCTTTATGCACTGCACGTCCGAGAGATATGTTTGTTGCCAATAGGTCTTTGCTCTTACATTAGGCGAAACTGCAGTAGCATAACCTGTCTTATCTCAGCATGGTAAGCAAACTACATTTTAATTCAGTTTGGTTTCAGTGAAATAAGGCCTTCCGGCATGCCCCATTCAAGGAATCATGCAAAAACCTAAAATGTGATCTGGAAAACATAGTAATCATTGCAGTACAAACTTGTCCTTTCTGTATGCACTCTGACTCCAAGAGATACGTGTGCTGCCAATAGGTCTTTGCTCCAGCATTAGGGGAAACTGCAGGAACATAACCTGCCTAATATCAGCATGGTAAGCTAAATACATTTGGATTCAGTTTTGTTTCAATGAAATAAGGCCTTCCAGCGTGCCCCATTCAAGGAATCATGCAACCACCTAAATGGGATCTGGAAAACATAGTAAACATTGCAGTAAAAAGCTCTCCTTTCTGTATTCAATCTAACTCCCAGAGGTAAGTGTGCTGCCAATGGGCCTTTGCTCCAGCATTAGGGGAAACTGCAGTGGCATAACCTGCCTAATCTCAGCATGCTAAGCAAACTACATTTGGATTCAGCTTCGTTTCAGTGAAACAAGGCCTTCCGGCATGCCCCGTTAAAGGAATCATGCAACCACCTAAAATGTGATCTGGAAAACAGAGTAAACATCGCAGTACAAAGCTGTCTTTCTGTATGCACTCTAACTCCCAGAGTTTAGTGTGCTGTCAATAGCTCTTTGCTCCAGCATCAAGGGAAACTGCAGGAGCATAACCTGTCTAATCTCAGCATTGTAAGCAGACTACATTTGGATTCACTTTAGTTTCATTGAAATAAGGCCTTTCCGCATGCCCTATCCAAGGAATCATGCAACCACGTAAAATGTGATCTGGAAAACATAGTAAACATTGCAGTACAAAGCTGTCGTTTCTGTATGCTCTCTAACTCTCAGAGATAAGGTCTTTGCTCCAGCATTAAGGGAAACTGCAGGAACATAACATGCCTAATCTCAGCATGGTAACAAACTACATTTGATACAGTTTAGATACAGTGAAATAGGGCCATCCAGCATGCCCCATTAACGGAATCATGCAACCACCTCAAATGTGATCTGGAAATCATAGTAAACATTGCTGTACAAAGCTGTTATCTCTGTGTACACTCTAACTCCCAGAGATAAGTGTGATGCCCATAGGTCTTTGCTCCTGCATTAGGGGAAACTTCAGGAACATAACCTGCCTAATCTCAGCATGGTAATATAACTACATTTGGATTCAGTTTAGTTTCAGTGAAATAAGGCCTTCCTGCATGCCGCATTCAAGGAATCAAGCAACGAACTAAAATGTGAACAGGAAAACATAGTAATCATTGCAGTATAAAGCTGTCCTTTCTGTATGCACTCTAACTCACACCGATAAGTGTGCTGCAAATAGGTCTTTGCTCCAGCATTAGGGGAAACTGCAGGAGCATAACCTGCCTAATCTCAGCATGGTAAGCAATCTATATTTGTATTCAATTTTGTTTCAGTGAAATAAGGCCTTCGGGGATACCCCATTGAAGGAATCATGCAACCACCTAAAATGTGATCTCGATAACATTGTAAACATTCCAGTAAAAAGCTGTACTTTCTGTATGCAATCTAAATTCCAGAGATAAGTGTGCTGCCAATGGGCCATTGCTCCAGCATTTGGGGAAACTGCCGTGGCATAACCTGCCTAATCTCAGAATGGGAAGCAAAGTACATTTGGATTCAGTTTTGCTTCTGTGAAATAAGGCCTTCGGGCATGCCCCATTCAAGGTATCATGCAACCACCAAAATGTGATCTTCAAAACAGAGTAATCATTGCAGTACAAAGGTGTTTTTTGAATGCACTCTAACTCCCAGACATATGTGTGCTGCCAATAGTTCTTTGCTCCAGCATTAGGGTAAACTGCAGGAGCATAACCTGTCTAATCTCAGCATGGTAAGCAAACTACATTTTGATTCAGTTTGTTTTCAGTGAAATAAGGCCTTCTGGCTTGAAGCATTGAAGGAATCATGCAACCACCTAAAATGTGATCTGGAAAACATAGTAAACATTGCAGTTCAAATCTGTACTTTCTGTATGCACTCTAACTCCCAGAGGTAACTGTGCTGCCAATAGGTCTTTGCTACAGCATTAGGGGAATCTCAAGGAGCATAACCTGTCTAATCTCAGTAGTGTGAGCAATCTCAATTTGGATTCAGTTTAGTTCCAGTGAAATACGGCCTTCCGGCATGCGCCATTCAAGGAATCATGCAGCCCACTAAAAGGTGATCTGGTAAACATAGTAAACATTGCAGTACAAGGCTCTCCTTTCTGTTTCCACTCTAACCCACAGAGATAAGTGTGCTGCCAATAGGTCTTTGCTCCAGCATTAGGGGAAACTGCAGGAGCATAACCTGTCTAATCACAGCATGGTAAGCAAAGTCCATTTGGATTCAGTTTACTTTCAGTGAAATAAGGCCCTTAAGCATGCCCCATTAAAGGAATCATGCGACCGCCTAAAATGTGATCTGGAAAACATAGTAAACATTGCAGTTCAAAGCTGTCCTTTCTGTATGCACTCTAACTCCCAGAGATAACTGTGCTGCCAATAGGTCTTTGCTCCAGCATTAGGGGAAACTGCAGGAGCAAAACCTGTCTAACCTCAGAATGGTAAACAAACTACATTTGTATTCAGTTTGGTTTCAGTGAAATAAGGCCTTCCAGCATGCCCCATTCAAGGAATCATGCAAAAACCTAAAATGTGATCTGGAAAACATAGTAAACATTGCACTACAAAGCTGTCCTTACTGTATGCACTCTAACTCCCAGAGATAAGTGTGCTGCCAATAGGTCTTTGCTCCAGCATTAGGGGAAACTGAAGAATAACCTGTCTAATCTCAGCATGGCAAGCAAACTACATTTGGACTCAGTTAATTTCAGTAAAATATGTCCTTCCAGCATGCCCCATTCAAGGAATCATGCAAAACCAAAAATGTGATCTGTAAAACATAGTAATCATTGCAGTACAAAGCTGTAATTTCTCTATGCACTCTGACTCCCAGAGATATGTGTGCTGACAATAGTTCTTTGCTCCAGCATTAGGGGAAACTGCAGGAGCATAACCTGTCTAATCACAGCATGGTAAGCAAACTCCATTTGGATTCAGTTTAGTTTCAGTGAAAAAAGGCCTTCCTGCATGCCCCATTGAAGGAATCATGCAACCCACAAAGGGAGATCTAGAAAACATAGTAAACATTGCAGTACAAATGTATCCTTTCTCTATTCACTCTACATCCCAGAGATAAGTTTGCTGCCAATAGGTCTTTGCTCCTGCATTAGGAGAAACAGCAGTAGCATAACCTGTCTTATCTCAGCATGGTAAGAAAACTATATTTGGATTCAGCTTGGTTTCAGTGAAATAAGGCCCTCTGGCATGAACCATTGAAGGAATCATGCAACCACCTAAAATGGGATCTGGAAAACATAGTAAACATTGCAGTACAAGGCCTCTTTTCGGTATCCACTCTAACCCCCAGAGATAAGTGTGCTGCCAATAGGTCTTTGCTCCAGCATTCGGTAAAACTGCACTGGCATAACCTGCCTAATCTCACCATGGTAAGCAAACTACATTTGGATTCAGTTTAGTTTCAGTGAAAAAAGGACTTCCGGCATGCCCCATTGGAGGAATCATGCAACCCCCAAAAGGAGATCTGGAATACATAGTAAACATTGCAGTACAAAGCTGTCCTTTCTTTGTGCACTCTACGTCACAGATATAAGTTTGCTGCCAATAGGTTTTTGCTCCAGCATTAGGGGAAACTGCAGGAGCATAACCTGTCTTATCTCAGCATGCTAAGCAAACTACCTTTGGATTCAGTTTGGTTTCAGTGAAATAATACCTTCTGGCATGCCCCATTCAAGGAATCATGCAACCATCTAAAACGGGATCCGGAAAACATAGTAAACATTGCAGTACAAAGCTGCCCTTTCTGCATGCACTCTATCTCCCAGAGATAAGTGTGCTGCCAATAGGTCTTTGCTCCAGCATTAAGGGAAACTGGAGAAGATCCTGTTTAATCTCAGCATGGTAAGCAAACTCCATTTGGATTCAGTTTAGTTTCAGTGAAATAAGGCTTTCCGGCATGCCTCATTCAAGGAATCATGCAGCCCCTTAAAAGGTGATCTGGAACTCTTCGTAAACATTGCAGTACGCAGCTGTCCTTTCTGTATGCACTGTACATCCGAGAGATATGTTTATTGCCAATGGGTCTTTGCTCTTGCATTAGGAGAAACTGCAGTAGCATAACCTGTCTTATCTCAGCATGGTAAGCAAACTACATTTGGATTCAGTTTGGTTTCAGTGAAATAAGGCCTTCTAGCATGCCCCATTCAAGGAATCATGCAAAAACCTAAAATGTGATCTGGAAAACATAGTAATCACTGCAGTACAAACTTGTCCTTTCTGTATGCACTGACTCCCAGAGAGAAGTGTGCTGCCAATAGGTCTTTGCTCCAGCATTAGAGGAAACAACCGGAGCATTATCTGTCTAATCTCAGCAGTGTTAGCAATCTCCATTGGGATTCAGTTTAGTTTCAGTGAAATAAGGCCTTCCGGCATGCCCATGCCAGGAATCATGCTACCCCCTAAAAGGTGTTCTGGAAAACATAGGAAATATTACAGTACAAAGCTGTCCTTTCTGTATGCACTCTAACTCCCAGAGATAAGTGTGCTGCCAATAGGTCTTTGCTGCAGCATTAGGGGAAACTGCAGGAGCATAACCTGTCTAATCTAAGCATTTTAAACAAGCAACATTTAGATTCACTTTAATTTCAGTGAAATAAGGCCTTCCGGCATGCCCCATTCAAGGAATCATGCAACCACATAAAATGTGATCTGGAAAACATAGTAAACATTGCAGTACAAACTGTCCTTTGTGTATGCAGTCTAACTCCCAGAGATAAGTGTGCTGCCAAAAAGTCTTTGCTCCAGCATTAGGGGTAACTGCAGGAGAATAACCTTTCTAATCTCAGCATGGTAAGCAAACTCCATTTGGATTCAGTTAATTTCAGTAAAATACGTCTTTCCCGCATGCCCCATTCAAAGAATCATGCAAAACCAAAAATGTGATTTGGAAGACATAGTAATCATTGCAGTACAAAGCTGTCCTTTCTGTATGCACTCTGACTCCCAGAGATATGTGTGCTGACAATAGGTCTTTGCTCCAGCATTAGGGGAAACTGCCGGAGCATAACCTGTCTAATCACAGCATGATAAGCAAACGCCATTTGGATTCAGTTTATTTTCAGTGAAATAAGGCCTTACGGCATGCCCCATTCAAGGAATCATGTAACCCCCTAAAAGGTGATCTGGAAAACACAGTAAACATTGCAGTACAAAGCTGTCCTTTCTGTATGTACTCTAACTCCCAAAGATAAGTGTGCTGCCAATAGGTCTTTGCTCCAGCATTAGGGGAAACTGCAGGAGCATAACCTGTCTAATCACAGCATGGTAAGCAAACTCCATTTGGATTCAGTCTAGTTTCAGTGAAACAAGGCCTTCTGGCATGCCCGATTCAAGGAATCATGTAACCCCCTAAATGGTGATCCGGAAAACATAGTAAACCTTGCAGTACAAAGCTGCCCTTTCAGTATGCACTCTGACTCCCAGAGATTAGTGTGCTGCCAATAGGTCTTGCTCCACCATTAGGGGACACTGTAGGAGCATAACCTGTCTAATCTCTGCATGGTAAGCAAACTGCCTTTGGATTCAGTTTGGTTTCAGTGAAATAAGGCCTTCTGGCATGCCCCATTCAAGGAATCATGCAACCACCTAAATTGTGTTCTGGAAAACTTAGTAAACATTGCAGTACAAAGGTGTCCTTTCGGTATGCACTCTAAATCCCAGAGGTAAGTGTGCTGCCAATAGGTCTTTGCTCCAGCATTGGGGGTACCTGCAGGAGCATAACGTGTCTAATCTCTGCATGGTAAGCAAACTACATTTGGATTCAGTTTAGTTTCAGTGAAATGAGGCCTTCCGGCATGCCCCATTCAAGGAATCATGTAACCCCCTAAAAGGTGATCTGGTAAACAAGTAAACATTGCAGTACAAAGCTGTCCTTTCTGTATGCACTCTAAATCCAGAGATAAGTGTGCTGCCAATAGGTCTTTGCTCCAGCATTAGGCGAAACTACAGGAGCACAACCTGTCTAATCTCAGCAGTGTTAGCAAACTCCATTTGGATTCAGTCTAGTTTCAGTGAAATAAGGCCTTCCGGCATGCCCGATTCTAGGAATCATGTAACCCCCTAAAAGGTGATCCAGAAAACATAGTAACCTTGCAGTACAAAGCTGTCCTTTCTGTATGCACTCTAACTCCCAGAGATAAGTGTGCTGCCAATAGGTCTTTGCTCCAGCATTAGGGGAAACTGTAGGAGCATAACCTGTCTAATCTCAGCATGGTAAGCAATCTCCATTTGGATTCAGTTTAGTTTCAGTCAAATAAGGCCTTCCGGAATGCCCCATTCAAGGAATCATGCAACCACCTTAAATGTGATCTGGAAAACATAGTAAACATTGCAGTATGATGCTGTCCTTTCTGTATGTACTCTAACTCCCAAAGATAAGTGTGCTGCCAATAGGTCTTTCCTCCAGCATTGGGGGAACCTGCAGGAGCATAACCTGTCTAATCTCTGCATGGTAAGCAAACTACTTTTGCATTCAGTTTAGTTTCAGTGAAATAAGGCCTTCCGGCATGACCCATTCAAGGAATCATGTAACCCCCTAAAAGTTGATCTGGAAAACATAGTAAACATTGCAGTACAAAGCTGTCTTTTCTGTATGCACTCTAACCCACAGAGATAATTGTGCTGCCAATAGGTCTTTGCTCCAGCATTGGGGGAACCTTCAGGAGCATAACCTGTCTTATCTCAGCAGTGTAAGCATACTCGATTTGGATTCAGTTTAGTTTCAGTGAAAAAAGGCCATCCGGCATGCCCCATTCAAGGTATCATGCAACCACCTAAAATGTGATCTGGAGAACATAGTCAACATTGCAGTACAAAGCTCTCCTTTCTGTATGCACTCTGACTCCCAGAGATAAGTGTGCTGCCAATAGGTCTTTGCTCCAGCATTTGGGGAAACTACAGGAGAAGATCCTGTCTAATCTCAGCAGTGCAAGCAAACTCCATTTGGATTCAGTCTAGTTTCAGTGAAATAAGGCCTTCCGGCATGCCCGATTCTAGGAATCATGTAACCCCCTAAAAGGTGATCCGGAAAACATAGTAACCTTGCCGTACAAAGCTGTCCTTTCTGTATGCACTCTAACTCCCAGAGATAAGTGTGCTGCCAATAGGTCTTTGCTTCAGCATTAGGGGAAACTGTAGGAGCATAACCTGTCTAATCTCAGCATGGTAAGCAATCTCCATTTGGATTCAGTTTAGTTTCAGTCAAATAAGGTCTTCCGGAATGCCCCATTCAAGGAATCATGCAACCACCTTAAATGTGATCTGGAAAACATAGTAAACATTGCAGTACGATGCTGTCCTTTCTGTATGTACTCTAACTCCCAAAGATAAGTGTGCTGCCAATAGGTCTTTCCTCCAGCATTGGGGGAACCTGCAGGAGCATAACCTGTCTAATCTCTGCATGGTAAGCAAACTACTTTTGCATTCAGTTTAGTTTCAGTGAAATAAGGCCTTCCGGCATGACCCATTCAAGGAATCATGTAACCCCCTAAAAGTTGATCTGGAAAACATAGTAAACATTGCAGTACAAAGCTGTCTTTTCTGTATGCACCCTAACCCACAGAGATAATTGTGCTGCCAATAGGTCTTTGCTCCAGCATTGGGGGAACCTTCAGGAGCATAACCTGTCTTATCTCAGCAGTGTAAGCATACTCGATTTGGATTCAGTTTAGTTTCAGTGAAAAAAGGCCATCCGGCATGCCCCATTCAAGGTATCATGCAACCACCTAAAATGTGATCTGGAGAACATAGTCAACATTGCAGTACAAAGCTCTCCTTTCTGTATGCACTCTGACTCCCAGAGATAAGTGTGCTGCCAATAGGTCTTTGCTCCAGCATTTGGGGAAACTACAGGAGAAGATCCTGTCTAATCTCAGCAGTGCAAGCAAACTCCATTTGGATTCAGTCTAGTTTCAGTGAAATAAGGCCTTCCACCATGCCCCATTCAAGGAATCATACAACCACCTAAAATGTTATCTGGAAAACATAGTAAACAGCAGTTCCCTGGATGTAGAGATGGTGATCTGGGCAGTACTCACGCCACCATGCTAGTCTCCTGGAAGAGCTATGTGAAGCTTTCTTTGTGGCAGCATTGGCCTTGATGTTGTTACCAATGTCTCCACGGTGCCAACGTTGTAATGATCACCTGGGAAACTTACAGTTGATGTAGGAGGTGTTGCTGACAGTCTTCAGGTCAACGGCACCACAAACACAATGGCATACACAGGAGGGGCAGCGATGACGTGAGCCCTAGCCTTCCATAGGTAGTCAAAATGCCAGTTTTCTCATACTCATCCATACAACCTGGTCAGTACCAGCGCCACCCCCGTTTGATGTTTTCAGGTGGAGATGCACTTCCCATTGATCCCAACCCTCCCAGTCTCAGCTTAGACAGTGCCAGTGAACTTGCCATGGACAATAGAACCACAGAGCATGTGGTTGTGGTTATTGAGCGGAACAATGATGGTGACAATATTGCTTTGCCAATGTTGAAAGCAGAGCGCTCCCTGGTGATCAGGCATGCTGTATGGCCAAATATGTTTATTCTGACCTTGTCATAGGGATGCAGCTGGCACTTCATAAAAGGGCACAGCTGACTGTTCAATGGGAATGAGCTCTTTCTTAAGGAGTCAGAATGACAACATGATTCCATGTACCTAATATCTCCTTTCTTACATTCTCAAGGAAAAAACAAGAGAGGAAGTCATCTGTACTAGCACAGTTACCCTGGGGTGGGTGCCAACACATGCTAGACACCTGAAGGTATTCCTTAGGCACATGGTGTAGGAGGAGCCACTGGGAGCTGACATGAGGCCCACAGAGTGAACTTATGGTGTTTGTTCACTAGAAAAAGAAGTCCAGTGCCAGAGCATGCAGCCCCTTTAGCTTTACTTGTCCACTGAAGCCACTGAAAGGTTTTAATCCAGAGAGTAATATATTGGATTTCTGTTTTAACAGATTAAGAGACTTGGACTAGGATGATGGCAGTAGAAATAGAATAAAGTAGATAGGTTTCCCTGAATATACTGAAAGTACAACGATTTTTCACCTGGGATTTTGTGTTGGACTGGATGTTAAAAGTAGCTGTCTTTGGGTCATGGAATTGGAGGATAATTTTTAGTCACCTCTTTTCCTTTTATACATTTTCTAACTTTGTACAATGAACACTGATTCTTCAATGAGTTTTAAAACCTAAAATTTTTTTTTAAGTTCTTCTTGAATACACCAAAAAGAAATAAGTAGATTATGTGCAAGGCAGATCCTGGAGAAATCAACTTCCAAATAAGAAAAGTCTTCAAAAGAAAAGCAAGAGAGATGGAAGAGGAGCCGGACCAGTGGCCGGCATGTGGAAATGGCACGACTGTCAGGGTCCCTGTGCTTGGCTAGGGCAGTGGGTGCCAGAATTGTTTTCAGCATTGGAATCATTTCTTCAAATAAAATCTACACAGAGGCCCTGCCTATAAAGAGATGTCAGGGACATTGCTCTGGCTGAAGGAAGAGGAAGCTCTGAGCCTCTGTGGTTCCACTGCCCCTCCCTTTTCTCTCCTTCCCCAGCAGCAAAGGCCGGGCACCACTGAGGGTGAGATTGACAATGGTTAGCTTTTCCTTTTCTGTTTCCTTGGTTTCGAGATTTAAGCAGAGGCAGTTCTGTTTGACGCATGTGATATGTGGGTGACAGACAAAACTGAGTTGAAGCCTGGTTTCACTGTTAGTCGATCATAGCCATTATTGTGCACTGGCAAGAATGAATGTATTTGGAAGGTAGCGCAGCCCTGATTAGAAAGATGCCTTATATGATAAACATCTTAGATAGGAAAACAAGGGAAAGAAGACTTTATCTTTCAAGGAAAGGAAAGACAAATGAGAGATGAGAACATGACTTGCAAGACAAACACCTGCCCCAGGGGGCTTAAATTATATGTTTTCTTAATCTTTTGTTTGAATCAGGGCCACTGCTAAGGACACCTAATCAAATCACAGTGCTAAGACAACCAGCCAGTCCAGCATAGGTGAGTAGGCTGGGCCACGTGCCCCATGGGCAATCACTACCCCTTTTCTGTCACCACTCAGGCAATGAATGGGTGTCAGTGTCCAGCCAAACTGAGTTTTCAGCATAGCTCTAAGAGCTTATGAATTAATATTGGGAAGCCATACCTTTATTTTTGAATTAAAAAATGTTTCTTTTACTGTGAAGATATACATATTTTTTATTTTGTTGAAGTCATGCCTTTTAGATCAATTCATCTTAGAAGAGGTTTGATGGAGAACAAGTGCATGGAGGGTAGGTTAAGAACACATTCTTTTTCCATCTCTCACTCATCTCCCTGTCTTGCCTCATGGTTTCTATGGCAGCTGCCCTATTCTCTATGACTGTACTCCGGGCCAGAGGTGAGCCACAGGGCTGAGCATGGATCCAAACTGGACCAGTCCTAACACTTCATCCCCAACTCCAGCTGATTTCTTCAAGGTTGGCAATCGAATCCATGCCAAGCCTATGAAACAGAAACAGAAGAAGGGAATTCTGGATTTGAACCCAAGAACATCAGTTCATCTTTTTGGGCAGCTGAAGAAGTAAGCATTAAAACTTTATCTCATCCTTCAGTAGGTGCTTCCACATAATGGAATACAATACAGCTGTTAAAAGGGAGAAACTATTGATACACACACCAACTTCAGTTGAGATTTCAAAGACACTATGCTGATTAGGGGAAGCCAGCCCCCAAAAGTTACATAACATATATTTCTGTTTGTATGACATTCTCAAAAAGACAAATTATAGTGATGGATATATGTCAGAGGTTGCCAGGTGTTAAAGGTAGGGGGAAAGTATGACTGTACAGCAATAGCAAGAGGCAGTTTTGAGGCCTATGAAATTGTTCTGTACTCTGGTGGTGGTTACACAAATGTATACACGTATTAAAATTCACAGAATTCACAAATCTTTTTCAAAAGAAAAAAGTAAATTTTACTGTATGATATATTTTAAAACAACAATTTCAAACTGTTGAAAAGAAAAGCTTTCTCACCTACAAGGAGAGATGGCTGATCTGCAAAAGATAGAAAGTAGAGAAGAGGCGAGAAGGTACAAGAAATGAACCCGAGTCCTTTAGGGCCAGTTGTTCCAGAAGCTGCATTCTCATTCCTGGGCTCCATGAAACAATCTCCTACTCTTATAATAAATTCTCCTTTTGTGTTTAAGCTAGCTTAGCTAGGTTGTTTCATTAACAATCCAGAATCCTGACTAATTTAGTGAGGAATTGCTGGTTTGTTTTAATATTTGTTGTTCTGGAACTGGAAGATAGCTTTCCCCTCTACAAGCATAATAGTGAATGCGAAGCTACTTTCCAGATAATGTCACCTCAGCATTTATAGGTTTTACTGCATGAATAATGAAACCCACATTCCAAACTGCTGGCCTACTAAGTTCTAACCTTGCCAAAACATATCTCTCTGTAAGGTTGCCACATAATTGTGTGAGTGCTCATTAAACCTAAGAAATTTTTAAGCGACATTTACTATCACATACAGTTCAGCTGAACTTATAGGGCAGTTTCCACAAAGCATGCCAGGAAAAACCCCATGTTTCTAGCCTGGTGGTGGGGTTATCCCCCCAAGTTGAGCACAAACTGATGAAAGAGGCCAATGATGCCAAGCTTAAAGAAATGCTTTTAAAATTCAGCAATCTAATCACCACCAGGTTTGGGAAAATTTTAAAGCATTTCAGAAATAGTGAGAAAAGCAAACGCCCTGTTGACTATGAAGTTTGTTCTTGGTCACCAAGTTACAATCACTGTTTTAATATGGAATTGTATTTTTTCATTTAAAAAATAAGAAAGATAGGCTAGTGTAGGCCTTGTTGCTCCCATAATGAGCCGAAAGACAAGAGCCGCAATTCTGACAGATGAAGAGAGAAACGTTTAATTTTATTATTTAAAAATTTTTTATTTTCATTTAAGTATAGTTGATATACAATATTATATTGGTTTCAAGTGTATATGTTCTATTTTATAGGTTGATTTTGCAAAATAGAATTTAGTATTTAAAAATAAATATCAGCATATTCATGTTCATAAGATTCATATTATAGCAGAAGCTCTCTTAACAGTCTGAACTAATGAGCAGATAAACCAATATTTCTCATTCTCTTTGTAAAACACTCTGACCCATATACTCAAGCTGCCTTGTTACTGTAAAATGCCTCATCTACTGAGCTGTACACTTACCAAGAGTATTTGTTTTCCTCTAGCTCTATTCGTTCTTTTATATGCATTATAATTAAATATTCCCTAATCTGATAAAATGGGGTTGCAAAGAGAAAGAGTTGAATACTCAAGAAATATTCAATAAAGACAAATTGCTGATGGTAAAGAACTAGGCTGACAGAGATAGCTATCAATAACCAAGAGGAAAAGGGAACACCTATGGAGAATATATATATATATATACATATATATATATATATATATATGTATATATATATATATTTTGCATGTATCACTTGGTTCTCATTCTGCTTTACAGAAACTGGAACTGGAAACTGCAGATGATACATTCTAAGTGTGAATTAAGCAAGAAAGACCATGTAGAACCCTTATCCCTGGGCCTAAGTTTTTAAGAGCCATAACTTCATATCAAAGATTGTCATATAAATATATTCATGTTTTAAGTTGACATAAAATGATTTATCTTTTACCCACAAATGTACCCTTTCTCCTTTACTTTAATCAACATTTTGATTTCTTGTCCACCTGCTGGTCCTCACAGCTACCAGTTGAGAGGACATGGGCTCAAATACTTTGCCCATCTGTTCCTCTAGCTTCAGTTATCATCAAAATATTTATGTCTCCCAAATATCCTAATTTAAGGCCTGTATATCAGATTACTTACTGGATACTTCCATTTGGATGTGGAAAAAATAAACTCAATATGCCAAACCATATTCACTTCCTGTCCTCACCTCAAGTCTTCTCCCCGCCTGCATCTCTCACCCCAGTGAGCCCAGCACAGTCCACATACAGACTTTACCCCTGGTTTCTTCTTAGCCCACCATCTCTAACCATTTCCTGAAGGGTGTGTGTGTATGAGAGAGAGGACTCTTCTCTCTTAAGAACTCTTCACATCTATGTAGTTCTCTCTAAACATGCTGCCATTCTTCTACTCCAGCCCACTGTCACTCTCTCCTGGATTACGGAACAAGCTCTTAATTGATCCCTCTGCTTCAAGCCTGTTCCATTTCCATCATTCTCCTTCACACAAAGTGACCTTTCTAAAATATAGGTGTGATCATGTGAATCCCTTGATGAGTTTCTTGATTAAAATTCTACAGTTTCCCTTTGTTCTTAAAATAAAGTCCAAACTCCTTCACATGGTTACCAGGCCCCACAGGACCTATTTTCTAATTATGTTTCCAGCCCCTGATATTACCATTTCCCTTCCACACTCTAAATCCAGCTAGAATAAACTGTTCCTTTCTAGGGACATACTAGGCTTGCTCTCACCTCCTGGCATTGAGTAAACTCTTCCTTCTTCTTGGCACTCACCCCTGCCCCCTCTCCCAAAGTATCTTCTGGATTACATCCACCCATCCTGTAATTCTCAATATAGGCTTTGCTTACACAGAACACCTTGGGGACACCCTGCACCTTCCCTTCCTCTCACTTGACACTCTGTGTTGTGATGAGCTCCTCAGGACCAGGGTGATGTCTGTTCACTGCTGTACTCCCAGCACCTGATAGAAAGCACTTTCTTAATAGGCATGTGGAATGTGTGATTGAAGAAAAGTGTCCCCACAGGCAGCCCTGGTCTAACAATGGAACCTTCTTTTCCAGACAATAATCTCCCTCACCTTTCTTGAAAGCTTGACTTTCTTACCTTTCTGGCTCTTAGTACTAAGTACTCTAGTTCTGAGATTCTATTCCCAAAGGCTTGCTAAGGCAACATATCCTGAAATTTCTCCTCACCATCTACCCTTCTCTCACATAAAAATAATAGGTTTTAGCACACCCTTCTGGCATATAATTGAGTCAAGTGGGAACTGGAAGTGACAAGTTTTTATTTTATAACCCTATAATAAAGCTATCTGTCATCAATACTGGAGGGCATAGGATGTCATCTAATCCAAGGGATTATATTTTTCTGCAAAAGGAAGTGAAACACTTTTGTGTTAATTACTTATTCAGCATGAATGAGCACCTACTGTGTGCATGGTCACTGGTCCACAGGTACACAAAAAATTGGTCCAATTATAAACATGACTACTTCTACTGGCTAGACAAGGCATACTGAGAAGTGGAATCTCTTTTTTTTACCTGGCTAGGAACAAGCCCTCATCATTCTGACAATTTACCTTACAGAGAGCTAACCATGTAGTAATGACTGCCGGGACAAAACAGCACAGATGGGTTAGTTTTCATTGACCAAACCCTAGTCCAGGCCCTCAGCACTTGTTTGTTCCATTAGTTTACTAATTTGTCACAAGGTGGCTTAAACTGAGGGGTTTTTTAGTTAATTGCCAAAATTTTAATTGGAAAAAAATCATTAATACATGGCAATTATTGGCTGGTAAAATCATGGTTGTCCCCTTTGAATGGGTCAATTTCTCTCCTGTCCCCACTCAGCAGTTGCACTCACCTTCTGATCTACCTGTTCCCTGTTGACTTTTCAGATTGTGACCCTTCGTCTAAGGACAAAGTCTAAAGTCAGCACAAAAGACCTATTCAACCCGTACCGAGCTCACCTCTCCTGCATCATTTCTTCTATTCTAGACACTCTGAGTTAATGGAAAAGAGTTACAATATACCCTGCTCATCCTAATCTCAACCCAAGAATATGCTGTTCCACCTGCCTAGCCACCACCGGAGTATAAAGAATGAAAAGAGAGCTTGGGGTGAGGGAGAAGTCATGAAAACAGGGTGTAGAAAAGCTACAGAATTTCTCCCCAGACAAGACATTGGAAACACTGCCCTGCATTAGGAAGCCACAGAATATAGCACCTCTGTGATGACCTGGTGTGGAGCCTGAACCTATAATCGAACTGGCTTTAGAATAAACTCCACTGCAGGACAGGTTAAGGGCCCTCCCTGCTGGCTGCACATCAGTTTTTCACATCACTGTGGTAGAAAAAGCTGACACCAGCTTCGGTCGTTTGTTCTGGTTGGTACCAGGATGGGTCACGGCAACCCTCATTCAGCTGCTTTGGGCAAAAGCAGAGAAGAGGCAGAGACCTGGTGACAACTCATTCTAGGTCAAGGTCACATGTATTGCAAAGTATTTTTTATTTTTTATTTTATTTTTTCAACCAAAGACATAAATTGCTTTCTTTTTCAACATGAAAACCAGTATTCCTCATTCCAAGTACAGGCCGCAGTTGTGGGCACGCCCAGTAGAGGGAGGTCTCTCACCTGCTTACAAAGAATATTCACTATGCAGTAACACTCAGATTTATTTACAGGGAGAAAATTGAGAATAAGAACTTGAAAATGGTTTGATATAAAATCAGGTCAATTGGATTATTGGTGCTTGAATTTCACCTAAATATAACGGATAGAAAAGGCAAAACAGGGCAAAACAGAATTTAAGCTCCTGGAGATCCTTACAATGGGCTCTTTGGTCCTGTATTTCAGACAGACATTAACACCTAGTCCAGTCTGCGGATAGAATGGCTGGCAAAGAATTCAGGGTCTCCCTCCTAAGAAGTTGAAGCTAGTGGG
The DNA here is from genome assembly GCA_032199065.1 of Smutsia gigantea. NCBI lineage: Eukaryota > Metazoa > Chordata > Mammalia > Pholidota > Manidae > Smutsia > Smutsia gigantea. Next base: position 113,685 of record JAVSCE010017083.1, read on the forward strand.
ATGTAGAATATTTCTACATTCAGGCATAGTGGTGATCACTTGCATTATTTACATAGAACATATATTGTGGATGAATGTTTCATAGAATAACATGTCCACTAGCACCCAGGATTCTGAACTGCACAACCTCCACACCACATCCACTATGAAGGAGGGGTCCCCCACTGTCTCCTGCTGAATTCAGCTCATTTCATGGACTCCCAAACTGAGGTTTAGAACAAAAATGAACCTAGTGGTTTTCCTAGCCACCCTTTCTCCAGGGTTTAACTCCAATTTTAAGCCTCTCTAATGTTGAATAAAAGTATGTCAAACAAGAGAGCAGCCCCAGGGAAAATCCTACCAGAACAGCAGGGAGCTCACTGCTCCCTAAAGATGGGCAGAGTTTGTCGAAACCATTAAGAGCTATAGACCCAGTGGACTTCCGGGAAGATAGTGGTGTCAGCAGGGTGGCAGAAATCTCCTCCCAACACTATATTTATCTACGAAAATACAGCAAATACATCTATTCCTAAAAGAGAGACGAGAATACACAGGAAAGCGCACAGCGTGCAGCTACAGCCCAGAGGACTCAGCACCCCAAGACATGGTCTTAAAGACCCAGCTGACATACGTGGCAACTACCACTGACCAATTCTATAGCCATGAAAAGACAGAGGAATATGGTTCAGACCAAAATCAACCAGACAACCCCAGAGAGGGAGTCTGAAGGGATGGAAATGCACAGTCTTCCTGAAAAAGAATTCAGAATAAAAGTCATAACCATGCTGATGGACCTAAAGAGAAATGTGCAAGAGCTGAGGGAGGAAGTGAGGGAAGTGAGGAAAGACAATGCAGAAATCAGACAAGCGATCGACTGGCTTAACAGCAGAATGGATGAGATGCAAGAGACTGTTAATGGAATAGAAATTAGAGAAGAGGAATACAGAGCAGCTGAGGCAGAGAGAGATAAAAGGATTTCTACGAATGAAAGAATATTAAGAGAACTGTGTGACCAATCCAAACGGAACAATATTCGCATTATAGGAGTACCAGAGGAAGAAGAAGGAGAAAAAGGGATAGAAAGTTTCTTTGAAGAAATAATTGCTGAAAACTTTCCCTCACTGGGGAAGGAAATAGTCTCGCAGTCCACCGAAGCCCACAGATCTCCCAACACAAGGGACCCAAGGAAGACAACACCAAGGCACATAATAATTAAGATGGCAAAGAACAAAGATAAAGACAGGGTACTAAAGGCAGCTAGAGAGAGAAAAAAGATCACCTACAAAGGAAAACACATCAGAATATCATCAGACTTCTTAACAGAAACCTTACAGGCCAGAAGAGAACGGCATGATATATTTAACGTTATGAAACAGAAGGGCCTCGAACCAAGAATATTGTATCCAGCACGATTATCATTTAAATATGATGGAGGGATTAAACAATTTACAGACAAACGAAAGTTGAGAGAGTTTGCCTCTCATAAACCACCACTACAGGATATCTTAAATG
>JAVSCE010017084.1:0-27170 GCA_032199065.1 Smutsia gigantea
ACACTGCATTATTGCATTCCTTTCAAATGGTTCCCATGAAGCCAGCTCCCTCTATTTGAGAAAATAAAGTGATGACTGAAGCGCTGACTAAAGGACCTGGTGGTACATACAATACTTACCCCTGAGTCACCAGTTCAGATGTGCCCCCCAAATTGCTAACATCTGAGTGCCATTTGCTAGCCTCAGCATGATCGCTGAAAGAAGAGAAGCCACATCATTTACACACGGAATACCACCACAGTTGCCTCTTGTTCCCAAAAGAGATGCAAGGGTAAAGTGAACTCTAGAACTTAGCTTTCCCTCCTCCCACCTCTCCCTCAGCACTGTCTTAATACAAATCAATGTCTCAGATTTTTTTTCCAAAATAATCATGCTTCTCAATGCATGTTTTTCCCGAAATGAGTTTCAGCTAACACTCAAGACAGATATTTCTGTTTGATCGAAATGTCATTGGCCCGGGAAGATGGGATAACGAATGCTAATTGTTCCGATGTTATGAATATAAGTAATAATCATAGCTGAGCTTCTATGATGCACCAGGGACTATGCTAGCATCTTAAAGAGATCCCATGACTTAAACTTCAAAGCAATACTGAAAAATAACTATTGTCATCTTCACTGCAGATGAGGAAATTGGGGTGCAGATAGCTTAAGTATCTTGCCCAAGAATTCAGCTAATTAGGGGCAGACTAGGGATTCTTAGTCCTGATTTTCTGGCTCCAAAGCCATGCTACTTCTCTCATGTGCATCTTTTTCCCACCTCTTGCTTCCAGTGGCTGTTTCTTGCTCATTTATTTTCTGTGCATTTGAAATGTGCATTTAAATTTTCCTAAGGAAGAACCGTAAACTGACCATCGGATCGTATTCCCAACTGGCAGCACTAAAATTGTCAAATCTAGTCATGTTTTGGATTAATCTAAAAATATGAAGACTTAAATCTCCTTAAAGGTAGTTTTATCCAAGTTTTCCTAAAGGCTTTCCACCTTTACTAATCATTTCAAACTAAATAATTCATGGATTAAAATATAAATGTTTAATTATAAAAAGGTGAGACAGTAGGCAGATGAATACCTGAACCATTTGCTCAGAATGATCCATTAAAAAATTAAAATTAGAAGCAAATCTCATGATAAACATTTGATTTTGAATTATCAGAAGATAGCTTAGCTTTATATCCAAGGGTTTTTATGCTCTTCTTTGGATGGCTATGACAAAAATTCATTTCAAAAATATCGACTATAAATTTTCCCATTGAGAGAATAGTTATTTGATTAAAACAAAATCCACTGGAACTAATCTTCGTGTAAAAATTTTAGGAGTTCTTGCAAGCTAATGTTCTATAACTCAGTTTCTACTTGGCTAAGTCATGAAAACATTTGTCCCTTTGGCAATCAGAACCTTAAGAAAGAAATAACAGCTGGATTCAAGAGCTAAGTTTCCTTTTTATTTCCAAATATTTTCTCATGGTTGGAGCCATAGGATGTTTGTGACCATGACACATTCTAAGACAGCATAGATGAGCACCTCAGCTGGTGTTACAATGAATGATTCAAGGGTTTTCATTTTAGAATCAATAGTCTGAGAAGTGATCATAGCAAAGAAAAATTTGCAGTCAATGGATCTGATGGGCAAATGAAGATTGTATTTTTCTGGGTTCAGACTGATTATGCACCTGAGGTAAAAAACAGACCCACCCACCCCCACCACCCCACCCATGGATTAAATAGAAGGTCCAAGTGAAAGACTTCCCCATGTAATTCAAACGTGGCCTAACAATGAAACTTGGCGTTGCAGAGTAACTAATATCCCACCTTAGCTGGCGAAACGTGGCACAGACAGCATGGTGAAGCCGCACTTAGACCAACAGGAGCAACCACCAACTAAAGAATATCACCATGTTTTTGGGGCCTTGGACCTGAGACTGAGAAGCTGTAAGTGATGACTCAATTACAAACATATTTTCATGACTCAGTAATGGTGAAGAGCCATGCTTGTTAGGTTTAGCTACAGGAGTCCCACCTGTGATATGCAGTGAGGGAAGCAGGATCCCCATAGGCAGGGTCATCCCCGGATACAGGGCCTGAAGCAGCCTGGAGGACAGTACCAGGAAAGCACTGTAGGGTCACGCTCAGAACTCTCTAACCATGGTGTATGGCACAGTTGCTCATGGCAGTCCAATTTTTTCCTCCTATCTGACTGTATGTGGAAAATCACTTTTACAAATATCCCAAAAAGGGAAATATCTGATAGAATCTAATAGACTGACTTATCTTCCTAGATGTTTGGGCAAGAAAATTGGGTAACATTTTTAGACTGGAATAGTTTAAAGGAACATTCCTGTACACTTTAGCACTTAGAGAGCAATGGATTCCATTTGTTGGATGAAATCTAAAATCAGAGTTTGAAAACTGGTGACCTGTAGTCTGGATCTGACTAACAGACATAGTATTTCTGAAAAAAAAATTTTTTTTGTTGGTTTCAACAAAGGGTAGGAGCATACAACCTTAATCTGAGAACAATCCGCTAGAGCTGGATACTGGCTGGGATGCCACTATTGACTCTGGGGGAGCCACCAGTTCACCAATGTGCCTTCCTGGTCCCCTTCCCTCATATATGTTCCCTGCCTGGAGGGATGTGAATATTTAAACTCTGAGTCAAATAGATGGCCCACAAAAGAAAATCTCATTCTATTATTTAATGGCTTTCCCTACCCCATGGTGTCAAAATCTTACTTGCAACTTTTGTTAGCATATCTCCTCTCTTTCTCACCACCTTTTTGAAAAAACAGAATCTGCTTTAAACTAATAGAGAAGAGCGAGCCTGAAATTATCCTTGGAAAATTATAAGATATAATGACAATAGATCCTCTTGGACCTAGAGTTTAAAGTTACTTTTAATTCACCTGCTCTTGCCAACAAATCAGCACAAGAATTATTACAACCACATCTCTGATAGATGGTTACTCAACTTCTTCCTAGTGCCAAGGAGCTTTTACTCACAGAAAACAATTTGTTCCAGTATTGAAAATCTTTATAATAAAACAATATTTCTTAAACAAAGTGTATTACTCAGTACAAGAAAAAAATCTGGTGTTATTCCAGAATGATGTGTCTTTCCAGTATTGGATGGAGAATCATGACACACTGATTGCAGAACCTTTTTGATGAAAATAAGTTATGGGTCTGAAATGAACTTTTATTGTGTATTAAACACTGGCTTGAGTGCTTTTCTTTTCATATGCTGTTTTATTTTTATTTTTACATCTCTTCTACAATTAAGTGTTTATCCTATATTTAATGGAAGAAGTGGAACTGAGATCCAAAGAAGTTAGGGAACTTGTCCAAGGTCATACAGCTAGCACAGACCATGGCACAGTCTCAGAGCTGGTAAATCATTTTGAATGGTTTAAGTAATAGCATGGAAGCATGTCACTAGGCAGTCTCACACTATACCACAACCTTTTCAGTTTGACAGAAAGAAGGATTGATGGAATGTTGGACATTAGAAGTCATAATAATTTGATCCATTTTTCATAGTAATAGGATCTGTCTTAATTGGTGGCCTCTTGCCAGGATTCTAATAGATGCTCGTGAGGCAAATTTGGTGATAAATGATACTCAGACCTCTTATGTTTTGTTGTCTATTGTCAATTCAGTATCATTTGTATCCCGAGGCCATACGTCCCAGAATCCCCTTCCCATATTGTTCTAGGTGAGAGTTTGGAAATGAAAAGAATGCAAGTAAGATGGAAGATAGAACTGAGGAAAGGTCATTATTTTTAGGTCTTTGTGGCATGTCACATGTGACATGAACTCACAGAAACGTTCCAGGCTACTTGAGGGTGCCCACATGGCTGTAGCAACTGAGATGTTAGTGGGAGCTTTTCTAGAACCTCTTGAGAATTTTGAGAGTTTCCCCATGAAACTTTTGAAAACTACCCAATTTGGCTTTTTCAGTGGTCTTTAGTAACTATTCTCCACTCATCAACTGCAGCCTCCTGACCTTCACTATTTGCAGCTCTTCCAACATCCTCGCAATCCTGAATTCCTATATTAACCCCTTCATTCCCATAAGGCATAGAATGATTCTGTTTTCCTGTGTGAATCCTAATGGATGCACCTTCCCTGCCCCTGATCTTTAACTACCCCTGGTCACAGGGTCAACTTTGTAATGTAACCTTTGCTGCCTTCCAGAACTAGACAGCCAACTCTAGACATTTGTATCTGAAAAAATGAAACTTCTATTTTATGAAGTCACTGTAAAGAGCAAACTAGAATGACAGGAGGTGTCCTAAGCAGCAATATTTGAGATGAATGTCACCCATGAATCCTTAGAAAGGAAATAGAAACCTAGTTTTTGTAATTACAGTCTGACCTTTTCAGAATCAACTAACACAATAATAGTCTCTAAATAAATATCATATATTGTCAGTCTTCAAGACCTTATTTAATTATGTCCACAGGACTATTGCATACCGTTGTAGAGTTTGTTTAACATACAAAGTCCACTGTCAAGAAGCCCCTCTTTCTCATTTGTCCACCCAGAAGAGTGCCTTTTCTAATTTGCATGAAGACATCTCATAAGCTAGCGGTAGCTCTGCTTGTTCACCTGCACAATTCCAAAAGAAAGCAGAAAATAGATCTGCTCAGTAGCCATAATAAGACTATCACCCTTAAACTATATCAAATGAACCTCTTGGAATACAGTTCGTTCCATCCAGAATGGTAAGAGCTGCCACTGCGGAGATTAACAAATAAGTGTGTGTCTCAATTGTCATGTGGTAACATGTACAATATGTTGCTCAGAGCAACTGATGACTTTGGGATCTTTTTCCATAGCACTCAAAATGCAAATTTTTCTTCTGTTTTCTGTTAATATAATAAATAAGAGCTCATATGTAGGGAAGTATTTTTATGTAAAAGACTGTCAGTTTCCCAGCAGGAAAGTCTTGAAGTTCTTTCCCTTGATATGTCATAAAACTGACATAACTTTAGAAGACGGAAAGATCACTAGGTCAAACAAAGCATGTTGGATCAGATTAGGCTTGGCAATCTATTCGAGCAATGTATTTAATGGTTGGAGATAAATAAATGTCAAAGAATTTTTTGCCAGTTTCTCCAAAAATTCTATAGATGTTTTTCACATTTGAAAGTTCCTTCAGACTTAGTTTATAGATGGCAAATATCCAGTTACAATACCCTGTTGCTTTAACTCTTTGAAAAAATTAATAAAGTTTAGAATATAAAGTATGTTAGTATTATGTTCTTATAAACTTAAAAAAATGGACTTACTTTGAAATTTTGTATTAAAAATATTTTTAAAAATATTCTCAAATTCTCAAGATAACTGCTTAAAAGGATCAATGTATTTTGATAAAGTAGTATTTAATGTACTTACAATGTTTTTAAATCAAAATCTAGATCTATTTCTCATTGATGTTGGTCATTTAGATATTTTGTCCCCAAACGATATGATTATAATTGAATTACAGGCAAAACTCTCAACTATATTAAACTGGATGTTTCAGTCAGGATGGACTAGATTATGCTGCAGTTACAAAATAGCTCCAGAATCTTAATGACAAAATCAATATTTTGTTTTTGCTCTCATTAGAGGACCAGTGTGTGGTTGTAAAGTAGAGAAGCCCAGGCTGACTGAAACTTTACTATTTTGTAGCTGGACCACCCAGAACCCATCAGCTCAGAGGATATTGTGACAGAGGAAGAGAGAGTCGGAGGGCCCCAGAATGACTTTCATGGCCAGGTCTCAGAAATGGCATGAATTCCACCACATCCCACTGGCCACATTCAGTCACAGAGTCCCAACGTCAGCAACTTAGGAAATGTGGTCTTCCCCCGTGTTCAGGAGAGGAAAGTGTGCGAGCACTCAGAATTGTCTCTGTTGAACTGTCATAGTGAAAAATACAGATTTTGCAATTGTATCAACCTGGTTTTATATCCTTTGATATTTACTAACCATGAAATCTCTCAAAGTCTTACTTTTCTCACAAAAAAATGATAGGTTTTGTTATATTTATATTATTATATTATATTTTATGGCTTTCATTCTGACTAAAATTTTACCTTCAAGTTTAACATTTAATTTTTTAATATTTTATTGCAATATTTAAAATTATTACTGATGATATTTAAACTTGAAAATTTTTATTCAGTCCCATCTAGGTTCTAGGCATCCATGCAAAGAAACTAGTGTGCAGACAATAAGAACATAATGAAAAATTAACTTAGTTGAGACAATAAATGGAATCAACTCAAGAATTAGCAATCAAGCTAGAGGAGATGAACCAACATTTTCCTTTTACCCTGGCTACTAAAATAGGCCAGACTGTGCATAGATAAAACATACTGTATTTGAGCAAAGAATTAGTTTTTTTTTTCTAATAGCTGATATTGTATAGAAATAATAGGCACCTTATCTGTAAAACTTAGAAGAGTATCTTATATGATGCTTAATATTTTTTAATACATATGTATATGTAAGATTCTAAAAGAATAAGTAATACCAATAACATATAGTGCACATATATATATATCTGTATCAGATTGTGTGTGTGTATATACACACATACACACAAATGTAAATATGCATGTACCTATACATAAATGTATGCAATAGCTAAAGGTAGCTGGATTGAATTGCATATTAACTAAAGTTCCTTCTATTTGTAAGATTCTACAAAATTGTTTTATATTATGACATTGATTCTCAAAATATTTTTTACCTCCCCAATAATATAAAAATGCATCATTTTGCATTATTTACAGTGAACCTTAATAGAAGCTATGCATCACTATGGGAACATCCAGGAAATAATGGTAGCATATAATATTTAAAAATACTTGTTGACCCCAGATTTGCAGCCAGTTTGATGTCATATAAACACGGTACATAAGCCTATTCATTCCTGCTGTTCGCAGATATTCCCAGTTCTCCATTCTGAGTTGGAGTACATTTGTTAGTCCTTATGTGGTGAGATGAGTCACATGACTAGTGGCCATGAGCTGTGAGTAGTAATGCCTTGTGTGTGGTTGTAAAGTAGAGAATGCCTGATTGAGAAAACTCAGTGAACAAAAGAAAATGCTGAAAATGGGGTAAGGAGGCATCAAATGTTTATAAAATTTCAACTTTATATCATTGGTTTTTTCTGTTCATAATTTTACCCCTCCTGCTCATTTGGAATTTGACTTTACCTATCAAGAAATTTCTCAGGTATCTCAAGTTGCCCCCCAGACCAGAACACTCATGTCTAATTATTTTCTTCTGGACCTTCCTAGCTTAGTTTTCCTGCTACTTCTTTCAGATGCAAGAAAGGATCGTCTAGCCTACTTTACTAACTCTTATTCCTAGACTTTGAGTGAAATCCCAGTTTCCTTTCTATGCTACCCTCAATCTTCTGTTAGAAGCCAGGCAGTCCAAGCTTCTCGGAAATTTTAACTTCTATATTTTTCAAGTTTTGTTTAATGCTTCGGTTCATGGGTCACTTTTCTTAGACTTTTCATAGCACTGTTTTTGAAAACCACCAAGGATATCCTTACTGAGAATTTTATTTATAAATGTTGAAATGACATGCTTGATAAAATAATACTTAAAAAATGAATTGAGCATGAATCAAAATTATTAGAAAATAATTAGAATGATAAAATTATAGGATTTTATCAATATTGCAAATCTCAATATTTTGCAACCTGACAGGAATATGAACAATAGGTTCTTTTAACAAAAGAAACTTTCCAGAACTGGTCCCAAATAAGTTTTTAGAAAAGAGATCACTTTCATATTCCAATAAAGTGGAGGGGAGGAAAAATTTTTCTAAACCCTTCTAGGTTCTTTGGGCTGGTCTAATAATTAAATTGGCATAAGACAGATTAAAAGAGAAAAACAAATGAAAGTTTAATAATACATACACAAGGGAGAGACCCGGGAAAAACTTGCTGAAGACATTATTTTAAATACCATCTTCAGTAAAAGACTAAAGAAAATGTTGGGGGTGGGAAGTCAGTTATGAGGGGTACCAGGAAAAGCACAGTAAACAAAGGTAAAATTGTTATGCAGAATTAAGTCATTGTCTTCTTCAATGATCAAAGTTTCTAGAGGTTCAAAGTCATCCTTTTCTTCCTGGTATAGCCTGGAAGACACCCTTACAAATGTAGATGTCTCTTATGCATGTAAATAAAAGGTTATACTTATAAAAAGTAACTTCTATTTGGTTTTTAGACCTTCACCTGATGCTGCGTCTTAAAAATAACCAGCTTAAAATAATCACTCTGCCAAAGAAGCATATTTTGGACTGGTATATTTTGCTTCCCTTCAATAGCTCCTCTTAACTATCAATTAAAAGAATATTTACATCTTTATTTCTCATTAAAATATAGTTTTATTGGCACTGTTATTCTTATTCTTTGTTCTGAATCTGAAGCCTGATTAAAAAATTTAATTTATACATGAGCAAGAGCACAGGGCTTTTTCACCAGTGTTGAGAAATTTCTAGAACCATATGATTTTTCCTGGGTGGCTTGTAGAGAAAATCTTTGCTTAAATTGGGGGAGTGTGAATAGGATAAAAACAATATCCTGGATTCGTAGGAGTTATTCATATGGCCTCTATTACTAATATATGCCAAACTCCAGCTTGAAACTAAAGAGTTGCATTCATCTGTCACTATTAACAAATAATGAGATAAAAATTGCAGTAGTAGCTACCTAAATAGTATCAACTCCAAATAAGAATAAACAGATTTTGAAAATTTTATATCTACAGGTATTTTTTTCTAGATATTTGCAAAGGGTCTAAAGTTATACAAAATAGATTACACAAAGATTGTATTCAAATGTAGCTAATGAGAAATATGCATAAAAATCCTAGGTTCCAGCTATGTAATCCCTATTGCCCATACCAACCTACACTTAAAAGGACCAAGACAAGCAATTTTCATAGGTGAATCTACCCAAACATTAAAAGAACAAATTAACTTCAATACGGCTTGTTGTTCTAAAGCCCAGAAAGAGAAAAGAGAAAAAAAAAGGCTGCCAATTATCTAATAAAGTTAAAAGTATGAACACTGAAATTTAACACAAAAAAATTTCATACTTATTTCACTTATGAATTTTAATACAAAAATACTAAACTAAATATTAGGAAATAGACTCCAACTGAATATTAAAATAATGCATCACTATCAAACAGATGTTTCTATGTTAGGAAAATTATTAATTTAATTCACCATATCAAGAGCTCAAAGAAGAAATCCATAATCATCTTCATAGATACTAAAAAAACAATTTTTTTTAGTAAACTTGGTAAATTGAATTTAGCAATACATAAAAAAGGATTACACACCTTGACAAAATATTTATTCCAAGAATGCAAGGTTAGTTTAATATCTGAAGAACACTTAATAAAATCCACTGTATCAACAGAATGACAGAAAGAAAACAGCAACATATTGAGACAGGGACCATGAATTTAGGCAGAGTAGGGTGAGGGCCTTCGGGAAAAAAGCAAAGCAAGATAATTACAGTCAAAACAATGTAACAATGTGCAAAGAAGTCCCTATCGAAACTCTGTGTTAAGCATTATGCAAAGTCAGAGTCACACTAATTCTCTGGGATAAAGAGGAATATAGACATCTTCAGTGAGATCATTTAAAGCTCAAAAGGCCAGGACCAACTTGGCCTGGAATGTCTGAATGTTCTGCAAATAGAGTATCTCAGCATAACCCATGACTTCACTGTATCAATTAGATCATGACACTGTAAAGTTTGCCTTAGTCTGCTAAAAAGCCCAGCTTATTTTTAACTGTACCTATGTGCTGTTTTTCATTCTGTAACCCTAATCAAGTAATCTGCAACCTAGGCAAAAGACTAATTTGGTAAGCAATGCCAACTATAAACAGCCCAAGCAAACAGACAACAACCCAGCCCACCATGGGGACAGGGCAGGTGGTCTTACAAGTCTGCACCCCTAGCCCTTTACCCCCATTCCTAAAAATGCTCAACTGCACATAAAAACCCTAGACAATGACACAACCATGGACTCTCTTGTCCCCTCCTCAGCTCATGAGCCAGGAGCTCTGTCCTCTCATTTTCTCTCTAAATAAAAGCCTCCTCCTTGCTCTCCTACCTTGAGTGTTTGCAAAGTTCATTCTTAGGCTCTGTGAACAAGAACCCTGGCATCAATGTGATAATCTCAATAACGGCAGAGAGAGCATTTGACAAAATCCAACATTCCTTCATGGTAAAACATTCAATAAGATAAAAATAGAAGGGAACATCCTGAATCCAATAAAACATCTATGAAAAATGCATAGCTAATATCATACTTTATGGTGAAAGGTAAGATGATTTCCCCCTAATAAGGAATAAGACAAAGATGTTCACTCTTACCATTTCTATAATATTTTACTGGCAGTTCTAACCAGCATAATTAAGCAAGAAAATTCAATAAAATGCATCCTTAGTGGAAGGAAGAAGTAAAACCATCTCTATTCAAAGGTGATGTTATTTTATACATAGAAAAAATATACAGAAGATCCTAAATAATGTTGTGCAACCATCACCATTATTTATAAGCAAAAAATTTTCATTATCCTCAACAAAAACTCTGTACCCATTAAATAATAACTATCCCCTGTCCTCGGCCCCTAGTATCATCTATATTTTCTGTCTCTATGAATTTGTCTAACCTAGGGACCTAGTGTAAGTGAAGCCATACAATACTTGTCCTTTGTGTCTATGTTTTTTCACTAAGCATAGTGTTTTCAAAGTCCATTCATGTTGTAGCATATATGAAATTTTCATTCCTTTTTTGTGGCTGAATAATATTCCATTGTTTATATTTACTACATTTTGCTTATCCATTCCTCTATTGATGGATGTTTGGGTTGTTTATACCTTTTGGCTATTGTGAATACGCTACTATGAATATTGGTGTCCAAATATCTATCGGAGTCCTCTAAATGCTCCACCTCATTAGTCCCTGGGTAAATGCAAATCAAAGCTATAATGAGGTATGACTTCATACCTACTAGAATGACTATAATTATAAAAGAAAAAACTGAAGCGAATCAGCAAATAACAAACCTTGTAGAGGAAGTAGAGAAACTGGAACCTTGTTTACTGCTGATGGGAATGTAAAACTATACAGCCACTATGGAAGACAGTTTGAAAGTTTCTGAAAAAATTATTGGTCTGTCTGGGGTCAGTCGCAGCTCACCAGGGACTGTACTACTTGTGGTAAGGCCCCCACAGAGGGTTCCCTGGCTATACGACTGTTATGGCTGAACTGGCCCTTGTAGCTCTTATTATGATTGCAAGGGATACCTTAGCAACAACCATCAGGGAGCTTTGAAAGAAAAAAATAAGGTCTCTTACCCACAAGTGTTGGAGGGTTCATGGCATACCCAAGGGCCACATAATGAAGTCATGAGGAGAGAAAAAAAAGAGAGCATGAGAGTGAGAGCATGAGCAAGAGTAAGCCCCAGCCTGGATCTCTGCTTTTACTGGAGTATGAGGGGAAGGATGCCTAGATTTTTGTGGGCTAACTTTTTATTCGTGATTTTAAAACATGAGAGATGAAATTAGGGTGTGGGAAGGGAAAAGTGGAATCACTCAAGAAAGTCAGTTACCTAGGTTACCAGGGGCTTTCATGGGTGGGGTGGCCTACTTTCTTATCTAGTTGTTTTATTAGTAGCTGAGTCATACAACTGGCAATGTGTTTTATTTCAGATGGTTGTCTTTGAAGTGGATGCCTTGGCAATCAAAAACTTAATGTCAGTCACTCACATTACAATTAAAAAGCTTTATGTTGAGCACTTACCCTACATGGTTATTTGTTTGTCTTCTTTGGAGAAATGTCCATTTAGGACCTTTGACCACTGTTTGAATTGGGATTTTATTTTCTGTTGCTAAGTTGATGGTTTCATAGATATGACACTAAATGCACAAGCAACAAATTAAAAATAGATAACTGGACTACAGCAAAATTTAAAACTTCTGTGTCTCAAAACATACCACTAAGGAAGTAAAAATTTAACCCACAGGATGGTAGAAAACATTCACAGATAATATATTTGTAAGGGACTTATATCTAAAATAAATAAAGAACTCTTATACTCAATAATAAAAGGACAAATAATAGCCCCATTTCAAAATGGGATAGGCTTTTCTACAAAAATGATGTATAAATGATCAACAAAGGCATGAAAAGATGCTCAACATCATTAGCCATCAGGGAATGAAAATGAAAACCACAATGAGGTACCATATCTACTTAGATGATTAGAATAAAAAATTCAGAAAACAATTATTGGCAAGGATGTGGAGAAATCAGAACCCTCTTACACTGTTGGTGGGAACATAAAATGGTGTTGTCACCTTGGAAAACAGTCTGGTAGTTATTTAGATGTTAAGACAGAGTTATTTCATGGCTCAGAAATTCCTCTCCTTGCTGTAAACTCTGCATAAAAACTTGTACATCACTGTTTATAGCACCATTAATCATAATAGCCAAAAAATGCAAACAACTCATGTATCCATCCACTAATAAATGGATAAATGAAAGTAGTATATCCATATAATGGAATATTAATCAGCCACAAAAAATGAATGGAATACTGATAAATGCTATATCACAGATAAATCTTGAAAACATTAGGCTACATGCAATAAGCCAATCACGAAGGAACACATATTGTATGTTTCCATTTACATGAAATTCTAGAATAGGCAAATCTATGGAGAAAAAAAGTAGATTAGTGGTCACCTAGTGCTGGAGGTTACTGCTAAGGGGTATGGCATTCCTATCTGGAGTGATGTTCTAAAATTGTGGTGATAGTTGTACAACTCTGTGAATATATTCCAAAAACATCAAAGTGAATATTAAACACATGAATTACATGGTATATGAATTATAGCTCAGTAAAACTATTTAAAAAAAAATCCATAGCCTCTCTTGATTTAAAAATAATAAAAATGGGATGAGAAAACTTTTGGAGGTAATACATAAGCTTCTTATCTTGGTTGTGATGATTTGTCTCAAAGGTATATACCTATTTAATATCTTATTGTACATTTTAAATATATGTAATTTGTTAACATCAAATATAGCTCAATAAAGCTCTGGAAAGATATGATAGTAGAAAAAAATAATAAAATATAGAACATATATTACTTATATGCCAGCCTTAAGATGATCATTAATGGGAAATATTAGAAACATTTTCATTCATGTCAGGAAAAAAAGACATTTTTAAAACTTGCTAGGCCATTATCTCTTAATCATATTCTATCAGTACAAGTCAACAAATTAGGTGAGAAAAAAGTAAAATAACACTTGTATATATAATTGTATACCAAATAAATGTAAAAAAAAACTTACAACCAATGAGACTAAGTCATTGGGCCTAAAATTAATAACTAAAATCAGTAATTTTTACCAACACAAGCACTAATCAGTTAGCACATAGAGTGGATGTAAAACAATATTTATAATTGCAACAAAAACAATGAATGTGTAAGGTGTGTAAAAAAAACGCAAACTTAAACAGAAGGTATGTAAAATTCTTACTTAGAACATTGTAACATCATTCCTATATCAATTATACTTAAACTAGTCCATAATTTAATGAATCCTAATAAAGCAGAAACACAGTTGTTTTGAAACTAAGGAAACTGATTTTGAATAAAGTTCATGTACAAATTCAAAGTGTATATGAAAATTTCACATTTACGAATTTATCTACATTTTCATATGTGTGAAATAGCATATATGCTGGCTTATTTATTGTCACCTTATACTTGCAAAAGAGTGTATGTAATCTAAATAGCCAACAAAAGAATTGGTTAACTATTTTTTGGTATATTTATATAATTAAATACTATACAACCATAAAAAAGCATACTGATAGAGAACAATCTCCCATATATACTGTTAAATCCAAAAAGCAAAGTGAGTAAAGTAGGTTACCTATGTGTTAAAAATAAATATGTATATTCTTTCATAGGCATAGAATCTCTGAAACGATATGCAAAAACCTGACAATAGAGGTTGCTTCTGGTGCTAGGGAACAAAAGTTTGTAGGCAGCATCACTTTATACCCATTTACTCTATACTCATTTGTACCTTCGGAATTTTCACCACGTGCTTCAGAAAAGTGAAGAATCATTTCATCTTCTTTCCCAACAGGTTATGAAGACACACATTTTCTGCTTTGGGGTAAAAAGGGGAAACAATGTAGCTAAACTTAAACATATGGCATTTAAAGTGTACAAATACTTTTTTGTGGAAATACACAAACAGTGGGATTATTTCTGCTCTGGATTTGGGCAAATCCCTTTGACCTGTGCCTCAAAGCTTTGGAAAATGATGGTAGGGGAGTCTGGGTGATAGGAAGAATGAAATCAAGATGACAAAGGAGACTTGTCTTTGCAAGTGATGAGGAGTTTAGCTGAGCTGTAGCACATGGAAAACAAGGTGAAGTGGTGCGAGGACAAACAGCAAGGGTGATTTTCAACCAGGTCATATAGAACCTTGTATGCCATTCTCGGAAGAGTCTGAACTCATTTTCTTGGCTTCAGGTGAGTCTTTGAAAGTCTGTGAGTCAAGGATTTTCTAGATGAAAGTCATAATTTGGGAGGATTGTCAGGGTTACTTTAGGACATAGAATTCACTAGCATTCATTCATTCATTCATCCATTCATTGTACAAATATTTGTTCAGTGTCTATGATGAGTCCAGTAAGCCTTGTATAAAATCTACATTTTGCAACTTTCATGTGTTAATTTGTTTTTTATGATGCTAAAATATATGTTTTTTTTGACAATTTTGGAAATATTCAGAATTACAAAGAAGAATAACTCATAATTCTACTGCCTAAAATAAACACTGTTAAGATTCTGATGTGTGCTTATGTGCACACATGGTGAGGTTATTTTATACACAAACCCACACTGACACATCAGTGTAACCTATTTTATTCATTTAACTTTATATCACAAATATGTCAGGTATTTCCAAAGATAATAATAAATATCTAAAAACTCATAGAGGGCTTAGTCTGTGTCAGACACGAGAGAAACACTTTTTATCATATTATTTAATTCTTAAAACAAACTGATGACGTCATTTGCTTTTAATCTCTATTTCACAGATGAAGAGAGTGAATGAAGGATACCTGGTTTACTGAGTAACGGGGAGAGGATTCAATCTCAAGGATAACTGCAGAGACTGGGCTCCTAATAACCAAATACAACTGTCTCATTAGCCACATGACCTCAACAACTTTTTAATGCTCCATCATATGGATGTACCATAGGTCTCTTCATGGGGTTTAGATTTTTGGCCAAGTATATACTGTTTCTAGTTTTATTCCAGTATATCCTGTGTCTCATCCAGGAGACAGACAATAAGAAGGAAAAAATGTTTTCCTTCCATTTTTCAAGCTAGAGGGGGCTGCTTCATAATAAAAAGCTCTACTAAGTCCCTGGTTTCTCTTCAATCCAGTGACATTGGTGTCAGTTTGACGGAAATCCCTTCAAAGTTATTTTCCAAGCTTACCAGTGAGTCTTCATTTTTGGTGATGTCATGTTACTTCTTCTGTGTGTCTTCAGAGTCATTTAAATAGGATTTGGAGAGAAATTAAGGGGCTGCCAGCTATCAGAAGACTGGACACTGATATTAAGGTACAATTTGGATAATCATCCAAATTTTTTCCTTTAATTGAAATTTCATGTTTCTTTTGCTACTCTCATTGTCACAATTTTCTATTAAGTTACCATATTCCACCAGTTGCCACTACTCAAATTATTTCAATTAATGACAGGAAAATTGTTTCATGGAGATTGTGATGATCAAACACTTCATTTAATTATTAAAAAACTGAGAGAAGAGGAAAAAGAAAACATTCATTTAAGATCTACCGTGGGCTATTATTTAATTATTACCATTAGCCCTATTTTACAGTAAAAAAAGCAAAGAATTAGTAATTTTTTAAAAGTAATCTAGTCTGGACATGAATCCAGGTCTTACTGATTCCAGAATATCGTGTAGCCCCTCAAGAATGCAAGAAAGGAAGTATAACTTACATAATCATATAATAATCAAAAGCTTTAAAAGAGGAATTTTATAGAATAAGAGATTTAGGTTGGGTCTTTAGATTTATAAAAGGGCAGCAAAGTTTAGTCAACATGGATTCTGTTAAAAATTATTTAATTGGGCCCCTCTAGTTGGTCATAGCTCCCCAGTGATAATCCTAAATATACTGGGAGGACCAAATTTTCAGGATTATATTTACTTATTTCTCTCATGTAAAGAGACAGATAAGCAAGATGAGCAACTCTTGAAACTTGCTAATTCATATTTCCTTCCACCTAACTTTCTTTTATTGCCAAGGGCATTTATATAAGGATTAACAGGATAAAGAAATTTCAAGGAAGGCATACCTGGTGTTATACTATGTTCAATAAAATGATTCCTAAAGGCTTGGCTTGTGTGTATGTGTATGTTGTTTTGTTTTGTTTTTTAATTTTTTAAGGTAAATTCTGCCTTACATAAGGTTCTGGGTTTTGTAGTTTGATAATGTCACTGTAGACAATTGAGACAGCTTGCAGAACTTGCTGAAAGTGGAATTTTGTTTGTCTTATTAAAAAAAATCACTCAGAGTTCCCCTTATTATATCAATGGCAATGTCGAGGATAAAATGACAACTACAAGTTTAATGCATAACATAAAGACTTAAAAGCCATACATTCAGACAGGACCATTATTTAAGTGCCAATGAGATTACACACCAGGACCAAAATAAATAAGCCATCGTCAGTGACTTAAGTAGCAAAGTTTGTTTTCTCTGGGGAGAAAGCCTGTGGCTGCAATCCTCCAAACACAGTTTAAAAGATATTTTGAAGGAAAAAAGGTAACATTTTAAGCTTCCCATCATAAAGACATAAGGCATTAAAGAAATAAAATAACTTTGGGATTCACTCAGAAATCAAGTCTATGTATTTGTCTTAAGCCAGGATATGCAAAAATAAGCTTTTGGTTAGATCACTTTGGAGCATCCACGAAAATTGTATAGACATATAACTCATAGCATTGACTGCAAACTGGTGCAGGGAAGTAGACTGACCCTCCAACACCTGATGATGCGATCAGTTTACAAAGCTTTGGAATAATCTGCAAGTCAAAATATTCAGAGATGGAAAACAAGTCAAGTCTCTTGGTGAACTTTCAATGATGCATAAAAACAAGGTCTTGTCTGTATACTTTTTACTAAATAATAATTTTTATCTAAATGCTCTGAAAAGGTCTCAGTGAAAATTCTGGTATGATATCAGTGAAAATATGCAGTGTATATGTTATGACAGCCAAATTATCTTTAGGGAATATCAATACCATGGAGTAATTCTGAAGTGTGAGGAACTAAGGGTTCCTGTTTTGCATTTCTAGCCTGAAGGAGCAATGGGATACTATACTGAAATATTAACTTATTAATTGCTGGGGTTTTTTTTTTGGTGCTTTAGAATAGGCTTACTGGGGGAAAGAGGACTTTTGTTTTTGTTTTTGTTTTTCTTTCTCCATCAAATGAGAACTTTCACCCAAGATATTAGAAGAAGCATAAACTAAAATCTTCCCTTTGGGAACACTCTAAACATAGGACTCCCACCTTTTCCACCCACTTATCAAAACTTTTTGGTTTCTAGGACTTAAAAGACCATTCCACTATGTGTGCAATCTCTTTGTAGGCATTGACACCAACTCTGCAATTTTTGATGCTGGTGCTCTTGCTATTCAAGCATCAGCAGGCAATGGTCTCCCACTTCATTGGTGCCCCTTGCCCAGTAATGATGGTCAGATGTCATTTATAAGATGCACCTGCTTTCAGATACATTCGGATGGAAAAATGTATGAATCTTGGAATTAATGAAATGCAAAACATGTTTCCTTCTCTTTGTCAATTGTCTCTCTGCCTGACTAGAGCTTCTGCTCTTAGAGGGTTAGAATCTTTACCGGCTGTAACTAGAACAGTATATACATGATCTAGTAGCAGTCCAAGAAATAGCTGTTTAATCAATGAATTAATGAAAATTGTCCCTATGCAAATGATCCTTAAGACTGGAAAAAGACAATAGAAATGTGACCATAAGAAGACAAAATATTTTGTAACTCGCAGTACAGGAAAATAAAACTGAAGTCAGTCAAACTGATGGTATCTACTATTGCTTTATAGTGAAAGAATTAAACAATCAGAATCAAAAAAAAAAAAGCACTTTTGTAATACAGGGAAATATTTTGTTCAAATGAACACATATATTTCGGATTATAGACATACTTGGCACTTTAAGAAAATGTCTAGAGTACACAGATCTTATACTTTAAATGCTGTGTTCACTTTTTGTTCTTTTGACATTATCCAATGAATGAAAAAGTCCTTTAAATTCTTAACACACATCATTAAAGAGAACTTGAACATATCCAAAAGACTAATTTAAATATGGGAAGGGGGCTACTAATTGAGAGATCTAAGTGGTTATACTTGATTTATAAATAGGCTATTCTAGATAAAAAGGAGACAGGAATCAATGTGCCAGATAAAAGAGACCAGATGCTAAGAAAAGTAGCCCTATTTTCTAGAAAGGCCCTTCCATGAAGAGCACTGTGGGGGAGACATAGTTTGCCTTATGAGCCATATTTTCAATCATTCCCCTGCAAATTGGGAAAAGTCAAATGTACCACACACTTGATTTGGTATAATTCCTATTTCAATCCATTCACAAATAAATGAGAAAGTCACTATATTTCCTGCATGTACCTAGGAGTCTTTTTTTTAGAAGAGGAAAAGTAGTCCAATAGAGGTGTAGGATCATGTACTAGCCGGAAGAAAACATTTGCAAAAATAAATGTGTGACTAGATTTACAAAAAATTCCTTTTAATATCTAGTTCAAGTTACAATTTGCAAATAACATTACAAAACTTTTTCTTTTCCTTGTGGTACCAGTCTCTTGATTATTAGGGGTCTTGAGCACTAGCTTGGAAGTAGAAATTTAAATCAGTGACTTTATTTTTATTGCCAAACAGAGATCTGAATTCATATAATAAGAGAGCGGTAGAGATGAGATATGACAGAATTCATTAATGTGCCAAGGATGTGGCCAACTTGTCTACAACTAGTTAAAAGGCAAATACACAGATTGATCATTTTTCTTTCCAGGACTGTACGTCACAATACACATGGCCTGTTTCCTAAAACCTTCTGTCTAATGTTTAATAGATTGATGGAACTTCAAAAACAACACTCTCTACAATCCTGCTAGACAAGAAGGGACATGAAGATACTTTAGGTTAGAAGAGAGGCCATTTGCAATATGGGCTGGGAAAGATTAGACTACTTCACATCTCCCCTTTTAACTGAAAAATTTCCTTTGGCTTCCAAAGGGGTTATGTCTTGAAACTGAGATAAAAATGACAGGCAAACCATTTTGGTTTGGTTTTTACCTAGAAAAAAAAATGTTATCTTCAGTTTTCAACACATAAGGTAGTTACCAGATTTATGAATACAGACCTCCATGTCAAAGATGTAGAGGTCAGTTTTAAATTCCCCTTTTCTTAAAAAAGCAGCATGGTTCAGTTTTTAGGAGTCAAAAATTCCCAAGCTCTGACACCTGCTGCCTCCACAATATTAGGCAGAATCCATGTCCTGTCTCAGTCCCAATGTCCTGGTGTTATAACGGTGTGACCTGCTTCACCCTGCTTCCTAGGATTATCTTTAGAAAAATGAGATTAATACATGGTAAACCTTTGAATTAAGAGTCATTTAAAGGCAGGATGCTATCTTCAAAGCCTGAGTTTAATTTTCAGCAGACTTCATAAAACATCATCTTCCTGGTATGCATGTTCTTTTAAAGAAACTTAGTGCATTATTCATTGAACTGAAACTTAATAAATTATGCTTTAGTCCTTAATTGTCCAACCTTCCCTAGATGTTAATATTTATTTTCCCATTTTCCATTCTTGGTCAAATCACTTAACTTTACCTAGCTCCATGGTGTCCAGTTTTCAGAATATTAATGATTTTATCTGGGAAAAAGCAAGTAAAACCGCTAAATTAGCTGTTCTTTGTAGATTCACATTAAGAATAATTAGATGCACTGCTGAGATTTTTTTTGTTCTTCTTTTGTTTGCACGAATGCACAGAGACTGATGTAGGCCTGGAGAACTCATATTGCCCTCCTCAAACCAGAATTTAGCCTTATGATATTAGACTGAAGTGGGACTTGTCAGTGGGGGGCTGGGTATCTTAACCTCTGCGGATGCTATGAGCTGCCCACAGCGAGTCCCTGCATCACCTTCTGGTCTGGCAACCAAATCTGACTTGAGTGGTGCAGCAGCTAGCCACAGGTTTTTGGCCCACTGAAGACTAATTGGTATGTCACATATCATTTCCCTGAATGGCTTACATTGTAAAGTTTACTACTGTGTGTGCTTTGAACTATGTACCCTTAAGTGCATACTACTATGGATCTTAAATGATTCACATTATAAAATGTTCCATAACTTGCAAAGTAATTTTTAAATAGATTACCTCATTTGATTTTTGTAACAGCTCTTTAAGGCAGGAAGCTTATTCTGACTCCCAAATGGAGAATCAGAGCCACAAAGAAGTTGCATGATATGGTCAAGGTCACATGGGTCATAAGACAGGCCAAGACCCCAATTTCCTGACTCCTGTTTAGTGCTCTGTTGGTTGTATGTCTTCCATCATCACCCTCTGTCCATCTATTCATTCAGCCATTCAGTCCCAGAAGCTGGCTTCAAGTTATCTAGGGCAGGAAAGTGGAAAAGTCACAATAGCAATGTGTCTCAATTTATTTATGTGTAAATATGAAAGGTTTCAATTAGATGAGTTCAAAAATCAAATCCATGGATAATATGATAAGATCTGAAAAGATCAGAGCCTGGGTCCTATATTAAAACAATTGAAGATTTGAATCTTGGTCTTCCTGTTTCCTGACTATATGATTTGGGGAAAATTATATAACCTCTCTGGTTACTAGTTTCCTCATATGTAAAGCCAGACATGCTAACATTAACTTTAAAACCATCTTGTGAAAACAGTAAAATAATATATATAAAGGAATTTGCCAAATGGCAAGCATGCAACAAATATCAATTATTCCTTTCAGTGTTAATACTTGTCATATTCTAAAGGCATACACATTATTTTTAATAGAAGTTTCATCATTATCAGTAAAGGCATTGCTAGCTTTACTAACTTCAAAGGGAAAACATTAAAGATACTATCAATTTGTATATCAGAAACAGCTTTTGAAACAATATTTTTATTAAGCAGTTAATCTGCAGGACCTTGGCATTGATTATTTTCCTCAGGACTCAACTCAGGAGACCTGAGATTCTATGATTAAAATGTGAACATATTTTAATGACTCCCATCTTTTGTTTCTAATAGGAGTGTGAAAATTAAGTAGATGAATTCTACATAACAGAGCAGATGGAATCATAGTGCATAGGCTTATCCTTTAAACCAGTAAATAAAAAGCAGGTCTGTGTGGAAAAAATATTATTAATGATCTTCAAAAAAAATGGAACATAGATAGTGGATATAAATAATTCTGCTTGCCCAAATGTTTCATTAAAACTGGGAAATAAAAGTATATGGTTTAAAAAAATTATCTAGTCTTACTATTAAATAGTAACATCTTCAGGAAAGTTGAATCACAATTGTTATCAGAGAAATGGGTAAGAAATCACATAGCTACATGACAAAAGAGCAACTCACCAGTAACAACAAATGTAAAGATATTAATGGAGTTTGGCAGAGCTGAGTCAAATTAAAAAGAAAAATCATACAGTTATATAAAGTGCTTCTTATTTTCCCTTTCTTGGTTACAAAGTAAGAAGCATTTGGATAACTTTTTTAAATTTAAATTTTTTTAAACATATATTAATTTGAAGCATCATTTCAGGTCCAGGTGCCATGTGGAAATGATTGATGTTCCAGGGATGGGAATAGGGTGGATACTGGGAGACATCCAAGTTATAAACATTTAAAAATCCTGGGAAAAAACACATTTCCACTAAGAATAGATCCACACAAAGACTCTAATTTTATTTGTGTTTGTTTGTTGCTTCATACATCCAAAGTAATATTATAAGCCGTTTTCAAGTAAACATAATTAATCTTTGACCCCATCAAAATAACTACTCATTTAGCTTCTATATATTTTGTTCACTAAAAATATCAACACCATATTTTAATGTATGTGGTTCAATACCATTTATATTCTAAACATGTCTTACTTCAATATAAGGGAATTTTTACATTTTATATTTTTGTTTTATTTTATAAAAAATTAAGTGAAATATTTTACTTGAGAAAATATTAGAGAGTGAGATTTAGATGGGAATAAAGTTAAGTTTTTTAAAATTTAAACTTTGATTTCAAAAGTTCATGTATATATCTTGGTATACAGACTTAAAAACAGTATCTAAGTTCTGTAGTATGCAACCTACTAAAATAAAGCAACTTAACAGATAAATATGACTAAAGATATCAAGTTAATCACTGGGCTTCAGATTCAGAAAAAATCGCTAAAGCCATCGTTGTAACACCAATTTCTAAGTGCTCAGATAAGATACAGGTTCACTGAGAAAAGTCATTCTCAAGATCTTTCATTTCTGTGCACCACCCTGTTTACATATTTTTTTCACTAAAGTTTGTACTAAAAAAAGTGGTGAACTCTATCAAAATCTATTATAAACCCGCAAACGTAAGATGCTGCAATTTTCCAAGGTACTATCTGCTTACATGTTGGTAAAGGAAGCGCCTCTTTGAATAAACTCCATTTTAGATCAAGCATGAGATGATCCCCACTTTTGGACCTAATGCTGCTAAACTTTATAATAACAGTAATAATAAAACCTCACAAAGCATCAACAAAGAAAAAAACCCAACTCCTATGAGTAATCATATTTCATTTGTTTTTTTCTTAACGTAATTTCTTAAGGGGTAAAACCAGGAACTCATTAGGCTTCATATTCATGATAGCAGGGAAAAATAAAAACCTAGTTATTTGAAACACAAATTTAAATAAGCTAAATAAGCTTAATAAACTTTAATTATAGCAACTGAAGTCAGAAATAAGGATAAAGGTGTAAGTAACTGGGGATGATCTGACTCCTTAAAACCTCTAGTAACTGTCTTGACCTTCAATTACCTCTATCAAGATAAGCAACATTATGATAATGTCAGTATTTAAAGGAGGAAAACGTTACACAAGTCATAAACTTATAGATCACATGACTCTTTCATTATCCATTATTTATTGGTTCAAGATTATACAACCTATAGAAGATTAGCTCTATTGACTAGAGAATGGGGGCAGTGAGGCCAAAGGAGCATGTTGATCTTTGGAGAAGTTAGCGATATTGTGTGCTTTGGTAGAGCACAGAGTAAAATTAATTCTATTAAGACATCTACAAGGATATGCCATTGGCCCCAAAGGGGAGAAGGACAAAGCAAAACAGATCAATCATCACTAATCTATCACCATTTCCAGGAAAATGATTCCTATGCCTTCATGACTGTGGTCAATGGTATCATACTGGCACAATCCAATACACATTTGGGTCATTTATAGGTGTTAGGAAATTACAAATCTGAATTTAAAATGTAGCCTGTGTTTCTTTATCTAGCTCTGTATGTCAATTTGCCATAATCATGTGAATGTTTGATTTTATCTAGCTCCTTTATATCAACTGTGTTTTAATAAATCCTATCCAGAAAATATATCACTAAATGCAAATTATTCTTGTTTTATATAGTATCCTGTATGGAGATTTTCTATTTCCAGGACTCAACTCAACACACTTATGATTCTATAATAACCAAAATTTATACTATTCAATGATTCAAAAGGGCTTAAGAATTTTTTTATTTTGAAATTTTGCTAAATAAAATGGTTTTCATTTTTTGTTCATTCATTTCTTCATTAACTGTTTATTGAGTACCTACTATGTGCCAAACTGTCTTACACAGTGGTAAAAAAAGACAGAAGCAGATTCGTAAACACATCCACATGCTGCCCACCTTAAAAAAACACAATATATTATATTACAAATCACAAATGGAGGAAAACTTTTCTTGAGCCTAATTGTGCCTCTAGCAAGCTATCTATAATATGTTATTTTGGGAAAAGGATTGAACCTTACACCTTATACCCCATAGATAACAACAGCTGTTAAAGAGAAAAGGTCTCTAGCTGCACAGCTCTGGCTTTGGTTTGTTTTGATTATTATTATAAGTCAAAAGTCTATAGCAATAAAAATGATATCAACAGGAACAACAATAACCATAATATGCACCAAATATTGTCTACAGCTATATTAACAGTGTATATTCATGGCTGGAGGGTGGATGGGAAGTCTTGGGGACTAGCTGACTCAATAAAAGACCAATAAAGAACAAATCATAGTAGCCTTTCAACTTCCATCAGGTGGAAGTTGAAAGGCTATTATGAAAGGAGAAATTAAAATCTGCTTCACAACTTGAAAAATGAACTTCAAGTCATGGTAAGAAGACCAGTCAAGACCATTTTGAAAAAAAAAGACTTTAAAAAAGGTGTTTAGGCTGTAAAGAGTTCATGACACTTTATTATTGAAAACAAATCCAACTTTTGCTAAAGTAGGCAGTGTATTAGGCCAAACAGGGAAATGCAAAAGATAAGTCTGTGTGTTTGACGAGCAAATATTTATTGTCTTTTAGGGAAGAAAATAACATTAAAAAAATACATGTAATAAGTGAAAAACTGTGGAAATTTGAATGCCACATTTGAAAGAAACTTTAAATCAATCATTCTTAAACCTCTTACATAAAATAAACATTTAAGCAGTTACCCTCCATGGATCAACTTACATATTTATAAATGATAAATACATAGTACTATACAAATGTTATGCACATTAAAACCATATACAAAGGCAAAACATTTTTAAGGATTAGATAAAACTGTACACAAGTAGCAGTTCCAATATTTTCTTTTTGAAAAATAATGTATTGCTCACACCCTGGGTTCTGGACATTCCACTTTAGTGACCACTTTGTAGAAACAAAACTTGGCTGAAGACAAAGTCAGAAGAAATGGAAACTTAACATGTATTACTCACGAGCACATTCCATAAGAGGGTGTGTTATAAGCTAATAAATATAGGATAACATTGTAAATCTATGAATAGAAAGACTGTGGTGTGTTACTAAAACCATATTAACTCCATAGTTAAATTCCTAGGAATCACTGAAGATGGGGCAGGCCTACTCTTAAACAAGATCAAGAATATGGTATGCTGTTCTCAAGCAATAATAATACTAATAATGCAGAAAATTGAAGTTAAAATTCTCAATACTCTAAACAACTTATGTGTCACTTGGCTATCTATCAGGATACTAAAGCCATGCTAATGTGAACTCTTAAAAGTCTTAAATGCTGAACTAGGGACCATTCAGCATTGAGACTAACATTTACCTTCCTTACTCTTTTTTCTTAGATGATATAAATAGAGATATGTAGAGGGTTGTTTTAAAGAATTAAATGAAAAAATTACCTCTCAGCACTTGAGAAGTCCTATTAACATAGTGAAATATATTTACTAATTAAACAGACTTGTCTGTTGATGAAAGCAATAATCAAGCAACTCTTTTCTAGCCTAATTCAAGATTTGTGTGTATCTGAAAGAAATGAAATTGCATTTGTTTAAAATATTCTTTAATTTATTTTTGCCCACCAATTCTGCCCAGCATTTCTTTTTCTATTTTTTTTTTTGATCAGTGAGGTTTCTCTTATTCAGAGTGTCATCAATGCATATTGTAATATTACTCTGCATCTTTCAGCCATTAATAACTTATTTATTTATAAACTATTTGCCTATAGGAAGAATACCAGAGGCTTTAAAGAGACACATTTTGTATACTGACTCAATTATTGGCAATCAAGCATTACCTGGAGCCACTATATAAATAAATGTCTTTGTTTTATCAGGATTTTACAAATGCATACAATAGAGGCAGTACTGTTTTATTTCTTATGAGATTGAGGCCCCTTGAGGTTTTTATGAAACTTTGAGGAGAAAGTGTATAGGAAAGAGACTGTACATTTTACAATTGTAAGTACTCAATCTAAAAAAAAGTCGCATGGCCTAAGATTAATGCAAAAATATTATGGACTGAGATTTAAACCAAATTGGTTGTGTATGCATTTACTTATCACCCAGTAGGCATGGCAGAACTCCATCTTATTATGTTTAAAAGTATAAATCTCAAATTTGTACGTCATATGGATGGAATGTATCCAGCAATAAATATGCAGTTTAGAGGAACCTTTGCAATGCTGTAGAATAATTTGGACAGCTGGTGTTATTGGTTGATCTACAAGGTTTTTGGTGTTCTTATCAATCTGCTCTTTTACACTTAATTTAAATTTAGTATAAATATTCACTGTCAAAAAATTAAATTGGGGGAGAATGATCTCACATTTTAAGTCAGAATATAAAACCAAAATATTAACAGATGAAGTACATGGATAGGTGAGTTTTTGTGGTTCAAATGCTATAGAGACAAAGAGAGTGGTGATTTATTTTTGTTTGTGCAGACTTAGATGAAGTTCTAAAAAGAAAAAGAAGAATTTTCCTAGATGCCAGATCTGTGGTATACATGCTCTTTTTATTAGAAAAACTTGTCAAATTACTAATACATAACATTTTTGAGTACTTTCTCAAAGCATTTCCTCATATATTATCTCACAACAGTTTTAGGAGATTAGAAGTAATTAAATATAGCAAAAGGCAATTATGGTAGTTTTTTGTAGCATTAAACCAGTCTTGGATTTATACAGGTATTGAAAAGAAACAGTTTAATCCTTTACCTTTCATATTTGAGAATATGGATTCTGCAGCATTTTAGTATCTGTTGTTTAAGAGTTACTTATGCAATGAATACTAAGTGGGTTTGTTCCTTTTGCATTCCCTAAGTATGTATCATTGTTAACTGGGGTAGAATTATCCTGCCCTACATGTGGTTTCTGCAGACATAATGGACTGCCTTCATGAAACCCAAATCTTATTCTTTCTGTTTTTTCCACCCAAAACA